>OZ010599.1:77681163-77836163 GCA_963932145.1 Acanthosepion lycidas | reverse complement strand
GTGCTACAGGCAGGGCCTCTGGCAGACACTCAGAGACGTTGGTTGAGGACGAGGAAATAGCTTCATTTGGAAACAACAAAGTCTGGAATTCACATGGATTATTTTCAGACAGGTTCTTGGTATGAAAAAATGACCACAGGGAAGTTCTTGATGTGTGTCTGCCATTGTGAAGACAACTGGAAAAATTTAACACCGGTCCATTCAACGCCATCAACAACAACTGAAAAGACAATTTAGAAAAGAAATTATTGAGAAACAATATTGGTTAATGTAAGTATATTTGTTTATGACATTGGTGCATAATTGCACACAGAACCGTATAAATTCGTTTTTAAAGCAGGTTTCATGTGTAGTGCCTCTGCACTGGAATAGTTTGGCATTAGTTTTAATCCCTCCAGAAAAATATTTACCTGTGGATAGTGTAACTGGTCATCAAAAATGCATAATTTTAAACAAAAAAAAAAAAAAAAAAAAAATTTATAGTGCAACCCATGTTTTTGTATAAAAAACTGATCATAAAAACTTTCACTATATACAAGTATATACATTAGTTAAAAAATTGCATTGAGAATCTTATAAAGAGGGTGTATGTATGAAGATTAGCATATGCAGGCCAATTAAAAACAATTGATGCATAAATGTAGATATTCTATACATTAAACAAGTAACTGGTCTTTGAGAAAAATACTTTATAGAAGAAAAATAAGAAAAGAAACTTACCTTTCAGGGTGTAATTGTGATTCTTGGAGGTACAAATAAGTCGGCTGATTCCTTCAATCACTTGGCTCTTGGATTCAGGGTCTTTGGATTTCTTGCCTATTCGCATAACTACAAGAAATTTTCAATATCAAAATGTCAGAATACATTAAAAAAAAAAAAAAAAAAAAAAAAAAAAAAAATCAGCAAAAGAAATAAAATTTCTCAATAATGGTCAGCATAATGTCCACAACAATTGCAGTGATAGTATGATAAATAAAGATATGCTTACTTTTTTGTTTCTTTTCTTTGGTCACAACTCCCATGCAGAATCCCGCAGACACTGGCGTTTCACTTGGTGTTGGTGGCAGACGGTACACATGTAATGAACGGAAGGCTGTCTTTAAGGAACACTTGCTAGATTCCTTTTTGTTAATGCGGTCTTTGTCCCCAGTTTCTGTTTTGGAGGTGAGTGTCCAGTACTCAACTTGCAACTCCATGTACTCAGACGATTGGGTGGTGGCTGTGAGAAAAGGGAGGGCAGCCGATGCTGGAACTGATTGTTGACTGAAATGCAAAGAAACAGACAAGAAAATCAAAGTGAAGATGCAACAAAGAAGCTCTAAATGAAAATTACAATGTAATACAAAATTAAAAGATATTCTGTTTAGTAACTATTACCAGTAAAACATTTGATTTCAAATGTAAAAAAATTATAAAAATGTTTTCAAATTAAAACAGTAATTTTACACTTGACTAATTTTCAAGTGAATTGAAAAATAAATTTGAAGCAAAGACTTTTTTTCCTTGGAGGATTTCTCTTTAAAGTTTCTGGTTAGAAATCAAATATTGACATAAGTATGAAAACATCTCCTTATCAAGTCAACAGGAGACTCCACATTCATTTTTGAAAAGTTTCAGTGCAATAATTTCAGTAGTGAATAAATACATTGTAATGAGATGTCTGACATATTTGTTTATTATTGAACTAATGTGAAAAAAAACAAAAATAAAAACAAAAAAACAATCAAATAAAAATCTTTGATCAATACAAATTTTGAGAAAATGAGTCCCAGTTTTGTGTGTTTCCAAGATTAAATTTTCTATATAAATAAAGCACAGTGTACGCGTGTCCAACAGTTTTTCAATCTTGGCGAATCATAGCAGGAATTAACTACTATAGTTATACATGATTAAAAATTAAATAAAAATCTTTGATCAATACAAGTTTTGAGAAAATGAGTCCCAGTTTTATGCATTTCCATGATTAAGTAATGAATATTTTCTAAAGTCAGGATCTACTTACCTCTGGCTAGGAGACATTAAACTAACATTTGGAGAATTAGGTGGTGTGTGTCCCTCTTTGGTCTTCTCAACTGGGCCTGCTTGTGAAGGTGGGGAACCTGACACGGTCGTAGTACATGGAGGGGATTCATCAATGTCCACTGGGTGGGGAAAAAAAATATAATAAAAGAAGCAGCGTAAAGCTTTGCATTACATTTTGTTACATACCATACCTATGAACACTAGTGGGTATGTTCCAATCCTCATAAATATGTTGAACACTATTGTAAGCAGGGGTAATATGCTGTCTAAGTAGTCCACCACGAGCAGTGGTTTACCTGCTTCACAATGCTGGCTAGTATTGTATTTTGTTGATGTTATAAAGATTACTATTACATTTCCAACCTCCGTTTTGGTTATTCTCTATTCAGCAACCCTTCCTAGGTTACAACACATTTATATCAATACAGAGAGATTCTTCTCGATTTAAAGCTTTCATTTTTAGACATTTATTTTATTTAAAATCTGAATTTAATTTTCAGTAGAGTAGCTGGTTTTCTGGAGCAATAAGAGAGTTGCCATCTTTGGCAGATGCAATTACATATCAACAAAAAGAAACAAGATTATTTACCTGATGCATTCAAATAATCAGGGGAGCCAATCTTCACCTCCTGCAAGAAAAAAATATATATGTCAAGAGTAAGAAAGAAAGAAATAGTTAAAGTATATTAGAAAGATGATCATGCAAATATTATGCAGTGAAATCAAATAATTACAGATTGGTAAAAATCTTCTTCATTTTGACAGTAAAAGTTTTGATATTATTCATTGTTCCAATGAGCTTCCCTATTTGGTACATTGACTTCATGACTTTAAGTGTCGTACTATATTGGCAGACAGTTCTTTTACAGTTGAAATTGCTGCATGTAACTAAGTTTGATGTTAATATTTTCTTCTCTTGTACTTCTCAGTTGTGAAACTCTCAGTGTCAAAAATTTAATTGCAATGTCAATCATCATCTTCTTACTCCTCGAGTCCTGTTCTTTTTATTGTGCTTTCTCCTCAATAATATTTTCTCAGTTTCATTTACTCTCACAAAACCCCTTGACCAGTTTCAGCTTTGTTTTCCTGTCAAAAGGCAACGTCAATCATCATTTTTATTGTCCCCCACCCAATGTTTTTCTTAGAGTCTTTCACTCTCAGTAATTGCTTACATCTTAGTGGCTTTATCCCCTTATCAATATCTTATTGGGGTGTAATTATATATAAGCTTTCTTGTTTGGTAACTCAACTTTATGAATTTAGATTGGTGGCAAGTTGAAATGGCTAGATGTAACTCTAAATTCTATGCTAATAGGTTAATAGTGTTGTTTCTTACACTTCTCACTTGTGGAACTCTGATTCAGTCTATTGCTTTCCTATCAACTTTGATACTCAAAATTTAAATGCAATGGAAATTGTTATCTTCTGCCTTTTTAATTCCTGTTGTGCTTTTAATAACTTTTTCTTTTTCTCTTTCTCTCACCCAGTAACCCCTTGTGCTAGTGGCTTTATTGCCTTGTATGGGTGTGAAAAGATTAGAAAAGGTAAGAAAAAAGTTAAATGTTTAAAATAAATTGTATTTTAAGTCCTTGAAGCAACCTGAAGACAAATGACACAATTAAATTGGAATGATCATCTACTAATGCCTAAGTAAATGATGTCAAGAAAACTAGAAGTGGTGGATGTATCTTGTGTATTACAACAGTTATATTTAAGCAATGAGCACCTCATTGTAATGTTGTGCTTAACAAACTGGACTTGTCAATTAACAGGTAACATGTTCAATCCACATTTGGTATTCCATACTTGTGGGCAAATGTAAATTTTTCTTAGTAACTATCTTTTGGAAATTAAAATTTAAAAAAAAACCCAAACAAAATAAACCACTAAAGAATTGTAAATGTATTATTAATAAAAATAATTAAAAAAAGCTGTCAAGTGGTCTTTGAAACTGATAAGGAATTACAAATAGATTATTGTTGGAATTAAATTAAAAATGGTAAAAAAGAAACAATATTTACTTACACTAATAAATGGAATAAATATCTGTGTCGATTCTTCATCTGTGCTAGAAAATAGAAAACAACAAACAAATTAGATTATGATGTAGAAGAAAAACATAAATGTCTAATAAGAAAAAAGTCAGATGATTTCAAAATGGCATTTATAGTCTACATATTTCAAAAATATACTATTAAGCATTCAGACTAAAGTATGCCAGCATAAATGGTTGGAAGGTTATGTATTCATTTTTTTATGTTTACTATTACACTTATTATTTTCCTCAACAGGTTCATGTAATTCAGTTTGGTTTACTTCTCTGCATATAATAAGGACAATAATAACCAATTTGAAGAGCCTCAATAATTATATATCTTTGAATGTAAATTCAAATTTCAGTGGCTGAATGAAAGAAATAATCTTTGGATAATAGTAATTTGTAGATCTTCAGAGTAAGTTTTTATTTCTTATTCATCTGATTAAGCTATACTGACAAATGGCTTTGTAATAACTTGAAAAAGCCAAATAAATTAGATCCCAAATTCTATAAATTAGATTATCACCCACCCATACATCATCAATATTTTCTAGATATAAATCCAACTGGAGAATAACTAAATCTACATTTATAATAAATTAGTTTAATAACAATAAATGATTTTGTTGATTCACAGAACACTAAATACATAAGGACAAAAACCTAACTTATTTTCAGAGGATAGTAAATTTCTACCAGAGAAAAAAAAAAAGAAAAAGGGAGGTAATAAATAATAAACTGGTTCCTGAATTACAAATCCAGCAGTATAAATTGTCAGCATTGCTTAACCATTATTTAAAAAAAATAAAATATAACGAATGAATGAAAACTAGTCACTGGTTTTTATCTATTAGGTTGGTGCAAAAATAATGTCGTTTTCTAACATATGTTACTAGCAAAGAATCCCTTTTATTGTTAAACATTATTTAATCAGTTGTATTGCCCTGATATATCTAAAGCATAAAAGCCTGTTCCCAAATCAGTTTTTAAGAGAGGAGGGGAAAAAGTACAATCTCTTTGTGAGTCATTTCCAGATTATACATGACAGATTGAAGCCATTGCTACTTATTAGATAAAGAGACAAATTGCAAGAAAATGAATAAAATGCATCAATACAAAATCTGAATGAAAACATGGACATGAAATCGGCAAAAACATGCATTTAGCAAAAGCTGCATAAATTAAACAGTAATGATTTAAAAGAGAAAATCATTTTGAAGAAGGCAAAATATATATTAGCAATTTAAGGTGATTTTTTTTTTTTATTTTAATAAAATATCAATTTTGGGTGATACCAACCTAGGTTGCAATATTTGAAAAAAAAAAAAAAAATTTTTTAAACCCACTTCTGTGGATAAATTAAAAAAAAAAAAAAAAATCAATTGTTGGATTTTATTATTTTCTTTTGCAAACTTAATCTACAAAAACTGAAAACATTTTCTGAAATAAATTTCAGTTTGGTTTCAATTTAAATTTTATAAGTATAAGTTGATTCATTTTACAGTCCAATTTCAAGACTTTATGCCTTATCTCATAATGTTAGCCCATTATGGCAAGAGCTAATTGAAATTTTTCTTTCCTTATTTTGGTAGCTGATAAAAATAGTTTAATAACTATCAAAATAATTGGCTATGAAGAAGAAGCGATCACTTTGATTTTTTCTTTTTTTCAAACAAAAATACAAAAATTAACACTGATAAAAAATTAATTTTGTTTTCATACCAAAATCGTTTTTTAAAGAAAATAGTTTTAATTATTGCAAAAATATCTCCATTATGCAAACGGATTTAAAAAGCAATAATAATAAAACAAGCATGTTAGATACACTGTAAACATCTTTAAACTGTCTAGAATAATTCTCATTTACTCAGAGCCAATTAAACATGAACAGAAACATTTTGTATAGTATTTTCTGATAATTAGATTGTTTTTAGAAAAAGTCCTTTTAGTTGTATAGTGGATTACAATTCAAATGTTGACAATACAGCAGGACTAATGTTTATTGTTATTGGTCACTGATGACTAAATCTCTTCAGATGAAAATTGACTACTTTAAATAAGATTGTGACATGTTAATAAAGTAAATCCCAAGCAGCTAGGAAGAATAAAAACAGCTCAAATCCCAAGCCATTCAGTTATTACTTTATTTATTTTGCAGATTTCATGCTAATACAATTTTATGTGGAGTGGAGTGAGGGGTACAGACAAGGAACATTGACAGGGATCATTTATGAAGGAATAAAATTACTTGGTAGATTGAAGGGATCAACACACCCAGTAGCAATCATGGAAATGAAAAATATATAGAAAAAGTTGCTGCTCCAATGATAGGAAGATGATGACCTCCATTCTCTTAACTCTGGATGATTGTCTTCAATTCATTATTGGGAATAGGACTTGTTTCAACTGTTTCATTATCTAGAAGGAGCTCAGAGTAAAGGACTTCCATACATTCCCACTATAGAATCACCTGCTTTGGGAGGTGGGGGTGGGATAAAAGAAGCATTTTACATGTTCCATAAATCCCTTGCATTCCACCTTGTTACAATGTATTCACTTTACATCACCTATCAAATGGAACATTTTTAGGTGAAAATAAGAGAAACTATATAAATATGCTTCAGTAGGTTTGATTTGGCTTATGTGGAAACCACACATTAAAGTGACTAACATAAGTGGCACAAATGATTTTTTATTCCTTGATTTGGATATTCTGAGATTTGTTGTTTATCTCTTGAGTTGTACAATGTTGATTATTATTCTTTATTTGATCATAATCAAACTCAGTTAGTCAACCTGGCTAAGAAATACTGAAACTTCTAAAACTACTTTTGATATTTTGATCATTCATCATATCATCTTCATACATTGTACAATAATTCTTGTGGCATTTTTAAACCTTTCTTAAAAAAAAGTACAGTATCTTCAATGTTAGAAGCAATAAGCAAAAAGAGATCAATTCTGACAATTAAAAAAGAAAAAAAGAACATTATATTGTGACAATCAAAAGCAATTAATATTGAATGAAGTTAGATAAAACTAAATGCTTCCAATGCCATTTAACATCAGAGCTTGAACAACATCATTCTTGTCCAACTCAATATAATTTGGCTTGTTAATGTATGAGCAGTACAAATAGTAAAGCTCCAGAAAAATAATTATTTTGCCACTCTCGGATTGAGAAAGCTAACACAAGTCAGTCTGAATAGATAGGCATAATACTTTTCAATACAATCAAAAAAAAAAAAAAAAAAAAAAAACAACTTTCAATCATGACTGAATTTGGCTTAGAGAATTTTTATTGAAGAAGGTGAGGATATTTTACTAGTGTGACAGTTGTTTTTTATTTTATTTTTCTTTGGTACATAAAAAAAATAAACTTTTTCAGATGTATCAGAACAATAATAATTACTTGACAATGAATTTATAATTAAAATTTGTAAATATTTAATTAGAAAGATTTTTCTTTGAATTTTTTCCAGAAAAAATCTGTGTGATTGTTATATTTTATGTACACATACTCGCGCACAAACATATATGATGATGATGTTGAGATTTCAATCAAACGCAAAACACTATTTCTTAGTTTATTGAAAAAAAAAAAAAAAAAAAAAAAAAATCCATGATTTTTTTTTTTATTATTTTTAACTAATTTTTGAAGTGATGCAAGTTATATCTAAGCATAAAATTACTATACATGCCTGCAATTCATCATCTCTAAAATGATATTTTGAGACAGAATGAGGAATAATTTATTTGCCAGTGTTTTAAAACATGTTGGTTTAAGTACATTTCCATCATTGAGGAGGAGGAGTGAGTGAAAGAGATAAAATTAGATGCAGATAAAAGGGATTAAAAATAATAAAGTATGTAAAATTTTGTTGATTAATGTGAACAAATTGAAAGAGATTCAATAAAAGGAAATGAAGCTAATAATTTTATAAAAGTAGACATGGTTGACAAAGAGACTAAAAAAGGAGATGAATTAATTGAAGAGAAAGAAATAGTGGTGGGATCAAAATTATATCAAAAAGAACTTTTCAACAATCAAATAATTGATCATTTAAGTACTTGTATAGTAAAAGACAAAAAGTAAAACTTGGTAAAAATTACATGAAATCCTGATTAAGCTTTATCACTCTGTATGTGACTTCATTTGCAGCACAAAAAATTTATCCTGTCACTGATGGTAACTGATCTCTCTGAAGAATAGTGTTTGAATTTTATAGTTGTGTTGTCATATACTGCTATGGCAACAGAAAATAACCGAGTGAAATTAACAATAAGGATACTGCAATTGAGAGGCCTTGAAAAAGAATGTAGTGGGAAGTAATATTAATAATGCAGAGTGTTAAAGTTCTGAACATTTCAGTTATTAATGAAAGATCTTAACTAATTTGACATTTGATTAATTTATCAGTTTGAGATCATGAAATTAGTTTTGTTTATGCAGAATCAAAAAGCATCTATAATAATAATAATAGTTTATAGTTTAAAATTTAGAAAAAACCATTTCTATAATAGCAAATTTTAAATCAAAGTGGTAAAAATATTAGTTTTAATAATAATTTTAGTTATAATTTCAAATTTTTAATGAATCACTTAGAATGGTTGATTATCCTTATGAAAAAAACCTCTTCTATGTTATAAAAATTATCAGATCAGATTGATATGGCTGAACTTAAGAAAAATAAGAATTGTAATCAGGTTTCAACACTGCTAAATGTTTCTGTCACATCTTCCATGAATGGCGGTAGAAACAAAAGAAATAAGTTAGGGGTGGCAATAGTATGTATTCTGCAGTAAATATCCTCTAACTTGAATTGACTTGGAAGCTTATTATGATAGGCACCTTTGTTGAACAACTTTAAATAATTTATAGTTTCTGCTAATTTACATAGAATAATAATATAAATTACTCTAGGTTTTTAAAGATTCCAAGTATTTTCATTAATAAAAATACTTTCATCTCAGTTACAACATACTTAGTTACTGTGGTATGTGTTAAGGGTTCAAGTCTTGTCTGAAGTTTAACTCTGTTCCAAATTCTGGCATTTCAAAGGTCAAAGAATAGAGTGGTAAAATGTGAAAAAGCAATAAAAATTTGAATGTGTTAATAAAATGAAACATTATTACTTTTTAATCATTTTAGGCTTATTACTTAAATAATAAGAAGAAGGAAAAAGAAGGAAAAAAAAAGAGGGGAAACGAGGGAAGAGAGAAGAAGAGGGAAAAGGTAATGGGAGAGTGAAAAGCAGCTTGAATTATTAAAACATGACAAATCTTAAAACAGTAGGTTACAATACTAATTTCTAACTCAGATAGTTCAAGGATTGTCAAGAATCCACAGGACAAAAAAAGATTAAAGATATTTAAGAGAAAGTGTATTTAAAACTAGTTGAATGAAAAAGAAGACAAAATGTCATTCAAATAGTGAAAGCAACAGAAAGGTAAATAAAACAGAAGACATGCTGGAAAAAATTTTTTAAATGAAATTTGTTTACTGAACAGATAAGTGGAGCATTAAAAGCAGCTTTTCTTGGTGAAATGGAGCAAGTCATTTTAAATATTTGATGATACCATAAAAAGATGATTATATTGAATTAATTCTTATAAAATTTAAATAGAATTCTTAAAAAAGAAATATGCTTTCTATAAAAAATAATTCTTCAAATGTAAAATTTTATAAGGAAACTAATAATGCTTTTTTGTGGTTTGATTTAGAATTTCATATTTATTTACATGAGAAAATGCAAAGTTTTCTTGAATCTGAGACACTTTTCTAATTGGTTTATTAGAAGAATTAGTCAGAGTCAGGTGAAGAGAAATTATTTAAACTGTATTTTTAAATAATGCAATAAATGAAAAACAATTCATTCCTATTCATAGTTTACATGATTTCAATAATTACTAAAAATATAAATATAGATTAAAATCAAGTAGAATTTACAAATTATCCATGGTTATTTAAAGACACTGAATTCTGTGCAGGAATTTGAATCTAATTGTGATATGACTTTTCTCGTTTCATTAAAATTTGGTTTTTACTGTGGATTTGTAGCATTGATACTACATTGTATAGTGTGATTGCCATTAAGCCTTAAGTTGAGGCATATTTGAAATAAAGAGAAAAATATTTGTAGCAGAAATGAATAATAGGGAGACAAAAAATGGTTAAATGGTGATAGGCTAGAAAAGTAGATAAATTCAATCATAATATCAAAAAGGGTGGTGACAGTACCAATCACAACACTAAAACCAGACATTATGCAAAGGATAGCATAGCAGTAGGCCTAGACACTAATCGATTAATCTATTACTACTCTTCATCATCATAATATGGGTGATGATTATGGTGAGCACACAAGATACACAAACAAAATGCTTAAAATGCTTACAAAAACAATGGTTTTATTTGTAGTTAAAGAAATTGGAGACTTCTAATGACTATGAAATGGGTCAAGTATAAACTTCATGCTTCAACCCATTCATTATGAAGATTTTTCAACAGATGTGTGTGTATGTGTGTGTATATATATATATATATATATATATATTGAAATGGATTAAGTTTGACAATTATTTAATATATTTTCTGTTTATACATTATTTTTATAAATTTTTTACTTTAATAAATTGTATCCATAAAAATAGTGTATAAACAGAAAATATATTAAACAGACACACAGCATTTTTCATTAATGCATGTTTCATTAAATAATATAGAAAAGTTTTGTCTATTTATTTTAAGCAAATTCCTTTCATATTGTCTAATAAGCTTAATGACATTATCATTGAAAGACAAAAGAAAATCACCATATTGATACATGTCTTTTAATCCTATCTAAGCTTTCGGCTTACATAAACCATCATCAAAGATGACAATTACATTACAATATATTAAACAATACACAGACATAGCAACAATGATAGTCTGTTTTGTTTGCATGGAAAATTTCCAAGCAACGACAAACTTGTGCATATGAGATGCTGGAAGTGAAAATCACACTGCGGCCCATGCCATCATACATGAGCATGTGAGAGTGAAAACAAGAAGTGTTAAATATGGGAAGCCGTTGGTATAATTGGTTACAGAAGCCAGTGGTTTATACCAACAGCTTCCCATACTTAACACTTCTTGTTTTCACTCTCGCGTGGTCATGTGTGATGTCATGGGCTGCTGTGCAATATTCACTTCCAGCGTCTCGCATGCACGAGTTTGTTGTTGCTTGGAAATCTTCCATGTAAACAAAACAGGCTATCATATCATTGCTGCTATGTCTGTGTATTGTTTAATTTATTGTAATGTAATTGTCATCTTTGATGATGGCTTATGTAAGCTGAAAGTTTAGGACTAAAAAACATGCATCAACATGGTGATTGTCATTTGTCTTTCAATGACAATGTTAACCTTATTAGACGATATGAAAGGAATTTGCTTAAAATAAATAGACAAAACTTTTCTATATTATTTAATGAAACATGCATTAATATACATACATATATATATATATATATATATATATATATATATATATATATATATGCACACACTGTTACTTCTCATATCTAATATAGCACTACGAATAAATCTAGAATAAAACACAAAGGTGGCTGTGATGGTTGAGGGCAAGGTGGTGGTAGTGGTTGATGATGATGTGGCCACATCACTGATAAAATAGTTGACCTGTAGAGTTACCTGGGAGGACTGGAGTGAAGAGTGGGATAAAATCCATCATGTCTCATAGGTTGGACACTTGAGGATCTGGCCAGTCTGGATTTAGGCAAAGAAGGAAGCCTAAGTTAGAGGTTAGTTTTTTTTCCTACAGAAAAACAGCCACTAAGAAAGAAAAGGCTGGTTGGCTCAACATCAAAAGAAATAATCATTCACTGGACTTTGAAAGAAAAATAAAAGCATTTGCAAAATAGAAATTAAAAGAACATTTAGTAGTTTGTATCATCCATGCAGGTCTGAAATTTAAAAAAGTTAAGAACATGATTTATTAATATAAGGTCAATCAAATTAATTTTATTCCTGATCTTGGCAAATTCATCTCCAAGGCAAAGGGGGCAAACCAAACACACACACACACATATATATATATATATATATATATATATATATATATATATATAATAATTAAACTGAAGAGAAGTAGATCATTTGAAATCTACACAGCTAGAGGAGCTCTAAAGCAGTGGTTTTCAAATTTTTTTTTTTTTCCTTTTCTTTTTTTACTGAGACCCACAGCCATAACAACATTTTGCATTTAAACAACCAATTATCCCTACGTGTAATAAATCAAAGACAAACTGTTCATTAGGTTCATTTTTTTTAGCATTGACAATTTATATGTATATTTCTTATGATCCACATATATTGATATTTCATGTATCTATGCATATTATCTATTTAGATCAAATATAAAACTATTACTTTGGGAAAAAACAAATTTAAAAGAACTTCTGACACATAGGTAAAGTAAATAATATTTGAAAAAATGTCATTTAATGAGACAGATGCACTTGTTTGTTCATCAACATTTGGGAAGACAGGAAGACAATACTACACATATATCAGGTGCAATGTTGAACCTGTTTCTGTCCTTTTGTCTTAAATTGAGTTCATGTGGAAAATTCCAGTTCACTCAAGTAAGTTGTTGTAAAAGGCAATAGCTTTTTTACTCAGTAGTGGAATTTCCCCTTTGTTCTTAACCCAAAACAAGATATATAAACTCAATGAGAACAGACTATATATATATATATATATATATATATATATATATATATATATTTGGTTGGATTGATGTGAGTTTGTGACCCTGGGTTTCACGCTTTTGTGATCGTCAAACAAACTGATTAATTTTTTTAAAATTTCGGGTTTATGTAGATTGCGTGTATTGGTGTTATTACAGAAGTTTTTTTTTTGGGGGGGGGACGTCGTCAAACATCGATGTATGTTCATACGCCCAATGAAGTACGCAGACACACATGGTCGTCCATCGGGACTAATACATATATAAACATATGTGGACAGTTTCGGATATGACATATGTATGTATACGAGTGGTGTTGTGTCTATACATACGCATTTGTATGTTGAAATTCAAAGATTCGAAGTGTAGCGAAAATTTCTTGTGAATGTATACATGTCATTTTTCTATTTTTTCACTGAATAATATTTCCTCGCATGTGTGTATATACGTGTGGTGGGGTTTGTGTAAAATTATGATAGGTAAAAATTATTATTATTTTTATTTATATTTATTTTTAAATTTTTGAAAAAAGAGGGTTTATTTGTTATATTTAAAGCTGGTTATTTGTTTTTGATGACTGTGTATATGTAACAGGTAGAAATTTCGGTTTGTAATCCTTATTGGTTATTTTATATGGTGATATTTAATATTTAATATGCTGGGCAAGAGGGTAGTTTATGTTAATAATTATAGCGGGTCTATATGATAATAGTAGATGTGATGTGATAGTAATGTTGTAAGGGATTGGAGACAATGATAATATAAGTAGCTAATAGTTATTGTAAATTGGTAGAAGTGATTAGTAATGGTGGTGGGAGAATGATAAAACCAAAAAATGTAGTTATAGTGGTGGTAGTTTGAACTAAAAAGTGGTTGTTGGTGTTTTATTTTATTTTGTTATATGTATTAATTTATTTTGGTATAAATCCTGATAATAGATATTCTGTGTAAAATTATGATAGTTGAAAATGACTATAATTTTTATTTTTAATTTACAAAAAAAACACTTTTGTTATTATTTTAAAGCTGGTTATTTCCTTGTTTTTTTTTAGTTTTTTGATGACTGTGTATATGTGACTGGTAGAAATTTCAGTTTGTAATCCTTATTGGTTATTTTTATGGTGGTATTAAATATGCTGGGGGAGGGGGTAGTTTACGTAAATAATTATGGCGGGTTTATGTGGTAATAGTAGATGTGATGTGATAGTAATGTGTAAGGGGGTTGGTGACAATGATAATATTAGGTTGGTGCAAAAATAATGATGTAATAATGTTGTTTTTTGAGGTTAAAAAATATGTCAAAAAACAACATTATTATGTCATTATTTTTGCATCAACCTAATATAAGTGGTTAATATTTATTGTAAATTGTCAGTGGATTCACAGTCAGAACATTATCATTGATAACTCTCCTCCAATTTGCAAACCTTAGTTACAATATTCTTAATACTTGATATAATTCAAAAATATCACAATGATAAAATCGGTCAATAATTATTTATAACTATTTATACTGGGACTCATTTATGCAATTAAAAGTAAGCCATAATATTATTTTAAATTATCAAATCATATTTATTTTTGGCATATGAATTTTTTCAAACTGTTTCTAAATCTTTGATTGTTTTTCAATCATTCCACCTCACCTGCTATCCTCTTCAGTTGTATTGCACCTTTTGGGAACCACTAGTCTAAAGCAATATGCAAATGATACATCTCCGTAACTATTATCTTTATCTCCAACAATAAAAGGTGATTAGAGAGACAAAATTTCCTTTCATTGACACTAGAAGTTTATTTCTTGCCAGAGTTAATATACTCATGTGTTTTAGTTTCCAACATTGATTTACTGTTGAAGATTTATTTCTCCACCCCACACAAAACAAAACTTTGATATTATTTAAAATATTTTTTTATGCATCTAGAGTGAACAGAGGTTAGACAGATGACAAGTTAAAAGTAGTCAAATATAATAAGACAATCCTCAAAAGATAGTGATTGAAACAATGCAGATAATAATTTGACTAAATTCACAAAGGCTTATCATACAAATATCAGACAACTGACAGTTTACACATCAAAAATAGATTTTCCATTATTGCTCTTGAAGAACTATAAGTATTTTTTTCCTTTGCTGATTGAACAAAATCAATTTTCATTGATATTAAGTTGAAAAATATTAATTTGAATAGTAGTTTAGAACTTAAACTCAGTAGAAATATAACCTAAAAGAGAAAATGAAGACAAAAACTAGAGTTCAAAAATGTTGGAGCCTTGGGACATTTTCTTAAATTTTCCAGAACAAAACAAAACACCAATATTTGCAGCAGCAATATTCATAGTGTCCTCGCTTGTAATATTCACATTCAGTAATCAAACATCTGCAAAGATAACAAAATAAAATACAAGAGCAAAACTTTTTATGACAATATGTTCTGTCCTTTTATCAAAGCAAGTCAAAGAATGAAACACATTGGCATGAAAAGTTTTCTCTCTCTCTCTCTCTCTCTATATATATATATAGATGTGTGTGTGTGTGTGTGCATATTGATGTAATAGGAAAGAACAGATTAATAATCAAAGTTCTTTAGTATTTATGATTTTATTTAAAAAAAAGCATTGCTTGATACAGAAGTAGAGCTTAAAATTATAATTTAAAAAAAAAAAAAAGATTCCATTGTAGCACAGAAATTACTATGTTTTGAAACTGACTCAAGTCCTAAAGTTTAATTTCAATATTAAACTTAAAATTTAGAGCTCAGTTTCATTCTCAAGTGATTTCATTCTCAAGTAATAACTAACTGAAGAAATGTTTTACTCATTTATAGGTTGGGAATGGAGGTGTAATCCGGAGGTTTTCTTTCATTATCAAGAGGTCTCTGCTTTGATGAAAGTATGAATATGTCAAATTTTTGAAGTTGTGTGAGGTTGAGTTGCAGGATTTTTTGTCTGACTACAATGGCCATTTTTTTTTTCCCTCTCTCTCCAGGCTCTGTTGTTTTTATTACTATTTGTTAAAACTTACTGATTGATGTTCTAGTTAGTTTTTTTTTTTATGTCTATTTGTTTTGTTTTTTTTTGTTGATGGTTTCTTATAGAGGTGCTTAGATATGATTGGGCTGTATTTTTAATTCTATAGTTTTATACGGGTCTGAAATTTATTTAATTTGCTAATAGATCTTATATGGTATTGTGTAATTATTTATATATGATATTGTAGAATTTTATATATATATATATATATATATATATATATGTCTATTTTAGGATTTAATACCTCATCTTTTACAATCCCGGAACATAGGTACAACACGAAGCTAGCAAACCAGTATTGGAACTTAAGGGAGAAGCATAACAAAAACCCAAACATTAAATGGATTATATTACGAAATCCAAAGACTAACATAATAATTGGGAATATGTATAAGCTATGTCAAGAAAAGAAACTTGCTATAATAACATATAAAAAGAGCAGTGAATTATTGAATGGGAGGTCAGAGATCATGACCAAGTGTAGACACGTTAAGAAGTTCAGTTTGAGGTTATTTGAACTCTGATAAAGTTGGAAATTTTTTTTATTCACTACATCCTCACCCACTATTTCCAGTTTTGAGCGAAAGTACTTAATTTGTTGAGCTTCACTTAATTGATTTGCTGAAAAAAACACCTGAAGAGACCTTAGTGGTCAAAACCACAGTAGTGTTCTGGTCAGCATTCATAACTTTTTTAAAATATGAAACCACTCTGCTAGTCTGGTCTTCCAACTTGATATTGAGCACTTTTAATGCATATGATCTTAAATATTTTACTGTTTGTTTACTCTGGTGTGCGTATATAAAATTTTAATAATTCCAAAAACAGAAAAAAGAAACTCATATGGTTCAACCCACCCTTCTGCAGGCTTTCCAGTATTAATATAGGTCGTTTCTTCCTAAAATTGATAGATGAGCATTTTAGCAATAAGAATCCATTAACAAAAATTTTTAATAGAAAAACTCTTAAAATCAGTTACTCTTGTGTTAATAATGTAGAGAAGATCATCTCAGTCCACAATAGTAAACTCCTTAATAAGTTTTGATGCAGTGAAGTACAAGATATTAACCCTGTATGCAATTCTAGAAGAAAAATTGAGTGTCCTGTCAAGGGAAAATGAATGTCTAAAAATGTGGTGAATGAGGCAACTTTCTTCCCCAAAGAAAATGTTAGCTTAAAGAAGATCTACATTGGAATATCTGCAGGAAGTTGGAAGCAACACCTATATAATCACAGGAACTTTTTCAGCAATAGTGAGATCTAATTGACAAAAGTTTCTCTCCACATTTGGAGTGGAAATTCATCTCCATGGTTCGGACTCCTAAGAACATCTAAGACCGTTGTGACGTATGTCTCCAGAAGAAAATATTTACAATTAAATATAAAAACCAGGAGGAGTTATTCAATCTTTGGAGTGAACTAATATCCAAATGCAGGCACAAAAGAACCACTTCTTCTATGATGTACGTCATTTGTTTACATTTGGATATGCATTGAGCAGATATGAATGTACGCAATTGATTCATGGAAGATTGTAGTTTAAAAGCAGTAAAATCAATCTTGCTAACTGAACAATCCTCTGTGGCTCAATCGGTTAAGGTATGTCAGGCTATATGATGGTTCCATATAGGATACAGGTTTGATTCATGTCGGAGGACGAATAATTTCTATGAAAATTCCTCGGACATTCAGGCCAGTAAATGTTATTAATACTGTTTATTATAAACAGAGCATTTATTTAAATATTTGTATCTATAAAAAGAATGTATAAACATAAAAATGTCTTAAAATATATATGTATATATATACTTAAACATAGAATGTGTATGGGATTGTTTTTAATATGTAATGTATACATATTATGGTATTCTATGTATATATGTGAATATATATAATTATATGTATGTTGGATATATCACTTTTATACTGGGACAGGTTATTGTGTTACTTGATTGATTCATATATAACTATATAATTGGTTGAGTCTGTAGATGGTTATGGAACTGTATATATTGTATATATGAGTATGTATAGATACAGACATGTATAGTGCTCATATTTTGTATTGATGTTAACCATCTATATTATGTATTTATTATTTGTTTTCTTTTAGAAATCTGATGTTTCCACTGTGACTGTCATTAATGCAATGTATATATTAAGAATAGAGAGCGGTTAAATATATTTGACCAATTTGGGTCATACATGTTAATTTATATGAAAAGTTTCTCGTATAGATACAGATACTTATTGAATTTAAATCTGTGAAATTTTAACCGTAGAGATATATTAGATAGTTAATTTGGATCATATTAGTTTATAAATTTGCTTTGTCTCCTGTTAAACTTTAATAAGTTTATTTAATAACAGAGACTATTGCTTATTTTATATACTTTATAATATAATAGGTCTAATTTTATATATATATACATACATATATATATATATATATTTATTACACACATGCCCCAATGAGCAGTAACCTGTATTCAAATACTCCCCTATGTTTAAATCTAAAATATTGGGATTACCATAAAGGCATTGAATCACATTGAATATATCCATTTCATATGGAATATATACAAACACACTTCCATACACATTATCAAATGAAGTGTTTCATGTTGATAAATTTTGACTTTCGATGGTGTATGGAATTTTTCTCAAATCTTGAGCACTTTGATTGTCATAATATGCATTGTGACACAGTTGAGCAAATTAAAATTCAACACAATTTTCAGTAACTGAATTCATTCAACTTTTCTGTTGTAGTTGCTTAAATCTAAAGATTCTTCTTTGCAAAGAGAGAAACTGACAGTTTGCTATTTCTCACCTATTTTTTTTTTTAAAGGTATCAACAAACCATTCGGTGATATTTGAAAACCATTTTGAAAACTTTTTTTTCTTGTCCTGAGATTGTAATGCATATTCGAAATATATACGGTAGCCATGAAAGTACATGATACAAATTTCAACAAAATTCTATTGACAAGAAAGTACTTTCTTCTACTATTATATCTTGTGCCAATTCTGACAGCATAAATGAACAAAAAATATTGAATATGAGAATACTTGATTAAAATAACTTATGAATAAAAAACAAGAAACACTTTTACTAAATTTTTAGCCTTCAGAATCAAAATATAATTTTAAATCAGTACAAGTAATTGATGACTTAATATGAATCCATTCGATAAAAAGTAAGGTTGCCACATTGCACCACCCCTTAAAAAAACAAAACCAAAACAAACCAACACTTACAAAAACAGAATTGGAATTAATACTAATCCCAAACTTCTTCAGTAGAAATTATAGAAGGATACTCAAGAAATAATTTACTTCAACTCTTTTTAGCATACAATCAGCTCCTCCTTCATTATATATTTTTGATAATGCGGTTTTAGAAATATTTTGAACATTCAAATAAAAGAGACTCTTTGTTTAACTTTCTTCAACCTCCATACAGTTGTGCCATAGGAAAAAAAAAGAAAAAGAAAAAAGGCATTGCAGTTATGGAACACTATCATTCCAAATCCAATATCATTTTGTTTATTGACAAAGGTGAAAAACGACCCTGAATCAGGAACTCACAGTGATGAGTTATGACTTCAGATTGCAGAAACTGCTGAGAGTTTCGGTGAAGAGGGAAAAAACAAAAATAAAAAAAAAAACAAACAAATACACAAACAAACAAAACTTGCCAAGCTGATCAAATATAGAAAAATCTGCAAAAATTGTTTAAAGTTAAAAGATTTAAAACAAAGAAAATAAAGCAGTTTCCCCTTGTGGAGAATTTTATCAACATTTAGAAGCAAAAAGCAAAAATCACAATTGTACAAGGTTATTCACTGCCCAACATGATAAAGATTTCTATAAAAATGAACAAAAGAAAAAAAAAAAAAAAAAATTACTTGGAGGTTAAATCTCTCACAAAAATAATGTTTTAATTTCTTTTTTGACATAGTAAATGAAAGTAGTCAGTCAGTTATGTGCCATACGTGATACACGCTTAGGTGATCATGTAGCTTTTGATACATTACTGGTGAGGCAGATTTTTTTCTCATAGTAGGTTGTTATTTCTTTCTGCAGTAGACCAGTTGCTATCTATCCATAGGTGGGGGGGGAGAGAAAGAAGAGGATTCATACCTTTCCCAAGGGTATTAGCACATAAGTGAATGTAATGGATTTGACTGGAATGTGAACTATCCATTACTCCACTGTGTCACCTCAGTTGTTATCCATTACTCCACTGTGTGGAGTAACGGATAGCAGCTTGGATTGAGGAATCGGAGAGCTGAGTTCACATTCCAGTCGAATCCATTACATTCACTTACGTGCTAATACCCTTGGGAAAGGTATGAATCCTCTTTTTCTCCTCCCCACCTCCAGCTATGGATAAATAGCAGGACAGACCGGATGGCAACTGGTCTACTGCAGAAAGAAATGGCAACCTGCTGCGGGGAAAAATCTGCTTCGTCAGTCATGTATCAAAAGATACATGATCACCTAAGTGTGTATCATGAAATTATCATTGAAAATTTATTTAAGAAATGCTTCAAATGCTTTTCCTAATGAGAATGTAAAACTGCATAAAGTCAAAACATAAAAGCTTAATCTTCTAATAAACTTGCAAACAAAAGTGGAAAAAAATATTCCAAGCCAATTTCTGAAATATAGCAATGGCTTTGCTATGCATTCATTGACATTAGTATATTCTCATTATAAAGTCCTTTATTCTAAATAAGCATTCATTTGTTAGAGATTACAATAAAATTTAAGATTTTATTAAAAAAAACTATTAAAATGAAATTTCTCTACTTTTGACACCAATTTTAATGGACATAATAATAAAACACTATTTTGTTCTGCATTAAACACATGGTACAAACATGGAATAAACAGAAGCTGATCATTGAACAGAATTCAATTAAAGAGTTGAAAAGCAAAACTTAAATAGAAAGCAGAATACTGCAATTAAGCCCAGCAAAATTGTTAACATACAGAAGAGATAAGTAATGTAAGAAATGTACTTACTTCCTGCCTTTATATGTGACCATTGCTTCTCCAATCGGAATAGGGAGAAGGTAATTGGCACTACTCAAATATTTAGAAATGCGGTTGAAAATTTCTTGAGAATCTAAAAAGAATTTTAAAAATAAAAAGATTTCAATAAAGTTCAGAATTTTTATGAGCAGAAATAAATTTCCTTGTACAATAGTTGTTGTAAGTGTTGAGTGTTTCTTTAAGACAAATATTTTAATGCATTATCTTTTCTGTAAATATTTTCTCTGCTACTAAAAAAAGCAGCAAGAGACATTGCTTTTATACAAACATTTTAACAGGTAATGTTGACAAAAGAAAAGTAAATTCAAATTATCTTATCCATTAAACTTTTAAGAGGAAATTCAAAGGAGATAAATGGTAAAAAGTCAATGAAAACTATGTGCCTATTGAAAGATAGTTGCAGAAGTAACACTGTATAGAAACAGCTTTGCTTAACAGCTTACAATGATATTGATAAGGATTTGGTCTGATGAATCTCAACAAAACATCTTGTTCAAATCATATCAGAAGAAAGACAATTTGGTTTGAAAAGACTTACAGAGAAAAAATAGTTGATACACAGGGTGCATAAGGTATTTGAGGAAATGTGATTACTCATGTACAGTTATGTGATAATCAAATAATGTGCTTTTCAAAGCATCAATGGTGAACTATCAGCTAACACTCAAGATGAAACAATATGCTGTAATTGTTGCAAACATGCAAACATAGCAATGTTAATTGCATGTTTTTTGGAAATTGCCAAGTCGTTTGTGTGCAAGTCATATACAACAAGGAAAGAGCATTTCATGTTGGCAGAGACACAAGAATAAAGGGTGCTCTAAGCAAAATGATTACTGAACAAGTTGAAACATGACATGCTCTAGTCTTTTCAGATGAAAATAATTTCAACCAGGATAAAAAAATTGACAGATGGTTATGTATGGATCTATCTGGTGTCCCACATGTTATGTACATCAAATTTCCAGGTTCTGTAATGGTTTTAGAAGTGCTGAGTAGTGAAGAGCTGTCATGACACCACACTTCTTTCAACAGGGTCTTTGGTTGAATACTGTTGGCTACAGTCAAGTGCTGAAAATATGTTATGAAGATCTAGATAGACCTTGTATGTGATGGGAGGCTGTACGAGTTTCAGCAGGACTCTGCACCTGCTCACAAAGCTGTAGCGACCCAAGATTGACTGGTGGACATCTGCATGACAACATCCCACTAAACATTTGACCCACCAAACTTCTCATATATAAAGCACTTGACTATGAGTGATTGCCTGAAAGCCACCATTACCCAAGTAAAGTCCAATATCAATACAGACTATGTCATGTATGCAAGACAATAATTCCATTTCTGCATTGACGCTACAGGTGGTTACACTAAATAAACATATAATACAACCATTACTGCATCTGTGTACCAAGTTTTGTATCAATAAATTTACTTGTTTGTAAGATGGGGTTATTTTCCTTATGGTCTTCAATGTAGCTTCAAATACCTTATGCACTCTGTACATTTTTTTGATTTAAAAATAGAAGATTGAAAAAAAAAAAGGAGCCCACTTACCTAATTTTTGATTTTCAGACTTTTCAAATGTTTCCCTCCAGGAATTATCCATAAACAGGGAACAATACACAGAATCAATATTGGCTAAGTATTTGCCAATGGAGCTAGCACCTGAAATAGAGAATTTGTCAACAGAACAAATGAATATATTGGCATACCTCACATCCACAAAAAAAAAAAAAAAAAAAAAAAAAAAAACTGAGACTATAAACTTTGTACATTTCAGTGTTAATATTTTTACATTTTTTAATTATCCTGAAGCAAAAATGTAAAATGGACTACCATACATCAATATTAATTATATGGCACTAATATACACATAAAAAATTTGAATGCAGTCCTTTATTTCAAAAGATTGTATGTTATATGGCCCTTTGAGTAGTATTTCAATTTTTATCCAAAACAACAAAAAGAAATGTTCCATTAAAATATCAACAGTTGTTTATTGCACTTTTAAAGTATAAAATTAATCTAAATAGAGTATAAATAATAAGTGAAAAGAGAGACAATTATGAAATGCTTTCAGTTTTCAATAAATGCAAAATAGGTCAGTCTTGTACATCAAATAAAACCTGAAATTATTTCAATTGACAAACTGATCAATAGATGAAGACGAGCTTCAAGAATCCATAATTGACAAATGTGTGAAATGAAAAATAAAAAGACCATGAAATGCTATAATTATTATTGCTTGAAAGTTTTAACATCTACAATGAAAATTGTAAATTATAAAAGAATAAAATTAAATTCTGTTTAATCTTTAGAATTGAACAAAAACATGAAATTAATTCCAAATCATTGTATATGAAATTATAAATTATTTGAGTTTCTGATCAACAAATTAAAGAAGTTTCTCAATACGAAACCTTCAATGAAGTTCTAATTATAGTTTGTCTATAAATACAAAGAAAAACAAATATAGTTTTTTAAATTAGCAATAACAGGGAAAATTCAACATTAAAGAATTATTTAAATAGGCAAAGTGCCACAAGTATTTGGAGTAAAGAAATATAAATTATAAATCAATCCAAAATAAAGATGCGAGTTTGAAAGTGATTCTTTTGGAAATAGGAGCTAAACACCAATTTGGAACACAGGCAAAGTGGATGGATTTTTCGCTTTTTGCATAAACAAGTCTGTTTTTTTTTTTTTTATCGAAGAAGATTGAATCCCTTTTTCTTGTTCATTTCTTTCATGAAAGATTTTGAACATAAGATGAATTAATAAGAAGGGAGATACATAAATGGTGTACTTACCAAATGGAATGACTAGAAACCTGACATAGCTTTGCCAATCAGGAGATTTAACAGAGAATTGATCAACGTAAGGACGTAATATGGAATTGATATAACCATCATTACCAGCCACTCCAATCTTTATGGGTGACGGACTCTTGGAATTACTGTTGCAACTGAAAGACAAAAACAAAACGAAAAAACAAAAAACAAAATCCAGAATTGTTGGAAACTCACTCCAAATAAAAAAAAAGGTAAAATGCAAAAGAGGTGGCATGTTCCAACAGAACAATCCAATAATGATGTCCAAGAACATGAATATTTAGAGAGAGAGAGAGAGAGAGAGAGAGAGAGAGATAAGAAAGCAAGACAAAGAAAATGAATGAAATGGGTCAATCAGAAAAAATGTCTCAAAAAAAGAGTCTTTCTAACAGAGAAGTCAACATTTGTGCCGATAGAAAGTAAATAATAAATAAACAACAAAATTCTATCTGCAGAGGCAAAAAAATCTATGAAGGAAATTGGAAAAAAGACAAAATGAACACTTTTCAAGAAACCATGCAAAAAGAAGCTTTGAAGTTGAATTGAAAGAATAAAAGCAAGAACTTTGAACTGCTTGGGTGGCTGAGAACTTTTGGAGACTACTTACAACTTACCAGAGAGCATTCCTCAGATAAACATACCCTTCCACCACAGGCACACAGCCCTTCTTCATTCTCACACCATGTGGAGGCAGCATATTGTTGTTATAGATAAGACAACATTAGATAGCATGGTAATGGGGGCCTTTGTAAATTTAACAAAAGGAAATCAAACTATTTGGTAAGTATAAAGAAATATCTTTGCATGTTGGAAAGGTAAAAAAAAAATAAAAATATCAAGAATATTTTGAAAGAAAAAGACTAAAAAAATAGAAAGTATACAGTGTGGGGAAAAAATTAGACAAACAATAATAGGAGAATGATTCCAATAAGATCACTTTATATATTTAGAGTTCATAACATTTAATTGAAAGGCACAAGAATACAAGCTCAACTAAAAATAATAAGGAAGTTATATGTCAAGAGGAGAACAAAAGGAAAAAGAAAGAGAAGATAGGAAAAAGAGAAAAGAGGAAAAAGAGAAAAGAGGAAAAAGAGAAAAGAGGAAAAAGAGAAAAGAGGAAAAAGAGAAAAGAGGAAAAAGAGAAAAGAGGAAAAAGAGAAAAGAGGAAAAAGAGAAAAGAGGAAAAAGAGAAAAGAGGAAAAAGAAGAGAAAGAGGAAAAAGAAAGAGAAAAGAGGAAAAAGAAAGAGAAAAGAGGAAAAAGAAAGAGAAAAGAGGAAAAAGAAAGAGAAAATAGGAAAAAGAAAGAGAAAATAGGAAAAAGAAAGAGAAAATAGGAAAAAGAAAGAGAAAAGAGGAAAAAGAAAGAGAAAAGAGGAAAAGAACTTTAATACAAGAAAATAGAAAAAAAGCACCACAAAATGTTGAAAAGGGGAAAAACAATAAGACAAATTTGTGGGCAGAACAAAAGTTAAAAATTTAGAGATAAAAAAAATGGAAATTATTTAACTTTTAAAAGTAAATCTCTTAATTTTATGTGATGCTGACTCAGCTTTTCACAATGAAATATTCTATTAACCATCTTTACAACTTAGGTATATTAGGTTTGTTTTCTAAGTTGAGGCAGTGGAAAATGATAATTATAAAAGCTTATAAATAACCACTGTTATTCTCTTGCCTTTTATCATGTAACTTGATTTGAAAAACATGCAAAAGCATTTCATCAAAATTTTAATTAATGAAGAAAAATTTTCAACCAAAAGTGAAAAGTAACTTTCAAAGGAAGAATATCATTGACTATATATAAGGTTGTTCTTTGCAAAGAATTGAAAATTCTGAATAAAATTCAAGGTGACTTAAGGCAATTGAAAAGATTTCAGTCTGCAAATAATTTTCCAAGTTAAATTTTTTTAAAACTGTACACTCATTTTAATAATATTATGAACCATTGTCAATATTCTTTAAATATTATCTTGAGTCAAAATGCCATGACATCTTAAATATCAATTAATCACACATTATTTGGCATTTCTCAGTAGCTGCTTCTTGATACTTATTAAAATCTTCATGATTTATTTACAGACAAAAATCCAAGATTAAATCAACTGAATCACACAATAGATAAGTGACTTGAAATCAATCAAATTAATATATGAACGTAATAAACATTATAAAATAATATATTATGCCTGAATATAATCAGATTAAACTATTTAAAATATGGTGATAAAAACAAGGGTTTCAGTTTATTTTGTTTTATGGCATATGGGTTACTTAATGCTGACAAGATTTTTAGAACAGATTTGCATGAATAGAATATGTATTCTTTGTAAGAAATCAGTCTGCAGATCAGGTTTCATTAATGTATTTTTGTAAAGAGGGATTTTGTCGAGAGTTAAATGTATTGCTGGTAATACTTTTTTTTCAAATGTATTATTGGAATTTTTACTATAAAACTATTTTTATACTTTAGTAGTGTTTTGACCCCAGTTTGGGGGTTAACTATTTGCCCATAGCTGGGACACTAACAGGTGCTACCATCCTGTTAAAAACAAGGTGATAAGGATTATTATAGGAAACTGACTCGTATATGTTGATCAATAAGAAGCTACTAATTTCAGTGTTATAAATTTTGACCATCAACTTAATGTTCAAACTTTCAATTCTATAAAGCTTGAATAAAACATTTTTCTGATTTTGATTCCATCAAATTTCTTGTAACAAAATATTTATTAATCTTTTAGTCACTGAGAATCTAATTACAGAAGACAAAACAACTGAAAAACTTTCAAATAATAAGAGGAAAAGAACACTAAAAATAATTCTGAAATGTCATTAGGGAATTTAAGTTTAGCAACAAATAATTGACACACAAAAATCCTTGAAATTACACAAACCTAATTATTTTAATGGAAAATATTTAAAAATTTAAAAAATTAAGTTTAAATTAATGTACTTACAATTTTTGAATTCTGGTAACAAGGAAACTGATCACTGCTTTCATGTCTGCGGCTGTGCAAGTTGAGATCAGTTTCAGCGGTTTATCTTGGCATTTCTGAATCAAAAACTGAAAAGAAAACAATAATTTCAGATTAGTATATTAGGATAAATTAATTTGTTGAGTTTAGAATTGTTCTTCAGTTTTATATTAAAAATTAGGTTATTTTTATATTTGACCATAGGTTTGTGAAACCATTTGCAAGAGGTCATACCTTTGGAATAGGCTGAACAAATTCATGTTGGATGTATTAATCTTTACAACAAATCACACTGTATATTTCATGCCATTAAATGGTTTGTAGTTTGTATATCTATTTAAATAAAGTTTATTATTACTATACAGCTCAATTTTATAATTCAGAAAAATTTTTCTGTCTACCACTTGAGGATTGTGTTGCTGCTCCAAAATTACAAGAAACTCCTAGATGCAGGATCAGTAAAAATTAAGTAAAGTATCTTTTTATATTGTGTGTGTGTGTGTGTATACACACACGCACACACATACATCCAGTGACATTTTCTTTAGAAATTTAAATTCAACTTAAATCTTTTATACAAGCAAATTATTCCAAATAATGAACAACCCTAAAAATAGATATCTGGTTTGAGTTGGTGGGGTCTTTATGGAAGAGATATGAGCCAGAGGTGGGGGCACTATGTATAACTTGTATTTTAATGAACAAAACTAGTCTTATTTTCTTCCTTTCAACAACTTTACACGTCTATCAGTAAATCTTAAGAAACTGGTTGTATATGATTTTGATGTCCCTCACCTGTCCTTGCCATTCTGCTGTGTTGACCATTAAAAAGCAATCTGGCAGTTTATCTTCTGAGTTGCCTCCCAAAGAACTTAGCTGGTCAAGAAGAACTTTCCGGGGCTAAAGAGAAAGCAAGAAATAAAGGACAAAGATAAAAAGGTGAATAAATAAAAAGCAGAAAAAAAAAAAAAAAAAAAAGAGAAAAAAAAAAAGAGAAAAAAAAAAAGAGAATTTAAAAGCATATCATGAAAAACATATCTAAAGTAAACAAAATTTTACATCAAGAAATTAATTTACAAAAAAAAAACAAAAAAAACAAAAAAAACAATATTCCTAGCAACAAGATGAAAAATATAAAAGTGAAGAAAAAATAAATTCTGTATTTATGTTTCTGATGTTTTCTTTTTAATTAAAGGTTTACAAAAAAATTATTCATATTTGTTTGTGTATAAATTTAAACAAAACAATTTATTTACATTGATCAGATTGTTGGCCTCATCGCCAAATTTATGATGTTTCAGCTGTTGCACACTCCGGCCTTCAGGTGATTTGAATTTCAAAGTGAATTCTTTATTTCATCCATTGGGGGGTAAATCGTTCTAGTTCCATGTGCCATGCCTCTTCTTGATGTTTCAGTTATCACCCTTTAACTCAACTCTGAGACTTTTTAAACTCACAACTCTTTGGGTCAAGTCACTGGATCATGTGTCCTTAAGAAACTAGAACAATATACCCAGGTGGATGAAATAAAGGCTTCAGTTCAAAATTCCAATCACCTGAAGAAGGCCAGAGGGTACAGTGGCCAAAACATTGTGAATATGGCAATAAAGATGAGGACAACAGTCCAAATAATGTAAATAATTACAATACCTCATTTCAGAAATATAGGCAAAACAATTTAATTTAGAAATTTAACTAGTAGAATAAGAAAAATTAGAATATGATATATGAACTTAGAAAAATATTGGTTGAACTTATAATGAAGATTAAAAAAAAAAAAAAATTCTTAAAATAGATATAAATAAATTGTTATATGAAAGAATATAAAAAGGTTCTGTCACTGAGCAGGTTACATGTAAACAATTATCACATGAAAATAAGAGGGGGAAATTAAATTGTCCTTAGGAAAAGACAATCCAATAATTTGATGCCATTCCATGAATTCACCATTACTTGGATATCTAGACCAATAAGATCAGCTAAAACAAAGTGCAGAGAAAATAAATATATAAGTGTATATAAAAATAATTTTGTAACAGTGAAAAACAATTTACCTCCCGGTGTGTGAGATGAAAATTTGATAATCATTCAGTTTGAAATAGGATTTTTAAAATTAATCAGAAAGAATAAAATTAAAAATTGGATAAAAATCTTAAAAAAATAGAATATTGGGACAGCAAGAAACTTACAACAAAATCACATAGTAGAACGAAAAAAAGAAAAAAAAAAAGAAAAGAGTCTTTGAAAGGGTTTTATAGAAAAGCAGTGAGTAAAATTGATTAGACAAATGACAAAACTATTGTCTCAATCATTGAACTTGAAGGAAATTTCAAAGTTACCAATTGATCAAAACAGTTATTAAAATAATAATATTGCTATACATTAGTTCTTTTTGACAAGTGTTCCTACATTTGCTAATCATTGCTTCCTTTAGACTAACATCCACACATCTAGATCAGGCATTTGGGCATTCACTGATGACCAGTGATTTTTTCAAGTACAATATCTAGATTAAAATATTCTCTAATCATCTATATGTATGAATTCTTCATCCCCCAATACATCATAAATGGGATGAAATCATGTATGAATGTATTTAAATATAAAGCTCATTAGTCAGAGTAAATGATGGGACAGAGAACAGAACTGAAAAGAGAAAGCAAGTTGCTGTTAAATAGAAATGCATAAGGAAGAAAATATGTAGGCAAAAAATTGTAGATTCTAATTGATGTGAAAAAGGTTGAGGAAAATGTCTAAAGAAACCAATGAATAACAAATAGGCTTCCTTTTATTTGTCTATATTTATGTATAAATAAGGAAAAATTATTTAAAAGATTGGAAAAGCTCATCTAGCCCAAATTGTTTGAGATTTGAACATTTCAGCTGTAATATTTTCACATCCATTTTTTATTCAACAGTCTAAAATTCTACAATTTTATAGTGTGAAAGTTTACATATAAATATCTGATGCCAGAATTATTAATTTGTGTAATGTACTACTATCTTCAAAAGACATATTGTTAAGATCAATAAGACATTTGAAGACAACCAGAGAAATATCATGAAAAGATTACAGATGAGAATGCTAATCTGAAGCATGACAGCAACTGAAAATATTGACATTTGTTGAATAAGAAAAATAACAATACAAATATTCAAGTATTTAAGAAGGCAGAATTTGATAGATAAAAATTAACAAAGAAAATTAATACAGGAAACAAAAAACTACTTAATTTCTCAAAATTATCATTACCTCTTTGCTTGTGGAAAAAAAAACAATTTGATTATTACAAGTTTAGACCTTCATATTTCAAGAGTTGATTGAATGAAACTGATGTTCAGAATGAAAAAAAAAGTGGCCTATCTTAACATTTTAGAATGACTGGATTTGTGGCAAAAATATGAAATTTCCTGGATCAGTAAAAGAAACGAAAATTAAAATATTACAAATTTTTTTTTTTTTCTAAATGAAGAGAGAATATTTAAATTTCAAGAAACTTTCAAAACAAAAACTGATTTCTTATATGCTGATCTATTTGAGTGGCACTCTCATTTTGGTTGTTGCAATCACAACATTTTGGCCATTCTATTCTCCCAGCCTTCTTTTGGAAATGTTCAAACTCAAAGGCTGGAAGGTACAATATACAAAACATCATTACTATAATGAAAATACCAATTTGAATAGATCAAATAAGTCCTTGTCCCAGAAATTTGAGCAAAAAGTTATTTTCCTTAAAACTCACCCCCACCATAAACAATAATTAATAAATTATTCAAATGTGCATACATAAGTTTGATTTTGACCAGACAATTTAATTAATATAGAATCCTTTGCCACAAAAAATTTGATATTTTTACAAAAATAAATACAAAAAACAATACTCATTCATTTTAATGATTTTTTTCCCATAATTTAGGTCTGAATATATGGCAAAATGAAAATTCAGTTTTGAGTTCTAACAACTGGGATAGAGAGCTAGTGTAAAAATTTTTGAATCAGTTCTATTATAAGCATTTCTATACAAAATTCAAATTAAAAAGATTTAATAAAAAAGATTTTGATTTTAGAGTTAAAAAGCCTTTCATAAACTAAAATTCATTCAGCTATTAAAATTGTAAAATGATTATGAAAGATTTAATGAGGGAGTAACAAAAATTGTTCTACGTTTATTTCACACAATTTATGCTTTTAAGTGAACTAAACTGTATGCAAAGAGTTAATGATAATATTAAAAATGATTTTTTTAATTTGAAAATCTTAGATACTGATAGGAGTGAATTTCAGAGAATCCAGAGAAATAAATGAAAAATATTAAATGTTAGTAAAGAATAATAATAAAAAACAAAAAAAAGAGACAAAAAAATTAATTTTAAAAAGGAAAGCATGGTGTGTGTATCTATTATATATATATATATATATATATATATATATATATATATATTCTATAAAAAAAATGTTAGTACCATAAAACCAGCAGAACAGATACAAACACCAAAGATTAGTTAAATGAAGAAAAGAAAAGATAAAAAAAAGTAAAATAAAATAAAAATAAAAAAAATTTAAACTAAAAACCAAAATGTAAAGATAAAAAATATCTGGAAAAAAGTTTTCATGCAAATAACCTCAAGAGGAAAAAAAAAGAAGAGAAACCCACACCGCATCACTTGCACAGTCCAGTAAAATGCTGGACATTGTTGATGGGTGGTTGTGGGGAGGGGGGGGGTTGGCTTTTAGAAATAAAACAAAAAGGTAGATTGTCCACTTGGACATGCAAGATGAAAGAGATTTAGAGCATTCTTTAAGACTGCTTGTTGATCTCAAAACTCACAGCGCTGGTGTCCTTGGAAGATTCCACTGCAGCAGGGGAGCATACATATAGAACCTGTCAAAGTTAAAACAAATAATTTACATGATGAATTCGGGAAGGTGGTCAAATCCAGCCATCCAGATTATTTCAGATTAGCCAATTCATAGTTATTTAGAGATTTTATTGTAGTTCTCATCATAGTCACTGATAACATTGATTTCTCCTTGGTGCTGTAAATCAAGATCAAAACTTTGAAAACCTTAGAAATATTTCTTAATTTTCTTAAAGTTTTAGCAAAAAACTGCTAAGAAAAATTATCAGGCAATCAAATTTTTTTCCAGTGAAATATCCCTATCAGTTCAGAAAATCATTTGTCTATGGAGAAAGTCTAATATTGAAGAGAGACTTTTTTCCCTAAGATAAATACTGAATTTTGAAAAATAAATAACTAATATTTGGTACAAAAATGTTTTACATAAGAATTACTTGCAAGGTTAGTCCAACAACCTTTAAGCTCAAAGATAGCTATGAAAGCTTACAATTTCAAATATCACAAATTAAGTAAAATGATTGACAAGAAAAAAAACAAGAGTAATGAAGACATTCATATATTGATAAAGAAAGTTTATAAATACAGAACTGCAATTGGGAAAACCTGAGTTTCTATGTCATAGAAAGTTTGAATAGAGAAAAGTGGCTTTCAAAACATTTGGGAAGCTGTATGAAAATAAGAATAAAAAAAGGAAGTGATGGACGGAGTAAGAGTCATTAATTCAACAGTGAAGATTTATTGTTCTATTAGTCAAAATTGTCTATATTAATAAATTTAAAGTTTCATGTTTTCAGCACCAAGCAACAGCACCTCATGTCCTTCACAGATGACAGTGGGATTATTTTTTTTTTGCTTTTCTAATAAAGTATTTGTGTTTCAACATATAAGCTTATTAAAAATACTTCTATAAATGTATAGAAATAAAATAATTATTGTTATTAAAAATAAAAAGGTTAATAATTAAACCCAACTGACTAAAAGGTAAAAGAATAGTAACTTTTAGCAGGAAGAATTTTTTCAAGTCATACTCGCTTTGAATTAAAACTCCAAAATGAGATATGAGCAAATTTTTTTGCTACTAGAAATAAAATATATTAGAATGCTAGAAATCTTTCAAGCTCTAACAAAGCATAAAATCCAATACAATTGTTTATGAAATGTTTATAATCATATCTTGAAAACTTAAATTCAGCTAAGAAATTTGGAATTTTCAAGATTTAATTATTTCCTTTGATTCTATTTTTTTTTTCATAAATCATAGCCATTAATGACCTTTTAAAATGTTACAATAAAATTTATTTGAAACATATCATGAAAGTTCAAAGTCAATTAGGCATCTAATTGAAAATGACCCTTATGGATGTAATAAATTAAAAAAAAAAAAAAAAAAAAAAAAAAAATGAAATTCTAAAATCTCAAAAGTCTGATAAATGGGATATATAAACAGCAGATACATGGTCCAATTATTCACAAGCATTTTCTAATTACATGTAATTACTTTCAATAACAAAAGTTCTAGATGCTTTATTATGACCTACTTTAAAATGTAGTGTCAAACAATTCTTAAAAATGCATAACCCCAAGAAAATTGCAATAAGAGTTAATTCCCTTGACAAGTCAAACTTGTTTCTTTTGAAATTAAGCTGATTGATGGAGGGGTGTTTTTTTTTTTTTGTAGAAAAACAAATTTGCAAATATTTTATGGAGATATTTTCCTATGGCAACACAACTAATTTGCTGCTAGGTTCATATTTTTCAAGAACTGATTCTTCCAAATGGAAAAACAGAATTTAGAACAATAATTTAAAACTTTCAAACAATATATATATATATATATATATATATATATATATATATATATATATATATATATATATAGTAGCTGTCATCCGTGGGAACTGCTGATAATATTAATTTCACAATACAGACTTGATAAGAGTACAAGGTAGAAAAGAATCTTCTAACAGATCCAGAAGAGATTAGAATTAAAATCCATGTGAATAGTTCAATTGATGAAACAAAAGATTAAACATCATTGGCATGCAATTAGTGAGACGTGAAGAAAATAATGAATTACACTTTTTATATTGATATTTCGAATTTGGCAGTTAAAAATAGTTTAAGTAATTTTATTAGTAACATTTCTTTCCGTAAAAAAGGTAAAAGATTTAAATGATTAGCATTTAAAATAACAATATGAAAATTATGCCAAACAAAACTTCAATTTATTTTGTGCTTTTGCGATTAAAATCAATCCTTTTCCAATCATTTATTCTCAGAAAGGACAGAAGAATTACTTGACAGGAATAAAATTTATAAGAATCAATTACAATTTAAAATGCAAGATGATAAAAACTGGGGTTGGATTAATCGTCCAAATGCATTCTTGGATACAAGTTAAAAAAAAAATTCCACACCTAGATTAAAGAATATTTTAAATTTTTTTCTTTCAATAATATTTGCTAAATGTTTTCATCAATCAGGAGGCATAGACTAGAATAATACTTTCCTGAACATTTATAAAATTTTTAACACAAAAGTTTTTTTCAATATATATATAAAAAAAATTGATCAGAAATGTATCAATGCAAAGTTATTTCGTAACCAGAGAAAATTTGCTAAAATGTATGAAGGCCAGTGTTTTATAGAGCTAGTATGAAAAAAAAAAAAAACATTAATTTTGTAATGAACCACTTCATCTGTATAAACTGTGGAGAAAAAGAAAAATCATAATCTCCCACCACAAAAGAGCAAGTGGCTAGGAAGAGGGTTAGCTAAGGATTTTAATTTTTAATCAACTAACAATGGCAAAAATATCAAAGTGGATTTGCCTAATGAGTTCATAATATCAATATACATTATCAAAGAGTGTGGTTATTGATGAGTAAGTTGATAAAAAGAAAGGATATAAATGAAAATAAAATAAACACAATGTTTAGAAATGAAATATGAAATCTAGATGAAAATGAGTAGAAATGAACAATGAATAGAAGAGAAAATAAAAACAGAACAATCCCATCAACAAGATGATACAACATAAAAAAGAGCCAGTATAGATTGGAAAACATTTCTAGTGAAAACTGACACATTAGAAAAGAAAAGGAGAAAAAAAAAAGTCATGAGCTGTAAAAATGATCACTAATACAAAGCAATGGTAACAATTGAAGCAAACTATATGAAGCATGCTGACCAACAAAAGCTGTCAAAGCCTGAAATATAATGGCACTGATTTTGTATTAATCATTTTAAGAGTTTGTTGCTTTTAATCAGAGAGAGAAAGTCAAAAGAATAGCATTGGTGTTATTTACTGTTGGGAAATTTACAGTTTACCTTTAGTGCATAAGATTAAAAAAGAAGCCATCCAATTATTTTTTTTCTGAAATGAGTCATTAAACACAATTTAAAACAAGTCCTCTCCAACAGAGAAAAGTTTTATAAAAAAGAGCTTTCAGCTTCAATACACTACAACTGGTGCAAAATAGAAATTTTAAACAATTTTAGGAGCATTTCAACACTTACTTTAAAAATATAAATAAAAGTGAAATTTTTCAAGGTTCATTTGGGGTCTTCAAATGTGAAACATTTTTACTTTATGCACTAAATGTAAATGTAATTTTCTAAGACTAAATTAGCAAAGGATGAGTGACTTGGGTTTTCTTTAACTAGCCATGCTGTTAATATATCTTCACCAGTCAAAAATAAGCTAACAGTAAGAGATTTGGAATTGTATTGTTTTGCAATTTTAAGTCATGCTTGTAGCATCTTTTGATTAAACCAAGTTAAAATAAGTAAATAGATATGGAAATTTTTATTGTTTTTTTTACTTAGTTAAATTTTCTGATTTTAATAAGAATACATTATAAAAAGGTGTTTTTAATGAGAAAACATTTAAAAAGGTTTTAGAAAGCAATTACATTTTTTGTGTTTAAGCTACACATATTTCAGCATGACATGTAAAGATGAAACATATTTTGTTAAATTTATCAAAATGTTAACAAAAAAGCTAAAAGAATCATATTGTAAAATTTAGAGTGCATAGCAGATATGGCTCTTTAATCCTAGGCAGTTGACCTAGGATCAACTCTTTAATTCGAGGTAGAGCACATAGGTACTACACTGATCCTTGGCAAAAGTGCTAATCTATATATAAATAATCCTGTCATTTCTGATAGGTATTATGCTAATATTCAAATAAATGAAATATATATATATATATATATATATATATATCTTCTTTCCAGGATCATTTCAAATTCTCCTTTCAAATAATACAATGTATTTCATTAGGCCAGCCTATATGAAATGTCAGATTTTGATGGGAGAAACGTAAAATAGTAAAAGGAACATATTTTTAAATCAAAATATATATTTATGAATAGAAAAATAACTAACTTGAAATGTTTCACCAGTAATCCTGTATAAACAGAAAAATAATTACCTTAAAACTATTAAACATTTTGGTGCTTAACATAATGCCTGTTACATTTTAATAATGTAGATATATTTTTTACTCTGGATAACACAGGATTACTGGTGAAAATTGTCAAGTTATTTTTTTTCCTAAATTATTAATTTTGATTTCATTGAATTTCAACCAATTTTATTCTTTTAAGATTATTGTAAATGATGTATATTCCTTAACCAGACATTTTGAAAATAGTTTCTTATTGTTCTAAGTCAACAGAGTGAGAAAGACACCATTGTCAAATCAAGTGGAATTCATTGGCACCCAGTATTTTTGACCCCATTTTTCTTAAAGTCACAAAGAAAATCAACCCAAAAGAAAGTTGAAGATTTTATGAAAGAACTTAAATTGTTATTTTTCACATTCTTTCCTTTCAGTTATTGCTGAAAATGTTTGTATGCTTCAAATCTTGGGACTCTTTTTGAATTGTGTCCTTTATCCACAACACTGAAACCATTTTTGTATTGCTTGCTCATAAATCTTTCTTTAAATGCCAAGTTAAGGGATTTTTTCTGATTTTAATTGCTCATTTCAAGAGGAGTTGCGTTTATAAAATTGAAATTTATGAACAGGCTATTTGAAGAGTGAAATACAGGAATTAAAGAGAGAAATTGAAAATGGCAAGTAATACAAAAATCTACTTAAATCCATTTTGAAAAGGCCAAGTCATAAATCATAAACCCAACAATTCATATGACAACCTAGTACTTGGATATTATGAACACACATAAGAACATTTTACAATTTCATTTTAAGAGTGAGATTTAAAAAAAAAAAAAATAAAAAAAAAAAATGTCTGAAAAGGATTTTATTAAAATATTTATTTTTTACAGAACCAGTTTAGTTCGTTTTTGTCCACTTACCAACAAAAATTTTCTGGAAAATCATTGTCTCATTGAAGGATGAAACAATTTAAAAAAACAAGATCAAAATATAAATATATCAAATATTTAATTGGTAGCAACAACCAACATAATCGATATAATAAAAATAAAATTTTATATCTTTTAGAGTCATTTCAAATCAAATTATTTAAAATATTTAAGGAAAAATTCAGTAGGACGGTAGATATCCAAGCGATGGAAATTTTAAAAAATCAAATGGGAAAGGCATATGTTAAAATAAATTTTATACATAGAAAAATTGAAAACCAAAAACAAGTGTTATGTTAATATTTCATATTCATGCAAATGTTAAAAGGTTAGTGGGAAATCAATATAAAAAAAAAAAAATAGGGGCAAAGGAGCAAGAAAGAAAAGTGAAATTTCTCCATTATTTAAAAAAGAGCACAAAATATTATCTGGCAGTCATGTGAGCGTGAATGCAAGTAAAAGTGTTTATAGAGAAAAATATTTTTTGTAGTAGAAGTAAAAACAATTCAATTCTTTGTCAATGAAATAAATGAATGTGGAGTGGGGATTAATCTCAAAGCAACAATAATTCATTCAAACGTAGATTTTACAAATATTTGCATATAGACCCCAGAAAAGATTTATTCAGGTTAGTGGCTATTTTTTTTTGCTGGTGTAGCTGCAACATGTACTCTGGTCCATGCCCACAAAAGATTTAGGCAAAACCCTATATTAGCCAAATGTTATTGCATCAAAGTAAAATATATATATATATATATATTATATATATATACAAGATTATAACAGACATACTTCATGACAAACAGCCAACACTTATAACAAATCCTTACAAGTGACTTAATTTAAAAAAAAAAATTAAAAAGACCTAATTTGATTTTCATGCTTATCAGAATATTTTAAAAACAAATAAGACATGAATAAATTGTTTTTCCTGTCTCAAAATAACTATTAAAATGCACATCTAATGACCATTTTTTGACATGAGGTATGTTTGCTGTGTATTGATTCCTTCAGAATAACAACCTTAGCATTTTTATCCATCCCATCTCAATAGTAAATGGAACAAAATGCACTAAACATTCTTTCTATATTTCTATTCACTTGAGTGCAAAACAATCAACAAAATAATCAAACCATGCAAAAAAGCAAGGAACAGCAAAGTATATGTTTGAAAGATTATTGAATACTGCATTCAAATGGACCATTCCAAATCCAAATAATTGCAATTGGTCTCCTCTTGTTAATGCAGACATAATTTTAGCTGTGTTGTCAACCAAACTATTACTTCCTAAAGATGCGATATCAGCATTATGCACCAATTCTTGAGGTTTCATTCATTTAAAAAAAAAAAAATTTGACTGATGTTTCTATAATAGATATGCAATTCTTTAGTTATAAATCCCAACTTCATAATTGGGGAGCAGTGACAATTTTTATAAAGCAAATACAACAGCTTTTAATTTTCATTTAATGTTTGTTTTATTTGATGTTTTGTTTTTCCTTTATTAAGACATTTTTAAAGGTTATTTTTGGATAGGATGAAGGAATTCGTTATTAGAACAAACTTAATCACCTGTGATATAACAAAAATCCTTAATTTTGTACTTATTGAAAAGTAAAAGTTTAATTAATTAAAGTTTCAATAGTATATCATTGACTATCTTCAACTGGAATAGGAGGATCATTATTAGTGTATTATGAAATGAACACTTCTCTAGCTCAACTGAAAGATTAGTTTAAAAAGTAGTGCTATCATAATGCTACTCTGAAGGAATCAAGAAGTAATTACATAAAAAAGTCTCATTCCCAAATCTAAATGCATTCGAAGAAAGCAGAATAATAACAGAATATAAAATTTATAGCAAATTTATAGAAATAAGCTTTGAGAAGAGCTGAAATCAGAGAAGCTCTTGAAAAAAAAAAAAAAAAAGTTATGCATTGAACATCAAAGAGAAGAATATTTAAGAAATAGTTTCATTCTATTAGAAAGACAAGCAAATAATTTACATAAGAAAAAAAAAAAACAAAAAAAACACATTCAAGATTTGAAATGCTTATGATCAGCAAAGTAAAAATCACTTTCCAAATGGAATATTGAGAGAAGGAAAAGTTTTTTTTGAGGGAGGGGGGGAGAAAGAGGATAAAACAAAAACCAAGACTGACAACACCTCAACAGAGAAAAAATGGTGAAAGAATTTAAGAAAAAAGTATAAGGTGAAGAAGTCAAGAATTTATTACAATATATATAAATAATGTATATAGTAAAAATTATGTATTTCCCCTGACCTCATATTTCAAATATTTTTAAAAGCATCACAATGTAAATTGATAATATAGTTAATATAAAGTTAGAAAAATTGGATATTTTTATATTGATTCTCTTGGAGCTTAAAATATTTCTACTAATGTTATATTAGTATATAAAAAAAAAAAAAAAAAAAAATATGAGGTCAGTTAATTAATAATTGATTAATAGTAATAAATGTGATTTTTCCAGTCACATGACCCTAGAAACTAGAGAAGAGAAAGATGGATGAATGGGATGGAGGAGGGATGGAGAAATATTTGGAAAGAGCGATGAATAATTTGGGCAAACGGAAGAAAGCCAACTGCAATAAGCAAGCAGAGTGAGCAAATTACACAAAAACGGGGCTAACCACATGTTTATGGCAAATATTTGAAAATTTATGGCAAAACAACAGCAAAAGGGGATCTTCAAAGCCAGGATGAAATGCTGTTCTCAAAGTGGTACTACCAAGAGTTCCCAAATATTAAAATAAATAAAATGTTTATAAAGCTTGTCAGCAGTCCATTGGAGTTGCATAAGAAAGAAAATTATCATTAATTCAGTTAAGTATTTCGGATCAATGCATTTAAATTGACTAATCATGCTTTTATTCAGTTACTGTTTAACAGACAGAAAATTGCAACAATTTGAAATTGCAAGATATTTCTGACATTACTAATTGGTTATAAATATAAATAAGAAAACCTTAGATACAACAGTTACTGATTAACTTGAAAGAAAATGATTTCATAGAAACAGTTTTTTCATTTCTTGCTGTTAATCTTGGGTATCTTTGCTGGACATTGAAAGCAATTTTGGAAATTCATTCCCAAATATTAACATGAGCACAAACTACATTTCTGATCTGAAAGCAAAGTGTGTCTTTTTTATTTTTTTGGCTAGTATATTGATCTAACAAAAGGCAATAATTGTGAAGTCATTTCAAACTGGGTGTCCCAAAGCCTGGTAATCTAATGCAAAATCAGTAAATATGTTCATTGTACTAGTCAAAAAGAAAGAATAGCTCAACAATTAAAACAATGAGCTAGAGTTCATGAAAAATTTATTTTATGCTGTTATTGTTTAGTGGTCCTAAAAGAAAGGGGAATATGTTAAAATTACAGCAGGAAATTTCAAAATTCTGCTGTAATATATCCAAATATTTTAGCTTCAAGAGGTTTATATATCTAATCTACTTCATAACAAAGAACTTATGTTCAGGTGTTATACTAATAGAATCGGCAAGGCCGGATTATCCTTTAGGCTAGTAGTATAGGCTGCAGCCTAGGGCCCCTTAAAACTTTTATAAAGCAATAATTTTAATTTTCTAGATGTTATAATTTCTAAATAGTTTCATAAACTGAAATGATATCAGTATGACAAACTTGTATTTATTTTGATTGTTTTATTGTTATAATGCTGATTATAAAAAAATCTGTTTTTTGTTGTTTTGTTTCTTTTATATTATGGTCGTGTTGAAATATTTTCTAATTTGGTTTGGAATAAATAGTAAATAGTGAAGGTATTTCTTAATGAATATTTTTATTGTTAAAAGATAGCTATTCTAGTTTATTTGAGGAATTTGCAATAAGTTTACTTCAAGCTATGTAAATGCCAGTAAAATATATCACAAGTAAAAAATATTCTAAACAGGCAAATTAGAGGGTGGCTTTGTTGTGTGTGGGGAGGGGAGGGGAGGGGGCATATTTTCATTAGCCTAGAGGCCTTAAAAGGTCATAATCCGGCCCTGAATAGAATCAGCATTTATAATTCAATGAAAATGTTATTTGATCCTGAAACTTAATAATTTTTAAATGTTCAAAAGGAAAAAAATTATAATTTAAAAAATGTAAACTTTTTAAACTGTTTAAATGATCTAAAGTTTTATTCAATTTATATCCAAGTAGTAATGTTATTTATTAATAAGCATTTTATAATGTCTGTCATTATAGCACTTCTTTCATCATAATTTGCAAATTAAAATTTTTGACTCATCATTGCCATTTTATTTATCCCGACCATTAATTTCATCTTTTGGCTTTTCAATAATTTGAAATTTCATCAGTTCCACTAGAAACTGCTTTAAGAATGTATTGATCAAAATAGTAAAATCTCAAAGAAACAAAAGATGATTAGAATAGTCTGAATAAATAATTTTCTCTCTTTATACTTAATCATTTTTAAAGTCTAATGAAATAATTCCTATCAAAAAAGACCATACACATAAACAGCCTCCAGTTAAAAGAAGAAATTATAATTAGTATTCACAAGATAATTTAGACTTTGCACCTTATCTATATTGTTTCAATTAAAATTTTTATAGGATGGGTTGGAAATTCTATCACCCTGTAGATACATGAACACTTTGTTAAACAACATGCACTTCATTTGTCTATTGAGATGAAACTTGGCTTCATTTGGAATTTTAAGAATTGCTTCTATAGGGGTGAATCAATAATTCCATAGCTCGATATGTTGTTCTTAGCTAAATTTTTATCTATATGATTAATATTCTACTGAATTACATGCATTGAAAAAGGAAGAGATTATGTTGAAAAAAAAAAAAAAAAAAAAAAAAAAAAAGAAAACAATTTCTGAATAAAACAAATGCTTTTTATTTACTATTCAACTGCATATGAAAAAGCTATATTGATGGCATTTGGAGTATAGTCTCCTTTATAATACTATATTTAATAGATCACAAACAGGTAAACTAGTAATGTAATTTCAAGCAGCATTTTCTTTTGGATTGACAAAATATATAACTTGGCTTTCATTAATATTTATAAAACTCTGGAAAAGATGTATTCCTGTTGGTATAAAAGTCGCATTAGAAAATATAATAAATAGCCTCAATAAGATAACAATTTGAATTAACCTAAGGTTACTCAGTGATTGTGATAAAAAAGGAGTCAACTTTAGACTAGATGATATTAATAAATTGTTTTTACAAGGTGATTTTGAATTTAACAAAAGCTGTTACATATTTAACAAGTTGACAAATGATATTGTTTAACATAATAATCACACCACTTAGAAAAAAATTAAGTTCATTGAGAAACTTTGATAATACAATCTGTTTATTACATATCAATATTTATGTGGGTTAAATAGGATTTCTTTTTGAATTGATGAGTGTCGATAAGCCAATTTCTGTTTCTTGAGTTCAAATAGACAAAGCAGAAGAATGCCTGCATTTTTACAAAATGTGTTACAATAGAAACAAAAGAGATAAATGCTAAGAGATAAAAAAACAAGAGAGATAAGGTTAACAGTCTAAACAGCTATATGAATGCTATTAGATTAAAATTATAAGTGGGGGGAAGAAAGCATTCTCCCATTGCAAGTTAGTTATAAGCAATTATATGAATTTACATTATTCAATATGACATTCTCTCTTGGGTCCCCATGATAGTACAAAAGTGCAGTGCTCAAGTATGTAATATATTTGGAGAATGGAGAGGAAAAAAAAAAGAAGTTTAATTGAAATAAAATGGCTGCCACATTCAATTGAGGAAAAGTGAAGAATGTGAAATTGGAGAAAAGAAAAGCTTAAGAATTGTGAGCACCAACAAGCAAAAGGGATAAAATAAGTGAGGGGGGGGGAGATATCAAGTCAGTACATATTTTAAACCAAAGGCATAAACTTAATGGTTTGATTTTGCCACTGTTTTGATTTAAAACAATTTTAAAGATGGAAAGAGAAAAAGTGGAAAAAAGAGCCTGTAAATTGTAAATAGAAATATCAATAACTTAGGTTTCAAAATAAATTATTTTAGACATTTTCTAGTAATCATTATTAATTCACACAGCCAAGACTATCAAACTTTGTATGTAGTGCCTTAAACAATTTCTTGAAAATAAAATCTGTGTCATTGTAAAGTTATAAACATTAAAATTGTTAGAAACTATCTTTTCTTTAATAAACAATTCTGCATTAAATAATTTATTGTAGAAATGTTTAAGTGATTGTTTCTAATTGTTTTTAGGGGAAATACAGACTAGTCCCAATTTAAGAGTAACAAGCGTTTTTATTCCTTTCAAATATTATCTTTTAGGTGTTTTGCTCTCATCTCATCAGAAATGAGATTCTATTGTTAGAATTCGATAAAAGAAATCCCTGTGAAATAAAGCAGAAGTTTGGAAAAATCATAGAGATCAGTTTGGCACTCCTAATTTCCAAACAATTCAACATTCTTGGATAGAATGGCTTTCTATTCCATGGATGTTGCTATTGGGATTAATGTTAAGAATCAAATATTGAAACTTGCTGGGAATTCCTGCTGAGAATCAAAACTTCCCAACAAATGCTCATTGACTGGTACTTGGCAAAATATATCTTCAGTGATAAACTTATACCAAAATATAGTTCTAAGGTATGCTATATTTATGGATAAAAGTGCTCAATCAGAGATAAGAGCCTATGCAAATATAAAAATGGACACTGAGAGAGCCTGAAGGTTGCATTGAAGCATGAATCAGACTGTTGCTGCTTGTTGTTGACCTCAATGTCCACGCGTATGTATGTATCTCAATTATTATACAAAAATTCATAATTTAGTCTGAATATCTGAATCCCCAAATACTTTCTTTGGTACTTAATTACAATAAACAAATAGGAAAATAATGTTTCCATGCTATTTTTCATCTGTTCCTGGTGTACTGATTTGGAAATCTCTGAAATTATAAACATTTTCAATAACTTTCATGGAAAGAAAACAAAAAGGTGTAATGAAGCTCCTGGTGGGAGTAGTGGGTGGATTGTGGGGAGGGTGTTCAACAAGTACCAGAAAAGGGGGGCAAGCTCCTGAGTGCAGCAGCAAGAGTGCCATGAGAATTGAGGTTGGGTACAAGTGAGTCTCGTCTTGTGCTAGCATTGAAGTCAGCATTACTGGCATATGCAATGTGCCCTTTTCATTTATCTCTATTACAGAGAAATAATAAAATGAAAAATAATATTTAAGTTTATTGCAAGTGTAAAGACTAATTGTTACCCAACAGATCGGCTTCTTATTAATTAACAGATAAAATAGGAATTACATTTCTGATGTATGTGTGTGCATGCATTCACATTCAAATAAAGATTTGTTTGTTGAGGATAGTTGTAAAAAGTGTATTAAGAAAGTGTTTTAAAATATTTCTGATTAGTTTTTTTTTTTCAGTTATATATTCTAACTTCTTAAAAGGTTACAAATTTAGTCAAGTTTAGAATTTTTTTTTTAAATTAAAAAAGGCATGTACTATTCTGCAAATATAAGCAAAATAATTAGTAGCTGTATATTAAGTACTTTTTCATTTAATTCCTCATATTGTTTGAGAAATCAAACCAATCCAATATGATTTGAAGAGAGAAATGTCTGCTGTTGCAGAAAGTAATATTTTAATGAGAATTTTAAAAAGTTTTGAAGTACTGGTTAGAATTGTTACAAGTGGCAATTTAATTTGTAAATAATAAACAACATGCAAACTAAATCAACCATCAGATTTGAAGCCAAAATTTGGTCAAGTGTTCTACATTATCTTTCAGAATGCACTCATGCTAGCCATAGTTCCTAATGTCCAATTTTGGGCTCATATCTCACAAGCAGTTCATTTAGTTGGCATGTATTCATCTCTAGATATATAATTTGAGTCTGGAATTTTGATTTAAAAAAAAATAAAATAAAATAAAATAAATTAAAAAAATGATGCAAATTATGAACTGACTTGCTATCTTTTAAAGAATTTATTATATTGAAACAGTAGCAGAGAATAAAAGGACAAGTACATTTGTATTTCTTTTATTCTTCCTAAACAGTAAAGAGTGGCAGCCATTTTACATGTGAGATGCTGCTGCTGCTGTTGAGGATGCTAATGTGTTATTTAAATGCTGATTAAGGGTTTTATATCTACTGACCACTTGTTCAACTTGGCCTGTACTATTCCGTCTATCTTCAAGCTTATTCTTCTTTTTCTGCCTTTCTCGGTACGAAAAACTCCTTTCCCTCGGAAAGGCGGATGGTTTGTGCTGAGGAGACGCCTTTTGGTTGGGGGCCAATTCTGACCTTTGATCTGCAACATGGCCATCATGATACGATGATGTTGATGATGTAGGATGGATTTCAATATCCTGACTGGCGTGCTCCTATTAATTTGGACAGATATAAATGATAACTGTATAATTGATGCAGACACGATTTTACAGAGTCTACAGAATTTCTCTTAACTTCTTAGTTGCTGAAAAAATATCAATGTGATAATGGCTAAAGAAAAAGTGAAAGTATTATTTGGGTTTTCATCAGTGTGCCCATGAAAAGGAGACAGAGAGAAAGAGGAGAAAAATAGTTTTAAAAGTTTAGTTTTAAATGAATTATCTCACATGCCAAATTAGGTGGAAAGGAGATTAAAAATTAGAAAAATTTATAGTTTAATATTTGGGATAAAAATGTAAATGAAATTTAAAAAAAATTAGATATTATTTCTTCCTTTTGGTTTTTATACGTTGATGATAAAATAAGAAGCTGCAATGGCCAGTCACCAGATGATGTTTGATTGATAAAGAGAACAATCCGCTTCAATGGAAGAATTGAAAAACATCATAGTAAAAGAAATAACTTAGTTATCTAAGAATGATCTCTAAGAAATAAATTGTTAATATGATTCATAAAAGACAGACTGACAAATTAGAAAGAAGAAGAAATGACTACCTCAAACAAGTTTGCAATTTTTTATAGAGTAGCTATTGACCAGAGTTATTCAAATCTCGTATTCAATAAAAAGAAAATGTTTAGTTATGAATCGAGAATGATTTCCTTTGTTTCTAATTTATTCATTTGTCATTCAAAAATTGTACATTGCTTTTGCTTGTTATATTCAGTTCATTTGTGAAAATCTGTCAGAAATGTTTTTCAAATATTATTTCAGATAGATTTTATACTTTATCATTAATCAACTTGGATAACATCAGAATAAGACAATAAGCTTAAATGTCATCACACATTGAATCATTTCAGATATAGTTAATTTCTACTTTTCAATGAAAGCAGCTTTTTTCTTTGTATTTTTCATTTGGTATTGAAAATAGATAAATTTTATTAAAAGAAATGTTGTAACTTTATTTATGAGAGAAAAAATATTATAACTAAACAATTTATTTAAGTCAAAACAAATGTAAGTAGCATTTTTTTTAAATTACAAAACTATACAATGCCTAAATTTGTTACATCAGTGACATTCCTAGAGGAAGCCACATGATAAATATGTTCCACTTTAAATTAATGCTTAATAAGCAAAGTTTTGTTTAAATTATGAAATATGACATTAAAAAGTTCTCCACACATTTCTCTTCCCCAAATATTCATTACCTGCAAGTATATTTTTCAAAATTTGCTCCATAACTTCAAGTGAACATCTCATTAGTTGAACTATAAAACTGATGAGAAACAATAAAGAACTTCCTATTATCAGGAATGTAGATATTTATACTCCAAATATAAACTATTCATAATTTTTGATTGATATTAGAATCCAATAATACAAGGTCCTCATTCAATTCTTACTAGTAATTTTTCTTTATGCTGGACAAACAAAATTATTCTCTCAGGCTTTATTCCACTTTACCGACCAACAATCCAATATTCTAAAATTCATTTTAAGACATAAAAACAATAAATGCTCTGCTTGTATTGCAAGTTTTCTAATATTCATGTTTATCAAAGCTTTGCTGATGACAGCTGAATATTTATATTTCTAATTTATAGCTGCTTTCATTATGGATGCTTAATAGTTCTTCAGCAACACATTATGCTAAAACGAACGGTATTCTATAAGAAAATCTATAGAGATGGGGTTGAAAGGAACCACCATAAGTGGTAAGCTATAGACACAGTTAAAATAGGCTTCCTCGTAATTTAGCCACACCATCTAAGTATATCATTTAATTAATAATGGCTTGGTGATATTCAGTAATTCTCAAATCTAAATAAGAACAATGTTATCTGGCTGTATAATACCTGATTAAGAAAAACCTATCTCTATAACATAGAAAGCTTCAAAGTTATAGCTTCTATAGATTTATATATAATAGAGAAAATATTAAAGATAATAGAAGAAAGACTACTATCAGTCAACAAGATCAATTGAAACCAAACTGTGTCTAAGTGACCGAGACTGACCACTGGCTTCTTTATGTTTACCAACACAAGGGCAGAAGCCAACTGAAGGAAGACTGATAAAAGCATGCGCTTGTTATCGACTGAAAATCTGTCCTTTTATTTAAATATAAAGCATGCTTATTTATGGTAAGTAGTCATGTAAAGGAATTCATGCTCTCTCTATATATATATGTATGTATGTATGTGTGTGTGTATATTATGAGGACCTCATATCCAAAATTGAACATAACATAAAAAAGGAAATTCATTTAAAATAAAATCTTGATCATTAACAAATAAACATTTTATTAACAGGATATAGAAATTGAATTAAGACAAAAATAATTAAAAAAAATATATAAATAAAAAAATGGTGAGGTATGATTAGCATTCAACCCAATATGAAAATAATTTTTGGCACATTGTAATGTCAATGTTTATTGCATTTGATATAGAGTAACAAAAGGGTAAAATTAAATATTATAAATAATGATTGATTGGAATTAGGCAGTTTTTATGAACCTTGAGTACAAATCAATTATTTCCTGCATTTCAATGTGATTATAAGAATAAGCTAAAAGGAAAACATTTTGACTAGAACAATTTTTAAATATGCTCCAAATCTTTATTTGGTTCTAAGGCTGATAGATTTACAGAGACAGCTCACATGAAGTTCAATCTTTCATTGAGTAGAAGTTGGGGTTTATTCAAGGCAAACTATAGCTTTACAATTGCTACAGATTATTAAAAATACACAGCACTTTGTAGAGGATAAAGAGAAGAACTTTGATCAGTCAAATTGTTGATTTATTTTGTTTTTAATTTAACAGTAGAAAATTCTCAGTTTAATGCCAGATTAATAAGAACATTTTTAATGATTCTGATTTTTCATTTTCAGTTTTTGGTAATTTATTAAAATGTTTTGATAATTAAAAGAATATATTTCAATGGGACACCAAAACCATAATTTTCAATGTCAATTGCTAGCTACTGATTACTCTTTTTGCTCATCATTAATGTTTCTTTTTCTTAATTCTCCCACAACCTTAATTCCTTGTGTTTTAATGACATTACTGCCTTGCTTGGAGTGATTATGATATATTTAAAAAAAAAAAAAAAAAACCCCAAAAACAGACATTCACTTACAATTAAATTGAAAGAGGAATCAGTTTGTAAATGATTGGTTTTGTTTAAATCTTATAATTTCCAATTTCAATTGTATAGATCTGCTTGGCTATATTGCCAAGAGTACACACATAAAAGTAGGAACAAAAAACTAATTTTGCTAGCAATTTTTCATGTCATACTTAAAGAAATTCATTTGTTACAGTTTTAGCCTGCTTCTATGGTTTTCATTTCTGTGATAGAGTGAGAAAAATCTAAGACTTGGGATTATTACTTCAATATATAAATTTTCTAGGAGTAAAATTAAGAGAGAATATAAATTCTTTCTTTTGCTTTTTCAATCAACTTATGAAATTAAAATGTATATGTAAACATTTATATTACAAGGCATTTTTTTCAAACATTTCTAAAAGAAATTTTTCAAATAGAAATGGCTGACGACTTATTTAACAAAAACAAATCATATAAAAAGGATTTTTGTTATGAACCCCTTTTCTAGAATCAAGAAAAAAATAAAAACACAAATATCTATTAATAAATATCAACTGAAGTCATTATCAGAAACATTTTCAAGAAGTGGTCTAAGGCAAAATGATTTTTATAAATAGGTTTAGAGATTGTAATTTATATCAGAGAATTTTAATAGAAGCAAAATATCCTCTTGATTAATTCAAAAGCTATTGAATAATCTGTGAAGTGAAGCAACTTAATTTTAGAGTTATTAATAACAAAAAATCAATTCTTATGCAAACTTTAAGATGAAATATGATCTAATCACTGTTTTGGGGCCAGCATGCGAGTCTTTGTTGCTTGTACATTATGAAGGTTAAAGAATGTGTAAGAGTTGAAAAGGGATAAAACCCGACAAATATGAAAATGACATCCTGAAGCACTACACTTTCCAAATTCTAATGTTTGGCCTTGAAATTAACAAGGATATCTACTGCCATAGATAAGAAACTACTGAATTTATATTTCTTTTGTTGCTAAGACTAACAAAGATGCCAGAACAGATAGATGGCATTTCTCTAATAGAAAAAGAAGAATACAGCAAAACTAAAGAGCAGTAAAATGCAGTTAAAAGGTCAAAAGGGGACTCATTGTGAATGCAAGTGCAGTAGGGGGGAATGGGTGACTGAAGGCCAGCAAGGACGTGTAAGCGTGATATGCTTTCCTCCCACTTTCTGTTTTCATTTCATCCTTTTTTTTTAAGGACTTCTGGTAGTGAATCAAATAATGGCCAGTAAATCAAGAGATATGTATACTGTGCTAGAAATTCTATAATTGTGTTCTTCATTGAGTAGAATGTAATTAGTGCAAATTAATACCAAAATATTGCCCATGTTGCAATAGAGGCTGGATTAGGATTAGGTGCTAGTTGATATGAGAAAAAGTATAACCCCAATACCAAGCACCTTAATATAAGAGATATAATTTGAAAAACTTAGAATATAAACCTGAATACTGAATAACAAATTAACAAGCAACAAGATGAAATAAAAAAAAAAAATACAAAAATGAAATCTACTCTACATGAAAATGTTTGAAAAAAAAAACTAAATATTTTTTAAATTCATTTCTAGATCCAAGAAAATAAATTTCTAAAAGTAAAATTAAGACACTCATCCTAACATAAGCAATATGCAATCATTAACAGCTGTTGCTTAATTTTTTTAATTTCAAGACACTGCCTTTAAATACAAATTGCTTCCTGGTGTGTTTACTTGTTAGGAAAGCATACATCTTCTGATAATGAGTAAACATTAAACTTATTATGCAATTTTTCTTAATAAAATTTAAGTAATTGAGTGGATTTAGCATTAAAATGACTTAAAATATTTCACTAATTTTTCTAACAAATGTGAATTTTAGCATATTATCATCTCCATGAGTCATGTGAGGAACCTATATATATATATATATATATATATATATATATATATATATGTGTGTGTGTGTGTGTCTGTGTAAAAAATCAGATATAACTAAAAAATATATCTGTAAGAGGACAATATGAATAAAGAATAATTATATAAAAAAGATTCAACAACAGTCAGTTACTTTTGTTTATTAGTCATTAAATTACATCACTTAGCATCTTCCATAATTTACCTTGACTTTCAGGTTGCATAATGTATATTTATGAGCATTCTTAAATTTAAAAATTCTGAAAAACTAACAACATTTTTACTTCTGTTTATAAATACTTGTTGCAAAATAAAATCCTTACATTTGCCTTGATAAAGGACAAAACAGATCAGCTAAGATAGTTTTTTCCTTACTGTGATACTAGATAAGAAAGGCATCAATTCTTATTGCCTTTCGTAAAGTTGATATTAATTACTGGAATAATAATTCATTTTTACCATGTATATAAATTCATACATTAAATATTAAAAACTGATCATTAAAACGCCATCAATAGTGCTTGGCTCAATTATTAGAAAATTGTCTTAATCTACAGGATTAGGACAGGTTTTTTTTTTTTTTACCTTACTTTCTCTAGAACCGAGAACATTACAATGATACCATGATATTTAAAATTATTTTATGTAACATACTAAAACAAGACTATTCTTTTATTACCTTGTATAAAATTGTAGTCACAGAGAATATATTTACGCTAATATCACAGAAGTGCAAAAAATTTAAAAATCAAAGAATATAGGCAATTAAATGATGTACTAAATTTGGAATCTAATGAAAGATAAATGTTAAAAAATTTTTAAAAATCTTTATATTGCAAGAATAAAATTAAACCAGAAAATGGACTGAAGTTAATAAACTGATAAAATGTCTTTTGCTTTAGAAAAACATTTCTTGAAAGACAAATTCTGAACTTTTCTCCTCATAGATCAAATCCATGCTGATTTCAAAAGGTTTAGCTAATTCTGTTATCTTTTTCTTATTTCTTAGAATCAAATTTAATATTTATCAACTAGACACTTCTCAATTTAAAAAAAAAATAAGTGAAACTCATTTTGAGAGCATTGTATCATGAAATGGATCTATTATTATCAATGTAAATACATCAAAATGTGTTTATTCATCAGCTTGTAAATTTATTTCTAAAGCTAGAGTATTCATTATAAAACATTACAGATTGAGGGATGAGACTTCTACAGGAAATTTTAACGAATAATAATATTGTCACCTATTTTTGTTCCACATTTCCATGTGGATGAATTCTTCAGGCAGTGTCAAGAATTCTTCTCCCCACTTGCAACTAATGGATAAGCTCATTGCATCTTATCAATAAAGGATGTTCATTTGTCATGTAGTCTGTGCAAAGTTGATGATCATAACAGAATCTATAACTAATGATTAGATTTCATTCAACTGTCAAAGAGGTTGAACAGTCATAGCAGTCAGTGAAAATAACACATGTCTTGATATCAATAAAGTGTGGTTCTATAAAAGAACTTAATAATCTGAAATGAAATTGAAATAAAACCATCTGAAACCTAACCTTGAGAAAAAGAGAAACAAATTATGGCTTGAAATTCTCAGTATTAAACATCAAATGCAAATTGTATAAAGAATTGAAGAGATTGTTGCTGTTGTGACATATAGATTTATATAAATCAAATAGATTTATATAAATCAAATCAAGCTGTAAAGGCAATATCAAAAAATTAAAAAAATGTAAATAATGTATTTGATTAGGAACATCATAAAATATTATTTAAAATAATTGATATTTTTATAGCATTTAAATTATTCAAGTTGAAATTATTTTAATTTAAAAACATATAAAAAGGTAAATTTACACTATTCAGTCTGTTCTCATTTTTACTGTTTTGCATTCTGGCCTTCTTCAGGTGATATATGTTGAAATTTTCAAACTGAACTGTTTATTTAGTCCACGGGGGTAGATTGTACTAGTTCCACACGTCATGCCTTTTCTGGATATCTCATTACCAGTTACTCCCCTTCAGTAACTCTCCAAGTTTTTATTCACCTCTGCTGTGGCTAGGTATTGAACTCACTACTCTTTGGGTCAAGCCATTGGATTACTTCAACCAACACTTTTATCCACTGGACCATGTGTCATGGTTTGAAATTCCAACGTATATCACTTGAAGAAGGCCCGAGTGTACAACAGCCAAAACGTTGTGAACATGACAATAAAGATGAGGACAAAAATCCAAATAATGTAAACAGTGTATATAGTTACAATACCTTATCTCAGAAATATAGACAGATGTTAAAAGGTAAATTTATCCAATATGCTATGAACATTATTAAGAAGTTGTTTTAATACATTCACAAAATCACTTTGAATATGAAAATATTTAAAAAATAATTCAAACAAAAAAAAAAAAAAAAAAAAAAAAAAATGAAATTTACATGCAACAAGAGAAAATATAGACAAAGTAAAAACATACCATGATGGAAATGGTTGAAACAAAAAACAAAATTGTTTAAAAATTAATTTTTTTTTTTTAAGAGAGAGAAAAAAAATCACACACAAAAAAAGAAAGAAATGTGGTGTCTGTGAGTGTGTGTGTTGTGTCAGATTTTACAAAAAAAGAAAGAAATGTGGTGTCTGTGAGTGTGTGTGTTGTGTCAGATTTTTTTTTCTAGTTTTTCTACAGTGTATGAATTGTTAATAAATTATACTGTTAAAAAGACCAACTACAGAGGCTGATAATGTGAGAAGTGCTGCCTGGTGTTGGAAATTAAAGAGCAAAGCACCTGAACAACAAAGACAGGTGAAAAAAAGTGAGCTATTCAGAAAAATGCTGAAGAGGTATAGAGAAGTAAAGAGAGAATGAGGAAAGAGAAATTCAAATTGGAGGATAAATATGAATTATTTGATTGAATTTAAAAACAGTAAAATGAGCCATGCATTCCAATTTCTGTAAATTAGTTTTTAATAAGATGAATTGTTGACATAATTATTTACAATTGCCTAACATACCAACATTATTGAAATATAAAACTTTCATGCATTGTTCATAAAGTTAATACAAATGTTTAACAAAATCAAAATATATTTTACCCATTTGCTATTAATATACATGTCAGTGTTTATGTAATATACAAAAAAGTGTTTATTTTATGGTTGAAAATGTAATTCAAGTTTCTGTTAATTTGTTTTAGTTTGAACTTTTAATTAAAAATAAAAGCATAAAAAAAAAAATCTTTAAAGAAGTAGAAAAATTCTTAAGAAAACAAAAAAATAATCACCCACAGAGACTTTAACAAAACTTAAGTAATCAAAATTTAATATTACACCAAGAATTGCCAACTTCAAAATAAGCTATTTATACTATTTATATTGTTTGAACTGTTGTCCTCATTTGTATTGTCATATTCATGACATTTCGGCCATTCTACACTCCAGCCTTCTTCAGGTGATACCTGGAGTGTACAATAGCCAAAACGTTGTGCACATGACAATAAACATGAGGTCAACAGCTTGAACAATGTAAATAGTATAGTTACAATACCTCATCTCAGAAATATAGACAGATATTCAAAATGAACATTTGAAGTTATAAAACTAATTACTATTAGTTTTATAACTTCAAATGTTTATTTTGTTTGGTTTCAACTGAAACTTGATTATGTAACCATGCACTTACAAAACAAAATCACTTTTCTAAACACCTCTAAAAATAAAAGACAATGTGCAAATGAATAAAAATTTAAGATATCAATAACTGCAAAAATAAAATTAAAAAAAAATACTAAATTGCTGTGACAAATATGAATCTTTACTTTAAGCTGCACATTTTTTAAGATTAAATATTTTGCTGTAAACAAATACTTACCTGGCCCATGCTGGGTAGGGTTTATCATCTATAAGTTATGGCTCTTTATTCGGGCAGAGTGTGACTCAGTTGTATCTGCCTGCGGACAGAGATGCAGCTGAGACAAACAAAATACTGGGAGGTGCCCGGTCTCAGGGAACAGCTGTTTGTGGCTGTATCCACCTCATTGCAGAGGGGTGTTCAGTAGTCATACTGATGCTAGTGCAACTGATGGTTGCAGGAGCTGGGCAATTTTGAGCCTTGGCCTAGTATGTGCTCAGGTTTCCTATACTAAATTCGTCTCAGTGGGGAGATGGCAAATATATTTTGCTGTAGACAGCATAATAGGCAAGTAAAATGAAATTTATTTTAAATAGGTATTTATTTACTTGTTGTTTGAAAACAAATATGGATTAGTAGTCCAAGCAAAGCGATTCAACACACACTCCCTCATCCAATATGGAAATCTAAAAATCAATATATAAAAGCCTAAAGTTAACTTACTAACAATTCACTCCTAATAAGATAAAGGATTCATTACAAAACCCAGATCTAATTCACCAATTCACTCCTAATAAGATAAAGGATTCATTACAAAACCCAGATCTAATTCACTACAATAATAAATAAAACACACTGCCCAAGAATGATAACCACCCCTAAAAATGGAAGAAATTATAATATATGCCCCAATTTCTTCCAGTTTTTGCTATAAGAATATATCTAAAACACAAATTAAAAGTTCAAAATAAAAACTATAACAGAATAAAATAGAGAGTTGAATTTTTTTCACATATATATTAGGCAAATAGTAAAATAGAAAAATTTATAATTAAAAAAGCACTAGTGAGAGATGATGGAAGAGGTTAGTTTCAAATTCAAGGAATATTCAGGTTGAGAACATTTAAAAGAATAAGAAAAATGAGAAATAAATTTAGAAGCTTTTTCTTTTTAATTTTATTTATAGCAAAATTGAAATAACTTCCCAAATGGAAATGCAAGATTTAAAAAAGTGCAAGCAAATGGTTTAAAAACTTTCAGAGCCTCAGGACAGCACATACCGCATGACTGTCCGAATCGGTTCTCTTCAAGTTGTCGTCAGTAACACATTTCACGGGACTGCCCTGTTAATAAATGGAATTCAAAGACAACAAAATTATTCCCAAGATTTCAAATAGAATGCAATGAAAGGAGGTAGAGAGCAGATACCTACCAATGTAGGAATAAAACTTATTCAAACAGCACTCAAGGTAAACTGGCTCAAATTCCTTATGTGTTGAGAGTAAATTGATAAAACAGGAAAGAAGGTTAATGATGGAGACATACCAACATAAGCAGATAGGGCAAAGAACAGAGCAAAGTGACTGTCTTACAAGCTGAGAGATTGAGGAATAAATAACAGTATAAATAGAAAATTTTACAAGGACAAATATTTGCTATGATCTAGCATAAAGATATAGAATAGAAATTGAAAATGATTACTTTGAATGCATTTAATAAGGGACAAGGCAACAGAGGGAAGTTACCAACTGGGGAATAAGATTAAAGAGATATCTTACAGCATCATAGAACAATAAGAGCTGAAAAAACAGGGGAGGAGCTTAGGAAAAAAATCAAAAAACTGAAAAGAAAACAACTGAGAATATCTCTTGTGTCATGTCAATTTAGAAAATGTGATAATAATAATAAAAAAAAAAAAAAACCTTATTAAATCTGAATGGTCAATTTTTTTGCTTTTTAAGTATATTTTAATCATTACTGAATAAAGATTATTTAATTATTATTTTTTTTAATATGCAACAAAAAAAAAAATAAAGAAAACAAAATAAAAACTGATATCAAAAATGATAGAAAAGTGAAATGAAAAACTGCATTTGCATTAAGACAAAACCTTTGACTGAACGTGTCTCTGCGAAATAACATTACTTATGTTTGGTATATACAGGATATGGCAGAAATATCTTCCATGTATATTAGGTTGGTGCAAAAATATCGTTTTTTGACATATTTTTTAACATCAAAAAACAATATTATTTTTGCACCAACCTAATACTTCACACATAATGGTAAGTCATTAGTATGATGAAGACACCATTGCCATTAATGTAGGAGGTATTTATGGTGCACTCTGTAGAAACCCAGAAAAAGGTTAATTTGAATTAAAATGTGTGTACATACTATTGCAGGAATATTTACAGAAAAAAAAAAAACAAACAAGCAAACAAAAAACAGTACTTAGAGGTATAAGAAATAGTTTATTATTATATTAAAAATGGCTTCAAGCTCAGACAAGACATCATGACAACTAATTCATTTGAGTTGATTATTTGTATATCTCTCATTCAATCTACAGAAATACACTGTCCTTAAGTCATGTCTTTTGTCAGCAACAAAATGTAATAATTGGTAATTTTTGTTCATACAAAAAGGAAATGATAAATTCAGATATGGATGAAGGGAATAAACTCTTGTCAAAATAAAATAGGATTGTGACTGCTTAGACCATTTTTATTTTGACATTATCTTAACTTTTGCAACTGATAAACTATGGGTTTCAGTTTAAGTAATCAAACATTGCATTGAACACAATTCAAAATATTAATGAAAATATTGAGATTTAAAAAAAAAAGTGTTAACATGAGCAAAATGTATTAAAATGATATTCTTTGTTAAATAAGTATTGGCTTTTTCTTTTAATTTATAATTGACATTATCGTAATATTTAGATACAAAATCAGTTCAGTTGGCTTGGATAAGTAACATTGGTTTCCATATTAGAAGCAAATTTAAGTAAAATCCTATTTTGTGACTATTAGGAATCAATATATTTAAAAATGTTCTTAATTAAAAAATGCTTATTTAATTTACAATATTTTAGAGCATCAATAAAATCATTTTGTACTCATCGACAGGGTAAATAAACCATTCTGTACCCATCGACAGGGCAAATAAACCATTCTGTACCCATCGACAGGGCAAATAAACCATTCTGTACCCATCGACAGGGCAAATAAACCATTCTGTACCCATCGACAGGGCAAATAAACCATTCTGTACCCATCGACAGGGCAAATAAACCATTCTGTACCCATCGACAGGGCAAATAAACCATTCTGTACCCATCGACAGGGCAAATAAACCATTCTGTACCCATCGACAGGGCAAATAAACCATTCTGTATCCATCGACAGGGCAAATAAACCATTCTGTATCCATCGACAGGGCAAATAAACCATTCTGTACCCATCGACTCGGTAAATAAACCATTCTGTACCCATCGACTCGGTAAATAAACCATTCTGTACCCATCGACTGGGTAAATAAACCATTCTGTACCCATCGACTAGGTAAATAATGTCAACATTCATATAAATATGAGTTAATACATCTTAATTAGTAAATAAATTTTAATAAATGATATATGAAAGAAAATCATTTTCTAATAGATTAAAATTACAGCATTTTGCAATTTGACAATATTCTTTTAAGAAATATGTGGGTGCTTAGTAAAAGCAAACTATTTATTCAAATCAGTTCTACTTGATTTATGTTAACACTAGAATTTTTTTTGCAACATGCTGACGCTTGTTGAAATCCTCACAATATTTAGTATTGGTGAAGTTATTGCTAACATTTTTTGTTGAGATTTACAAACTCTATATTTCGTTCAATTGCACAGACCAATCATTGAAATATAAAAAACTTAAAGATATGCACAAAAAAAAAAAAAGAAAAGAGAAAAAAAAAAAGCATTTTTCTTAAATAAGTATTTGTTATTTTAATCATCAAATTGTTTTTAAAATATGGGGAGTATTTTGTAATTAAAATAATGAAACATTTAACTTTTCCAAAAAGCTTAATGAAAATTTATTGTACTAAGCTATGCATGCTAGTAAAACCAAATGTACTTTGTATCCCGTTACCTGTTTGCACTTCTCCCAAAAATTTAGTTTCAATCAGTCAATGTATGGCTATTTTAGAGGGTGTGAAGGACAGATGGGCTAATGAAAGTCACAGAATTTTATATATAGATTTGTATCAATTTCTTCTGTCATTTCTTTCAAAAAACTCATAACACAAATCTGCCAATACCCGTTTGTGTTTTTATCTATGACAAAGCAAAGAACAAAAAGAAATTCTCAATTTTTATCACAAATTTGATTTCTGAGCTTGTTATAGACACTGAGAGACATTGCCCCTAAAAGATGGTGAGAGAAAATACAAAAAAAAAAAAGAAAAAAAAAGAATGGAACAACTGGAACAAATTTCTCAAAAGTTGACATTTGATTGACTAATTTTACTTTTAACTCTAATTCTAGACATTTTCCAGTTGTCATTTGCTTGCATTTTTAAAACTTCAAAGATATATATATATATATATATATATATATATATATATATATATATATATATATCACACACATGCTTCTGATTAAAATAAGTCAACAGCAAAATATCTTTTCATATCAAACAAGGAAAAACAAATGGCATGTGTGTGTGGAGGAGGAAGAAACAAATGAAGTTCGTAACACAAAGAGCTACAAACATTGACTAACCAGCAAGGCATCAGACAGCATAAAAGCTGATTACTATGGTTACCATTGCAATGCACACGCACATGCGTGCGCATGTACACACACATATGCAACAACACAGATCACTACAACAATCTCTAATGATGAGGCCAGTCATATCAGACTTGAGAATAAATGACACCGATTTTGGCATGCTTGGATTGTTCTGTCCCAGAAAGTAATAAAGAAAGGCTCACCTGCAATACATGGTAACAGAATATGAAGAGAAGGAAGAGGGAAGGAGAAAATCAACAAAATGGAAAGTTAGTCAGCATAAAATGAAATAAAACATTGATAAGTCAATAATGAGAAGAGGACTTTCTTTTGAACGGTTAAATACAAAATTAATACTTTCTGTAAATACCAGTAAAGCTAAATAAATTTCATACAATGATATTTTAACCCAATGTATTCTTATCTACTAAATATGCAAAAAATTGTCAAATAGTTTCTTAGAAAATTATGTTTCAACAATACTTGATCTCCATTTGTAAAAGCCATGACAAATTTGTCAAGTTCTAATCATCATAATACAGCACAAAATGGGAACATTCTTTATTTCCATCAGTTTCATTATCTTGAAAGTTTATTTCTTATTAATGACAACTTATGCAAAGTTTTATAAATAGCCACTAAATAATACCAAGTTTGTTCTAATTTTTGTTATACTTTGTGAATATTTTTTACTTACAGAAAAAATGAACTTAATTCAACAGTGGTATATACTGTTTTTCATGTTAATGTACTAATTTGCATTTCTTTAAAATTGATAATCTGTAATTTTTCCAAAATTTATCAAAGGTCCATGATCTTCAAGAGCCAAAATTTCTTGCAATACAATATGAAACTTCAATCATTACAGTTGTGTCATTGAAATCAACTTGTCTCCTGATAGACGGGTTTGTTTTTAAAGTACATTATTAAAAATAATATCCTTGATTACAAAAATTATTACTTAATTAATCATTTAATTTATAATTCTTTTAAAGGCAAATGTTAATTATAGTTCCCAATTATGTTGAGGATTTTAATGTCTTCTGAATATTTGTTCAGTTTTGTAAACAGATTTTTAACATTTAAGCCAAACATTTAAGCACCTTGACTTACCTTACTGTGTCGAATTAATGTTTGTTTTTTGTTTTTGTTTTTTTAAAGACATAAGAAATATTTGTGAATTCAGCTCAGAATCTGACACTTTTATTTGGAATTCTGAAAAGCAAAAAAAGGTTGGGCATCCCAGAAAGGACGAAAAAGATTCTTCAAATGGCAATTGATTTTGAACAATACAATGTATGAATAAAAGTATACTAGGGGGAAGAGATATTCAATAAATAGAAAACCTCCAAGTATAAATACTTAACAATGTGAGTTAATGCAAATCTTTTGTTCTATTTTACAATAGTAATAATATTTGAAGATTTGTCAAGAAAATTTATTTTACATCAGACATGAAACAGTTGTGTTTCAGTCAGAAGCAAAAAGATTTTTTCAAAAATTTAAGATAGCAAATAAATGGCAGATATTACTGGGTTATAAATAATCACTGAGGAAGGAAAATGGCAGAATTGTCCTTGAATTCAGAAACATTTTTTCATTGTCTTGTAAATAATGAGTAGAAAATTTGGGTTATGAAGATTTAATCTGGAATTTTTTTTCTTTCAAGAAAAAAAAATACTTGAATATTTAGATAATATGTACATTTTTAAAATGAATTAAAGAAGAAAAAAAAGATTAAAAAAAAACACAGAAAGAAATAGAAATTACCTTTGGCACATCAGAAATTTCATTGAAATTACTCCTAGCGGTAAAGAACGGTCTGAAAAAGAAACAGAATCATAGAAAAATCAAAAAGATCTCAATGAAAGCCACAGTCAAACAAATATAAAAAGAAAAAGAAACAAAAATTCTCAGATATTTGGCTTCTTGCTGGTTTTGTGCATGATAAGACTTGTTAAGACATCAAGAAGTGATCTTGTCGCAATTTTTATTTAGATGCTTGAGGAACAAATTGCACCAAGGTGAAGGTCAGATGATTTCAGATAAAAAGGCAAGTATTCAAAATTTAGATTTTTTCCTTTTAAAAAGATTGACTGTCGTAAATCAATACATCAACTCTAATGAGGTATTTTCTTTTCAAAAAGAGTAGCAAGATAGGAAGCTAAGCATAGAAGCAAAGTTATTTTTATCTTTAAACTTCAGATCATATTATGAACAATCTCATGCACATAAATGCTGAAACAGCTAAGTGGTTAGAGTAATTGGCTTTGAAGTGATGAGGTTATATCTACGGCTCACTATCTAGCAAGGATCTTTACCAAGCAGCTCAAAAGACAAAAGAAACTGAATCAATAAACAAGATAGGGTGGTTTCCTTTTTAGTTAGAAACTAAACTAAAATATTCTAATATATTAATAAAACGCACATTAATAAAGAGATATAGAGTAAATTGGTTTTTAAAATGACAATTAATCAATGAACAGATAGCGTAATTAGAAGAAATTAATTTCTGCTTCTGCTATAAGGCCTAAATATATAAATACAAGGAGTGTAGTGAGTTTTGAATCAAAAAGTAGACGGAAACATCTCAAATAGACAAAATCACAATAAATATTCTTTCAGATTTATATAATTGGATATATTTTATAAATATAGATGGTTATAAGGAAATTAAGATTTAAAAGCTCAAGACCTACATATAAAGCCAATTACAATCATTCAAGAAAAATATGTAAAGAGGTTCTGAAAATTTCTCGGTGTAACCCAATTCCCCCCCAAAAAATAATCAATATTCTGATGTTTGCTCCTTGAAATAATGATTTGGGAAGTGCTCAAGACAATCATTTTTCAGCACCCCCTTGCAAATTATTGTTAACTACAATGCCTTCTTAAAAAAAAATGATTATGAAAAGTAATATTTAATCATAATTTAGAATCATTTAATAACTTTTAAATAAAGTTTAGATTTAGAGAAAAAAATGGTTATATAGCAGATAAAAAAATTATTTCTGTTATCTAAATTAGGTGAATAGAAAAAGGAGATGTGTTTAATCCAATCATTTTGAATATATTTTTTTTAAAAAAAGTTTAAAAATAAAATTTCCATACATAACCCCCCCCCCCCAAAAAAAAACCCTCTGTAAACTTTGGAACATGCTTCTTAAAATATTGAAGCAAACTATTTGGAGTTTAATTTATTATTTCAGTGCTACTTTATTGAATAAATTGTTAATTGTGTCTTAATTCTGCTGACCTCCAGATGCCATGAACAGCTAGTAATTGGCTACACTACATACAATCTAAAAATATTCTATAACATGATAATGTCAATTAATCTTATCCCCCAATTGAGAAGTTTCAATAACATGCAATAAGTTTGATTTAATTTAAATAGATACAGACATTTTGAATGCTTTTCATTAAAGATACTAATATTTAGGAATAACACATTTATAAGTAAACAAATGAAGCAATAATTATGGGTTACAAAAAAGTTCACTATTTACATTATTCAGACCACTGCCCTCATCTTTGTTGCCATATTTATCACAACGTTTTGGCTGTTGTATTTTGCCTTCTTCAGGTGGTTGGAATGTCGAACTGAACCATTTATTTCGCTTGCTGGGGTAGACTGTTCTCATTCCACATACCATGTCTAATAGATGTCAGTTATCAGTTATTTCCTGTTAATTCCCCTCTCCAAGTTCTCCACCGCCTTAACCAGGTATTGAACTCACTCTTTGGGTCCTGTCAATTGATCTAACTAACGCCTTTATCCACTGTGCCAAAACGTTGTGATATGGCAACAAAGATGAGGACAATAGTCCAAATAATGTAAATAGCGTATGGGCATTTGTATGATTTTTTTTTTTTTTTTTTTTTTTTACACAAATATTTTTTAATAGAACAATACTAAAAAGTTCAGTGACATATGATGATGTGCCCTAGAATCTTAGCTTGAAACTGACATCCAATTTAAATTTCTCTATCAAGAAAAAAAAGTGCAAAATAAACCATTGGAATTAAATATATTTTTAGGTCAATGCATTATGAGAACAAAAACAATCAGAGGTATTTATTAAAAGATGTGGCCACTGAAAAATTCTAAAACTGTTACTCTTTATCTAGTAGTTATAAAACATGCAATAATGTCAAATAAGGTAAGAGTCTTATCTACAAGCACATAGGCACTTCTCTCAGTTTAAAAGCTCATTTGTTTGCTAATACTAAGTGGTTTTAGGCATTATTATATGCCTTTCAATTCTGACTAATATACTCAGGTTCATTGTTAAACTCACTCTTCAGCTTGTTTTGCTCTTCAGTCTTCTCCAGATGTCTGAAAAAATGGGTGAAGGAAAACTGAAAAGCTGTAATTCAGGAAGAGACATTGAAATCAGGCATGGCTGATCATGTATGGAAAAAAAATGGGGATCATCAACCTCTGTAGAATTAAATAGTTCCTTCTAGAAGTAAATAATAGCGAGAACAACAGTGGAGGATAAGACAACAAAGACTCAGTGTTCATGTTAGGCTCTGACAACGTCCTCTTTAGAACTATCAGGTCATCCCATAAGTTCTTTCTGAATTTTGAATAAAGAAAACAAGTTACCAAATGTTACATTTAATTACAGATTCAATCAACAATGTATTTTCCCTGATTATCTATGACTTCCTTCCATCTATTAACAAGCTTACTAATTCCATTACTGTAAAATTCTTTTGGCTTTGATTTGAAGAACTCACAAATGTCAGTTTTAACTTCTTCCTGTGTTACAAAAGCTGTTTCTTCCAAATGATTCTGTAAGCTAAAAAACAAATGGTAGTCTGAAGGAGCAAGATCGGGAGAATAATGTGAATGAGGAATTTTCTCCCAAACAAGTTCTTTGATCTTTTGTAACGTGATTCTTGCTATGTGTGGTCGCGCATTGTCCTGATGAAACATCACCTCTTTTCGATTCACTAGAGCAGGTCTTTTTTTTCCTCAAAGCTTGGTTCAAACGCTCTAATTGCTGACAGCATATTTGAGCTTTAATTGTTGCATTAGGTCGTAATAATTCAAAGTGGATTATTACTTGGTGATCCCACCAGATTGAAAGAAGAACCTTTTGCCCATGAAGTTCCCTTCTTGGCTATGGCTGGAGTCCTTCCCCTTTACCAAGCCACTGTCTACGACGCTTAACATTTCGATAAAAGATCCATTTTTCGTCGCCAGTCACAAGTCTATCCAAAAACGGTGAAACAAGTTGGCGAGAATGAAGAGAAGAGCAGATGTCAACTCGGGATTTGAGGTTGTTTTCAGACAATTCATGAGGCACCCATTTTCCAAGTTTAGGAACTTAGCCAAGTTGTTGAAGATGACGATGAACAGTTGTATGGTTTGAACTGAGAACCACTGCCAATTCCTCAACTGATAAAGCAGGGTTTTCTACAAGGGCTGCTTCAAGAAGCTTTTCATCAAACTCAACTGGACATCCGGTTCGATCGTCATCTTCAAAGGTGAAATCTCCACCTCTGAATTTTGCAAACCATCTTCTGCAAGTTCTTTCATTCACACATTCCTCTCCATAAACTGAGTGAATGTTTCTAGCCGCTTCGGCTGCTTTCTTGAACTCATAAAGCATTATGTGCCTCAAATGATTCTTGGGTAATTCCATGTTAGCAGGGTTTTAATCAAACAAAATTTAATTTTATTGTTCTCTAAAATAAAATTTGATCAGTTTAAATGCGTCTAAAGATAAAAATAATGTTCAGCTCCATTAGACATTATAAAATACTCTTTAAATTTCGTTCATTTTAACAAAAAGTTAAAATTCAGACAGAACTTATGGGATGACCTGATAGTATAGAAATGAACATCATCAGGAAGTCTTTTTAGAGGGTGCCTGGTCACCCCTGTATTCCTTGCCACAACTAAATAAAATGGAATACACACAGTTCTTGGATTTGATCTCTTCTCAGAGGAGCTTGATTTGGTGGAGATAATATCTCTGAAGGACTAAACGGTTTTTGAGTACTCCCTTGATGTTGTATAGACTCTATAGTGATTCTTTGAACTATTTTCTGATCTACTTATGTATGGTAAACAAACTGGGGTAGGTTTTTGTTTGTTGTCCTGACTCTTCTGTCTCTGATGTTATGAAGAAATAGGGACAACAGACACAAAAGTCAAATAGACTAAAGAGATTTAAGCAATACAAAATATCCTGTAAACATGGAAAGTGTAATGAAACAATCTACCCTTGTGATTTGAATAAAAGGGTTTTATTCAAAATTCTGAGATGGTTACCAAGTACAACAGACACCTGAAGGTGGCCAGAGTGTATAACAGCTGAAACATTGTGAGTATAGTAATGAATATGAATAAGAATACTGGCCCAAATAGAAAGGCATATAAAAATAATTCATCTTGAAAATTCTGACATGAGTTTTAAGCTTATTAAACAAAAGCTTAAATATGTCTCAATATTGATCTGTATTTAATACTTGTACATCCTTGAATGGTAAATCATATGCAGTGTGTTTTGTGTCTGATTCTTAAAGCATCATCAGTGTTATACGTTTTCCAATCATCAAAATATTGTTTTAACAAATCCAGACATGTTTGGCCAGCAGCACACAATCAGTTTATTTTGCATTTACTAAATTTTCTGAAAACAGCATGCTACAATAAAACATTTTTTGTCTATGTAGTAACTATGAAGATTCTTGAAGTAATTAGGGTAATGAAGTTCATTTCCAATATTTGATACTCCCAATATGAGTCTTAGCCTTCTTTCTATGTACTTTCTTGGACACTGATGTACTTTCCATTGTGATAAAAATTGAACTCATTATGAACTTATTCTTCAGAAAATTCTTTGGCTTTACTTTTCAGCATTGGGTCACTGATGCATATACTCAACTAAAATAGAAAACCACATCTTTCCAGCAAGATTGTTACCATTTTTCTACTATTTTTGTGAAGTTGCAGATTACCAACATTTCTACTGTCAAGTGGTTGGCTTTCCATCTTGTTCAGGAATTAAGTTTTTTCAACACAAGCCACATTTTTATCTGCTATCCTGCTTGCAGACTCTCTAAATAATGTTTGGTTCCTACAAGCACTGCTTATTTCACTCACTGGGGACATGCACAAGAGCAAATAAGGCAGGACACAAACACACATACATGCACACATGCTGAGAGAGAAGAGACACACATGCAGAGTCACTCAGAAAGAAAGAGATACATATACATGCAAATTCACAAGGAGAAAGAGACACTATACAAAAAAAAAAAAAAAAAAAAAAACTGCCAACAAGCAACAGCTGTAATATTTTGACAAACATCTTAACAGAGGTCCAAATTTTGCATGAAGCCAAACCAATGATATGAGGTGTTGGCAACAGCCAGAATGTTTTCAAAACAGGCATGGAAACATCAGAAAGAGAAAGATTGAAAGAGAGTATATGCAAAGAAAATAGCATGGCCAGAAATAACAATAGAGTTACACTAATAGAGTTAAAGTAATTCTACTTTTCTAAGATTAACATTCCTTCAGGCAAAGTAGAAAGTAAAGCAATAGGAAGAAACTATAATTAATCATTCATCTGCAATAATGTTCAGTTGTTAGTCTGTTGTATCAATTGCTTTATAAACCTATATCAGACGACTTGTTAGAAAATAGCCACTGGCTAAACAATAATAATGCTAGACTGGGATGTTAGTATGAATAAGTATTTTTACATTTATAGGGATTCTATAGAACTTGATAAGCATCTGAAATTTTCTGATAATATAGTTATCACTGTGACCATTTGGTAAAATGATCAAATATTTATCAAAAGGATAAAGAACAATACTTTTTAACAGGTGACACACAAAGAGAAGTCAACAGTACTGTGAGATTTTAAATAAAAAAAAATAAAAAGGCAAAGCCCATATATTAAAGAAAACAAACTAAAAATAAAGAGGAATAGGTACCAATATTCAGAGAACTGAAAATGATTACTTGGCTATGAATATTAATGTGTCATTTTGTTTACAATTATTGCTATGTAATGCAAACAATAGTCAGTGCATTATTTAAACAAATTAGCCAGAAATAATCAACAGTAGTTTTTATTTATAGCCATCTGTTACTTAAATTATTGCCAAGTAAAATATGTTTTTATATTTACCTAAGTAGCAAAGTAATCATTCTAAGTAATGTAGTTAATCAAAATAAGTGCTGTGTAATTTGCTGCAAAAGGAATAGTTTTATGAGCAGGAGGAAACACAGCAACTTTTCTTTAAGAAATTTTAACTAGAAAAGACTATTTGCACTATTTACATTGTTCAGACTTGTCATCATTATTGCCATATTCACATTTTGACTGTTGAACACTCTGGCCTTCTTCATATAGGGACTTTTCCAATTGTCTCCATATTTTTGGTATCTCATGTCTGTATGGATCCTTTAATATCTGTCTACATTTCTGAGATGAGGCAATGTAACTATTTGCACTATTTAGTCTGAAGAAGGTTGGAGCATACAACGGCCAAACTGTTGTGACCAGTGTCTCACTGACCAAATCATCTCCAAGATCATAGTGAACCAGAATTTGAGAGCCTTATCCAGAAACTTGAACAATTATATTGTAAAGCTGAGAATAGTGAAATAGAGATTGACAGAGTGCTTGGGCCTGACTGTATGGCAAAAATGATTCATGCAATAGCATCTAAGGCATCTGATTTTTCTGACAACTCAAAAATCAGCAAACTGTAGTTGAACTATAAGAGAATGTCGAGAGTAGCCAGGGAACTCATTGAGGCTGATCGTTACAATGGGGGTCATAATATATTCAATGGAGAACATCTTACAAAAATTTTCAAATTCTTTATCCATATCCATATCAGAGGCTATGGTATCTGGTATACGATATCTTACAAACAGTTCATGCAAGAAATTTACTGTCACTGAAGCTGTAGGATTTTTGCACTTATAAATTTCTTGGCCATTTAGTGAAACTATCAACTACCACAAGATAATGTGATCCATTTATAGAACCTGCAAAATCTATATGCAGTCTTGATCATGGCATGTCTATATTTGGCCAATAGGTACTTTTGCTGCCAGAGCACAACCTCTGCAAGCTTTCACTATTTTTTCAATATCTTGGTCCAATATACAAAACTTCTCAGAGATTTAATTCTCAAAATACCAGGATGCCCACTATGAAAGTCCTTCAATATTCACTTCTGTAACAAATGCCGTATTATAACTCTTTGATCAAACATTAGTACACCATTGCATAGAAAGTAAGTATTTAACTCTGGATTTCATTCTTTGCTACTTTCTTTCAATTGCTTTTTAATTTTTGCAATGAAGATGTCATTTTCTGCTTTTTCTTTTATTTATTCCCAGGTAACTGGTAACTTTTGTACTACAATGCACAAAATGGCTTTTTATTTCTATTTTGTTTTTTGGTGCTGCAATGACCGTGTTTTTAAATGGTTCTGCATTTTTAGTATTAATCTTGATAATCCATCTGCATGTACTCATTTTTCAGACAGTTGGTACTCCATCGTAAAATCATAGTTTAATAAAATGGTATGCCAGCATTGTAGTCTATTAGCTGTATGCATAGATATTCCTTTCTTGAAGCATATATTGTTAATAGGGGATTGTGATCTGTTTGCAACCTGAAATTTCTTCCATGAATAAATTTATGAAATTTCTTAACAGCAAATATAATTTCTAAAGCCTCTTTTTCTATCTGGTTGTAATTTTTCTCTACTGGTAAAAGTGAGCATGAATCATGAGCAAAGACTTTCATTTTACCATCATTGTATTTGTGTAAAAATCACTGCTCCAATATTGTACTCACTAGTATCTCATGCCATTACAGTTTCTGCTTTTGGATTGTAGTCTGCTAATGCTAAATCTGATGTAAATCTTTTTTTTTATTTTGTCAAACACTTTTTGACAGTTATCATTCCAGTTCCACTTTACTCTTTTTTAAGTAGATCATTCAGTGGAGCTGTCAATTTATGCATATTATGCACATATATTTGATAGTAATTAGCCAGTCCTAGAAAAGCTTGTAATATAGTCAAGTTTGTTGGTGGAGGCATATTTTTAATTGGATCTGGTTGACGATTATTTTTATCAATAATTTGACCAAGGTATTTAATTTTCAACAAAAACAATTCACATTTTTCTTCACTGAGCTTGAATCTATACACACTCTCTTTCCAAAATTGTTTTCACATGCTCAACATGTTCTTCGGATTAAAATTTTGTCCAGATATGCCACTGTGAACTCACAATCAACAAGCATGGTATCCATAGCTTGTTGAAAAGTAGCTGGTGCCACTTTTGTACTAAAAAGGAAGTCGGTTAAACTTATGTAATCCTCTGTGTGTATGTATGGTCGTTAATTCTGAACATTCATTTTCAATCTGAATTTGTAAATACACTTCAGAGAAATCCAACCTTGAAAATATTCTTCCTTTGTTTAACTTTGAAAAAATTTCCTCTGGACTCAGTAATGGCTAGTTAGGTGTTTCTAAATAACTGTTTAATCCTGTTGAGAAATCCATGCAAACACTAATTTTATTTTATCTTTACATACACCGCTGGTGCAGCCCATTTTGAATGCTTAATTTTTTTCTATTACACCAATTCTTTTGTGCCCGTCCAGCTCTTTGTTGACTTGTTCCAATTGCTGTGAATGATACTCAGTTTTGGTTTAATACTGGTGTTGAACTTTTTTTTTTTATATATATATATATATACTTGAAAATCTGTCTTGAATTTTCAACACTGACATTTGACAAAACACCTGGAAAATATTTTTTTAATTCTTCCTTAAGATTTTTGATCTGATTTTTTAAATTGGTCACTTGCCCACTTATACTTTTACAATAAACATTTATCAGTAAATCCCAAAGTTCAAATAGTTCCATCCAGTCAGTACCAAATAAATTTCTAGCATTTTTTAATACATAAGCTTTAGTTTTTACATGCTTATCACGGAATGAGATATTTCAAGTAATTACTTAAAAAAAAAAAAAAAAAAAAAAAAAATCTCACCAGAAACTGAAATTATGACATTTTTTAAATAAGGCTTTTCAATTTCCTTCACATGTAGTTCACTGATTAGTGAAATATTATTACCACTGTCCAGTAATATTTTCACATTTACAAATTTCCTTTTGTTTTCTGTGAACATATTTTCTGTCACAATGCTATGTATGACTTTCTTCTGGTGAGAATTTTTTGGGGGTTTGTTTTTGCAGTGTGACTTTATATGTTTTCATTTACCACACTTGATTTGGATTTTTAAATGGGTAGTTTTTTCCAAGATGTAATTTACCACATCGAAAACAAGGATTTATTCTCCTTTTTGTACATTTATCCTTTTGCTTGTACCAATGCACATTCTTTTACCTGAATTTCTTCAGTATTGTGTTTCAGACTGAGAATTGTCTGGCAATCACCCACTATTTCTTGCAGTGTAATGTTAGTGCTTTGCTCAATTTTTGTTAGAATTTTTGTTCATATTTCAGTTATATAAATGAAAGACTTATTGCAAAAAAGTCATATTAGAAATTTGTCTGAAGATACTGAGGGTAATGTATAAAAATAAAAAGTTGTAAAGGCTACAGAGTGATGAATTGTGTGAGAATAGTGAAGCAGCAAACATTCTGCTATTTGTTTGTTTCATTCATGAAAAAGCATTATATAATGATATTTATGTTACAAAGAAATTCTGAGAACTATCTGTAGCAAAGATATTTTTCATGTTCTGAATGATTACATAATGTTCATAAACTAACCTTGGAAAAATTGTGTTTATATCTGTAGAGATTCAGCCCCTCATCTATGACTGGCAAAATGAGCCATTTTGTTTTACATGCAAAGTATCAAAAACAGTGAAATAAAATGTTTTTTTTTTCTTAGCATTGCAAGCTTTTAGTTATAAAAAAACAAACACACACACAAACACAATAGATACATTAAGAGTTGGAAACTACAATGAATGTTGATGTCAAAATGTCAAATTTTATGAAAAGTAGACCTTTTAAATTATATGTGTTTACAAAATATGTGAGGAAAAGTGAATCAAGTTGTATCTATGAACAAAATGTAAAATGTACAAAATTTTTGCTTATGATGAGAATACATTTTGAACCATGATGTTCAAAACTGACATATATACCTGAAACATTTGAAATTGTTAATAAGTTAATCTAATGTTCAAAGAAAATATTTTGACATCTTTTGGTAAATTTCATGCTTTCAAGGTTGAATGAATTGTGAAGTGGAAATTTCAGCAGCTTTCTCCAGACAAGTGTCTTCAGTAAATGTTCTGATATTAAAGAATTTCTGATCATTTGGAATGGAAGGAAAAAAACTGATCACTATTTTCTGGATTTGAAAAAATCATTCATAAAATCTGAGATATATGAATTATCCCAGAAAGAAACAGAAAAAAATCTTGAACTGTGGAATGATTGATGTTTAATACTCAAATATTCAGAAAGGGGATGAAATTGTTTTTGGATAAAAATTTCAATGTATTACCCAACAAAAGCCAGAAAAACTTTGGTAATTCTGCTTCAGTCTCCAACAATTATAAGAGAGAAAATTTGAAAATGGTTAATGAAAAATAAAATAAAATAAAATTGCCCTATCAGTTATTCTACCCAATTTGTACCCATCACAAAGCTCAAATTTTCCATTCATACTAATTAAAAGATAAAAAGGGTAATATTCAACTCAATGTTATTGTATATATTGGTGAAATAAGTGTTTTTTGATTTTGAAGACAATATTTCAGCTTATGGTCCCAATTTAGCATATTTCATTTAGGATAAAAGTGTAGTATCTGTTTTTCTTATGTCAATGAAACATACCATTAACTTTCAGTTTAGATGTCAAGTACTTTCAACAGAGGCTGGAAAGATGACAAAGTCATGGAAAAGTTGAAAACCACAGATTTAGAGTTTAAACTCAACAATTATTTCAAACCTGAAATGAATTTCATTTTTGAGTAGAAATATTTCTCTGGATTTTGAAGATTTGTCAAGTACCATGCATTAATCTTTATATGAATTTAAAGAGAAATATTTCAAGGAGTTTTTTTTTTTGTGTGTGTGTTTTTGAAATGCTATTTTATGTCTGGAGTATGGTGGCATCAGATATTTCCAGGACTATTTTCTGTTATTTTGAATTTCAATTCATTGATTATTTATCATATAATCATTTCCTTTCTCCAATGATCAAACATCAATAAAGAAACACAGGAGCATTACAGTTAAATGAAGAGAAAAAATCAGATATCTGTATTTTTAATAAATTTTTACATAAAATATCCCTTACGTTTAACTTTTTTTCAAAAAATTTCCCATACATTTAACACTAAATTTAAAAAAAATTAAACTTTATTTCTTTTTTATTATATTTCAAAAAGAAAAAATGCAATGCTCTAGCCCCTGGCAATCATAAGTTAGCAGCATTAACAGGTAATTTCAAGTAAATGTTAAATTGAGTAGACAAAATCAAATTAAACAATAGCAGTTAATCACTATCCGAGGAAGATATATTTGATTTAAAGGAAATCACTGCTTGTGCTCTAAAGATACTATAGATTTTGTACAAGATAATACCCAATAAATAAGATTGCAGTAAAAATTGGACTAGAAGATTGCTTAGTACTGCATTATCATATTCAGTAATACTGACACTAGTTATAAGGAGCAAAAATGCAATTTTACCTTCTGTTTGTATTTTAACATAACCCCTTGACAAGTTACAAATGGGGGTGAACAGAATAATGATGAGAAATGCCAAGCAAGTGAGGCGAATAACAGTCATAATTATTTACTTAAAAAAAAAAAAAAAAGTCTGGTATGACACAGTGGATATGATGCAAAATTAAAAAAAAATGGTGACAAACTGCCAGAGAAACAACTGATGAACTTCTGGAAGACTATTGGAAATTCTTAAATAAACTTTTAAGTGGTTTTATCTCATTAATGATTCCAAGTAAATACCTATTGATTATAAATTGTTTAAAATTTCACTAAAGGAAAATCTGCCTAATGAACAGGGGCTAATTTCTGCTTAAGTCCAACATGGGGCCCAAGAGATAATTGATTTGAACCAAGTATTTACTGAATTATATCTCATTTGAAATCAACATCATCATCATCATCAACTCTTTGATCAAATTTCATTTAAATATTGAAGAAAAAAGATTCAAAAAGATTTCAAATACTCAAATGGAGAAAAGGTCATAATTAACTTCTGGCTTGGAAATTTTCAGATCAATATATACTTGAAATGGTTAACTGGAGCAAGAAATGACTTGTTAATTTTAATGCTTCCATCAATATGGCTGATGCTAACCTCCAGTAATTGATTGTACCTATTGGAGCTAACATTTTCTACTGACAAGAATTGAAATGATTATATCAAATCAATTGTTAGGTCTGCTGCTAGGAAAGTTGGTCCACTGTGCCATGGTAGAAAACTTTTTCTTGTCAGAAGCTATCTTACACTTTAATAGGTCTACTATTCAGCCATTTATTGAATATTGCTGCCACATCTGGTCTGGTGCTTCTGCTATGTATTTGGAGATTCTTGACAAAATTCAAAGAAGAATCGGCTTCAGTCACTTTCTCACTACTGTAATGTAGCTCATCATACCTTTTCTATAAATATTTTCATGGTAATTGTTCTGATTGTTCTTTGGTACTTCAACTTCACAAATTTAAGCACAATACTAATTTGGCAGCAAAGTCACATCATTTTACAGCTGAAATTGCTTCATGTAACTGTAAGTTCTATGCTAACAGTTTCTTCTCTCGCTTGTAAAACTCTTCTAACTTATTGATTTCCTGTTAACTATGATCTTCAAAAATTTAAATGCAATGGCAATCATCATCATCTTCTGTCTCCTTGAATCTTGTTCTTTTATTGTCTTCCTCTCTCCTTTAATAATGTTTTTCTCAGATTCTTTCACACACAGCCATTGTGAATTTTATCAACTTGCTCAGAGTGAAATAAACAAAAAAAAAAAAAACCCTTTAACACATTCATTTTAACTAAGTTGACATACACAAAGATAACATTATTCTTACATTATAAATCAAAGTGCTAGGTGAAAGATTTGCTTTAGAATTTAGAAAAATTAATAGGCTTAAAGTATACTCTGGGGTCTGTTAGCATGGAAAATTTGGTAGCCATCCTTGAATTATGTAATGACAGACTGACAAAACTAATATTTGTTGAATAAGATATCTTAGATTTTCTTTAAAGATGGGATGATTTTATCCTTCACCAAAATAATGAAACTGTGTGTGGGTGCAAATTAGATGAATGCAGCAGATATGTATTAAAAAAAAAAAAAAAAAAAAAAAAGCACTTATTGCATTTTAGCAAACAGAAAAAATGATTTGTATCTGTACAAATTTTACAGAAAATCTTCCCTTCAAAATCTCAATCACAATATCACTAGAAATTAGAGAAAGTTTTTCAGTTGCAAACTTACCTTAATTGAGGTTTTGGTGTAGAAATAACACTGAGGGTATCAAGTTCAGGTCCACTGTCACTCAGATCCTCAAAATCTAATAAATCTTCAATATCGGGTGGATTGTGATCCGGATCCACTAATTCATGGTCGGCTTCTGAATCCAGAGCCTAAAACAAAAATAATATAAAAATTTTTAAAAATATTTTTCGACATTTAGCTTCATTTTTTAAAATGCTATCTCAATAAAAATAAATAGTAAACAGATATGAATTATCATTTATCTGAAATGATATTTACATTTCATGTACAATCATAATACTTGGCTAATCAGATCAGTTTCTTACTAATTAACAGTTGATCCAACTTTCACATTTATAATCAATAATGACTTAACTATTTTACTTTGGTAGAGAGAGAGAGAGAGTTTAAAATTCACAGTAGGCATTTAATTGGCTTTATTTTTATAACTGATCCACACAGCTATCCAATGAAATTGCTCTGATAATGAAATTTTTGTGTGAGGATCATCAAATAAAAATATTGTTATAAAATAAGCAACTTGTTCTTCTTACAAAGTTATGGAGCCAATATTCTTTCAGAAAAAAATGCACAAATATTACTGTGGAAAATTTTTTTTATGTAATAAAAGAAACAGATATTCTACAAGAATAAATGAGTTACAGGTGTTTATATAGGTATTCAAACCATCCAATTTCAAAGGTACAATCACATACATCTTAACCAACCACAAAACAGCTGAGAAAAATTAACTTTAACACAAAATAAAGAATTGATAATGCAAAATTTATGAAGTTCATTTTGCCCACTTTAAAACTACAAACACTATAAACTGGTCAAAAAACGACATTATTACGTTATTATTTTTGCACCAACCTAATAAAACAATTGCCAAAGATGATTTGTCAAACTAAAAAAGGTAAAATTAAATTTCAATTATAATTATTTTACATGAGTTCACAAACCTGTAGGTTATTAAAAGATGTAAGATTCAAATGGAGTTGATTTTTTTTTTAAAGGAAAGCTTGAAATTATAGAAAGTTGTGAAAAAAAGAAAGTGCAATGTCACTAATGATACCTTTAATCATACAATAAACTTTAACATTATGACAATTGAGACTTCAGATGCATTTTACTTTGAGTGAGCCAAATTTATATTTATTTTTTTCCTGACATGTTCACTTTTGGAGAAAAGAAACACACACACAAGGTGACTTTGCCAAATAGCGTCTGGGAAAGTTTTGGTTGTCACAACAAAGTTAAAGAAAAACCAACAGATGATATATGTGGTAGGGAAAGGATATAAAAAAAGAGCACTTTACGAGGTATGCAAATATTTTGTAGGACAGCTGTTACCATAGCAATATAAAATTTTGCTTGATTGATAACAGGCATTAAAACATTCAATCATAAAGTTGAAGGAGGTAAAGATGATGAAACTTATATTCTGCTTGGCATAAAGAAATAGGAATTTTGTCAAAATTTCAAAATATCCAAAAACCATTCTTAAGAGAGCTCCAGAAAGATGAAATTAAAAAAACAAGATAGGATGGAAAAAAAAAAAGGATCAACAAGCAGCAAATTATTAATCTAATAGGAAGAAAAATAAAGCAGCATTTGTAAGTTTTGAAGAAGACAATACTAACATCCAACTTAAGTAAAATCTAGTATGTCCAAAATGCCACTCTAGCTTTTTCCTAACATTAGCATTGTCTGATAGAGAGCCACAATAGCAGAGAACCCCATGTAGCTCTAACTAGTAACAGCAGCACTTTGTAAGACTATATTATTAATAAGTATATCCCCCCCCCACACACACACAACTAATTTAATCAAGTTCATAGATAGTGAATCAAAGCAAAACATAAATTATTCATTTTGTGGCAGAACAAAAGCAACTTTCCATTCTTGGGTTTGATTTTTTTAAATCTGGTGTACAGATTTAAGTCAACACCTGAAAATCTCAAATGGCTACCTACCTGGAAACTGATAAATTTGACATTGCATTTGAATGATGAAACAAGAACTGGTATATTTCCACTTACTTGATTTATTTGATCTATCGTTCTCATTTTGATTATTATAGATATTATAGACACAATGTTTCAGTCAATTATAGACGTAATGTTTCAATCAGTTATGTTCTAAACATCTTCAGGTATCCATTTCTTGGGGTATGGGAAGGTTAATATATTTAGTATGGGTTTATTTTGTTATTCTGCTTTGACATTTGATTATTGATTAGCAGGTTTATATCACTTGCCTGGTAACTTTTTTTTGTTTTAAATGTTTTGATTTTGACTTATTCAAACTTTTGGATAACCAAAAATTGTCAAAACAATGTGACATTAAATTTAAAAACTTCTTAAAAAAAAAAACAACACCACTGCTGATGCTCTTCAGTTGTGCAGTTAATATAGGCATTGGTTAATTAAATGTGGCTCTCATTTCATGGTCATAAGTTCAATGCCTGAATCAGGCACTGAAATAATATACTCATCAAGAATGAACAAGAAATAGCATCACAGGGCAAAATCAAAAATGATCAATATGCAAGAGATCCTAAATTAGTCCAAAACAATGAATACCTGAAGGGGTACCTGAAATAGGTACTTGGCCAAAATGCTGTGCCTATAATAACATCTAGAATAATCCACATGAAAATAATTCTTCAAATAAACCAAAATATATTGATAATTTCTTAACAAAAAAAAAAACAAATAGAATTATTAAGTGACATTTTTTAACATTCTAAAGACCACAAAGTTTTAAAGTTTGAAACAGACCAAGAAATGGGGGGGGGGGTGAAAGATAAAAAAAATAAAATAAAAAATACCTTTTTCTATTATGTTAACAAATTACTTTGAAAAATTTAATAGGTCTTTATATGATACAGCTTTATGAAGATATATCTATAACTATCAGCATTGAATTATTATTGGTCAGTTTAGTGAAAAGCATCTTTGTTATATCAAAACATTTTGGCCAGTATATATGCTTCAAGTCCAATATTCACAAAATGTCATATTTTGGTAGCCTTGTAAAATAAGTGTTGGAGTTGCCTAAAAGACAACAGCTTTGTGGAGTGAGACTGGCTCCATGGATTCACTTTCATCTTCAGTATGATGAGTTAAATTTTTGGTCTGGGTTGTTTATGAATAAGGTCAGTTTATTTGTATGCAAGACTCAGAGGATAATCATTTTGTTGAAAGGTAATGTGTACCCATTAAAGGTGATCATTCAACAAAAAGACTGACAAATTAAGAGTTGCAAATTTAATCCCAAGCAAGGAAATGGGTTATGATAAAAGATTTTTTTTCAAAACTTCTCAAACAGAACCAAATACATGTGAAGAAGGCTAGAGAGAGTACAATAACCAAAATGTTAGGATGTAAAAAAGATTAGGATGTTAGTCTGAAGAAGGAAAAAATAAAAATGAAATAACACTAATAAATTATGAAAATATCAAATAAAAATCTGTGACTATCTATGCAGCTAGGATATGCCACATGAACAACCTTATTATAGACAGCAATGATTTTTGTTCAATTGCATATAAGTTGAATAAAAAAAAAAAAAAAACACACACACGCAAAAACATTGATATTTCAGATTTGAAAAATATTTTCATTTTTATACATTTTTATTTTTTTATATCTTTCTAATAAGCTTTTCAAACAATGCAATGTACTGACACTATATAGCAGCACTTTTTTTCTTTTCCTCAAAAGCATTCTCTAATTTATATTTCAAGATGATTTGTTGAAGTGGGTTAGCAGCTGCTTGTCTTATAATTCTGAGTGCGAGCATATATTCAGATAGTGAACTGGCTCACCTACATTTTTGTTAGTAGCCACTTCTTTACCCAAACAAACATAGCAGTAATACAAAAGTCTACAATGTCAATAGTAAAGAGCAGAAACCAAATTCTTGATAGAAGAAACAAAGTTATTAGACACAAGTTCTATCTTCAGATTGCTAATGATTAAAACTAAATGAAAAACTAAAGAGAAAGCTAATTTGACTATATCAAATTTGAGCTTAATCGATGAAAAGCAGTAAATATTTTGTCTGTAAAGAATCATCAAATAGCATAAGGTGACAATTTGGGACAGAGTGGGAACATTCATAACCTAGTTTGTGTGTACACACACACACACTTTGAATAGTGACAATATAGTTTATAAGAGTTATTTTGCTAAAATCTTTATGAGCAGTATTTCATTTGGCAGGTTTTCTAATCATTTGTTAATTAACTGGTTCAAGTATTGTGAAGGTAAGTAAAATTGAAATGAATTGTAGGTTCAATGGAGTAAGTATGCATATGGAAAGAAAACATACCAACAAATAAACAAAAATCAAAACTACCAAAAACGATGATCAAATATTCAAATTAAATGAAATACAGAATATGAAAGTGAGAATGAGAGTGATATGAGAAAAAAAACACTCTCACAAAAGCACTTTCATTTACAAATTAAAACAGGTAATTTAATCAAAAAATGGACTTTAATAGATTCTTGGAGCCACTTTAATAGCATGTTGATTCTTCATCATTGACCATTTCAATAGTTGATTTCAACAAACTCATTTTAATAATTATCTTTTAGCTTTAACATGAACACCTTTGTTGATTATACAGGATCTTAGTTTTTATCTATTGTCAAATAAGTTTTATAATAAAAAAAAAAAAAAGTTCCCAAGATACTATATGTCTTCAGTAGGAAAAAAAAAAAAAGAGTAGAATATATCTAAAAGTATAATAGCTTAATGAACAAAACTTAGTAAACTCTAAAGTGTAATAATCTGCAGAACTATAAAACTTATAGTATGTCAGACATATAAAACATGATATATAATCAGACATTGGAATTTTCATTTAACAATGTGATTTTCTAGCCATGCTATTGGTTCATTTATTGATTGGATGGTCACATTGATAGAAAATATAATTCCTGAACAAGAAAAGTCATGATTGAGCAAGAAACAAAAATAAGAAATCAAGATTTGATGGTAACTTGTAAAAATAATTTCTTGCTCCTAAAATAGGTTTAGATATTGACAGGTTGTTGTGTGCGCCTTCAAACAGTTCAATATAACACATAGCTTTGAGTTGGTTGTTGTATTTTACCAATATAAGCCAAAACTAAATGCATATGCAATATTAGACTGGGCGGTTGTAGCATTACTCAGTAAAATTAACTTTAATGCCATTTGTTGGTAGAATCATAAATTGTTAATATTAGTTAACATACTTCAGAACTGGAAGTTACAATAATTTGCTTCCATTATCACAGAAGTAATTCCAGATAAAACATGAAACTGATCGAGTCTAATCTCTTATAAATGTCTATCAGCCGGAATATATTTATAACATAAATTATAAAATAGTATATTTTGCTTGTGGCAATTCATAATTAAAATTGTGGTTTGAATATTTTCCATTCAATGTTTCTAATATAAAGATATTAATATTTGGATTTATTCTTGGAATAGTCAAATTTAAAGTCCGTCTGTAAGCAAAAACCTGTTGAAATTAGGTATTTCTGTACATTTTTTTTCAGACGATCTTTAAAACTAAATGCTCAAAAATTGGTAAAAGCTATGAATCTAATTTTTGGTGTCAATACTTATCACATGAAACCCCAGCTTTCACATTGAGTGCAATGCTGATTTTCTAAAAAATGTGAAAAATCAACCTGCCCTAGTGTGTGTGTATTATATATATATATATATATATATATATATATATATATAATGATGATAGCGGGCATTTCAGGTAGATACATTCTTATATTTGTGCCATTAATCATAAGAATATCAAGTTACACCACTGTGTTCATGGTCTAAAGTTCACATGTAGTCAATATTTGAAGAGGTCTAAAGTTTGATCATGCAAAAAGGTCTGCAACAAATTTGTACTACCAGATTCAAATATTCATCTTTAGAAATAAATTAACACACATTGGTAAAAGACCATAACAACAGAGGATAGGAAACTAAATTTATGCAATAAACAAATGAAATTTTATGTATAATATTAACGGAAACTTGACAGATTTTCTAAGCATCTAATCTGCTTCTTTTTTTTCTTTTAAGTTATATTTGGTCACTTGTTTTCACTTTGTTAGACAATTCCAAAGTTCTTCATTGATATTTAACTTCACCTTATTAAATAGCAGCAGGCATGATATAAGGAGTTTTTCTAATGAGTAGAAGCAGTTTGATTGGTTGAAAAACACAAACTGTTGCTTTGATTCATTCCAATTCTAAAATGATTATTCAATATCTTCCATTTCAGCTTTTGATTAATTTTCTGTTTTCTTCCACCAACCATGATTCCCTTAACTTAAATTTGAACTTTCAATTGTTTTCTATCATCAAAAGTTTTGCTTTTCACAATCCAGTTCTTTTTTTCTCTCAGTTAATACTGACTTTTCAATTTTGTACTTAAAGCTGCTCATTTGCTTTAGTGTGTTTGACCAACAAAAGATGTCAACTTTCAATTACATTTACTCTATTAACATGTTTGAATTTCTTACTACAGAGGATCTCAATTAGACATATTGAGTCTGAAACCTCCAAAAAGGCTTCTCTTCAGATTGATCCCAGGTTTGCTGTATTCAGCTACTTATTGGGCCATCTTGTGAAAGTGTTGCTCTGAATAAACATTCCAATGTGCATTTGATAAGGTTTTCTTTGGTAATTGTTATTTCCCCATTACAAGCCTTATTTTGATTTTTACCCATTCTGATTCAGTTGAAACATTATCTTATATTCCTTCAGATTTACAATGCACCCAATACTCTATCAGATGTATGTTGTACCTGTCATCCCTTTCAAAGCATGTCAACCCCACTCCAGAAAGACAAGCAGACAGGTGTGCTTTAGAGTGACACAAAGTACTCACATGCTCCTCTTCTTGATTGCAGAGATGTAAAACAAATGAGTGACTCAACGACCAAGTCACGAGAATGGAATGAAAGAACAGATGGACTCACTCATCCAGCATGATGATAATCAGCAGCAGTAGAAAAGTAGAGATCAAATCTTTTATCAAATTTAACAAATTTAGTCGATTCTATTTATTAATTCAACTAAATTAGGAAATATAGATTTTGCCTTTGCCATCTGTGTTGTTCATTTTAGCTCTTCATTTAAAAAGAAAAAAAAGGAATTAAACTTTACATCTAATAGAACACTATTGTAAAACGCTTCTCTTATTTAAGCCACAGAGATCTTCCATTAAGATACAATTGGCTCATTTATAAAAGGAATCTGTTCCTGTAGCACCAGTCAAATTTCGGGGACATATTAATGACAAAATATAAAATTGATTCCATTCTGTAAACATGACACAATCTTTTCCAAGGATTTATACAACTGAATCTGGCACGAATTTCTACAATATATGCCAGCAACAGTTTGAAAACTTTCCATGTGATTAATTTGTAATTCAGAAAAACTAAAACAAAATGTTACATTAACTATTCTGCTTTGTTGAAGGAAAGGATTTAATTAAAGAAAAAAAGAAAAGAAAAACTTATCATTCAGTGAAAATACTTTATTGAAAAAAAAAAAAAAAAATTCTTTAGGAGGCTTTTAAAATGTCTCCTTCAAAATAAGTTTGTTTTTAATCAAACGTCCTTATCTTGATAGAATGCTTTTTCTTTTAGCTGTGAATGCTTGTATATGTACCCAATTAACATTTTCACCCAGTAACATCAAATATCCACAAAATATTAAACAATGTATCAAATCCATCAAGCATATATAGTTATAATAATTAATAGTGGTTAGTCCCATGAGTGCAATGTCCAATCTAATGTTTAACTATTTGCTGTCAGCTATCTTTTCAGGTAGAATGAAATGCTGTTATCTCAACAAAAGAAGAAAAGTTTCAACATTAGCTTCATGTTTAAAAAAAAAATAAATAAATAAATAAAATGGTATACAAGTTCTGAATTGAAGCATTGATATAAGAATAGTAATTGTTTATTATGACAGTCCTCTGCTTTATGAAATGAGCTACCATGTATTATGGACCCATGACCTATTCGACTTTTATAATAAGGTGCAAAACAAATGAAACTCATGCAGATGATAGAATGGAAAAGTAATGCCAGCATTGGGTTTCAATATGGCTTTGTCTTAGATAAACACACATAGCATAGAGAGCAGTACCTCCCTATATTTTGCATATGTTAATCTAATCTTTACCAGAAATATATAATTATATGATTACTTATATTCCAATATCTCCTTTTAGCCAAATAGTAAAAATCACTTGATTCACACTGGATGAAGAATATAGCTGCACACAGATTATGTTTTTATTGTATCCCCCTGTTGTTCTATTGGAAGAGTAAAGACCTTTATTACTGATAAATAGTGGAGGTTCCTCATTGTCAATATTACACTATTCATGTGAAGTCTCATATATTCTTGGTAAATGACTGTTCAGAACTGTCTATGAATACCAGCTCTTTCACTAAATTTCTTATTTGTTGTCTTATCGGTCACCTCCTGTAACTCTTACTAGAACAGTGGAGTGATTCCCATACTTTTATGACCCATACACTTATTGGTTTCAATATACCATACTACAGTCTATCTTTAGGCAAGATGTTTAACAATAATAATAAAAAAGTTAAAGTAATGATTTCTAATGAGATCATCTTGATAATGGCATTCTACTTCATATTTCTGAAGTAAATCTATCTACATTTACTAATTATGTGGCACTGCTTACTAATCTATAAAAGGTAAAGTTATCTTTTTAAATTGATCTGAACCAAATAACTGCAAATAACATAAAAGAATTAAAAAAAAAAAAAAAGAGAGAAAATTTGCATTAAAAAGTAAATCAAATTATGCTGTACATTATTTTTCTGATTTCCAAATTTAGCAATGTTAACTGAAAAAAGATAGTGGGTAAATTCTAGCTGCCAATAAAACAGATTTATGACTTGATAATTTTCATCGGTGGAACATACAGATACTTTAACGTAATCATTTTTGATGAAATATCTTGAAATATAGAATCTCTCTTAAATTGTTAAACTTTTTACAACAGATTTATAAAAGAGTAAAGTCTGAATGTTTAAATTAAAAAAATGTAATTAATGTTGGAAAAACAAAACAAAAAACTTACATTATACAGTCATGATTTCCATAAGTTATTTTTTTCACAGCTTTATATTTGGTTTCAACTAAGGAAGATTTACTATAGTATATTTAAAAAGCTAAAAGGAAAAAATAAAAAAATAAAGATTTCCCGTCAAAGTAAAAAAGTTTGGAAAGAAGTCTGTATACCACCTTATCATGGAATCAGGAACTTAAATGAAAAAGTTTAACTCTTCAAAATAGAGGATAAAATATTTGACAAAGCGCTCAGTCAGTTATAAAATTTGAAAAGAAAAAAAAAAAAAAAAAAAATTTTTTTTTAACATGATTATAAAAACTGAAGACTCATTAAACATTGGGCCAATCATTCTTTTTCACTTGACAGACGTGATTATGCCAAAATAATAATTAAAAAAAAAAACTACAAACACTCCCCCTTCTACTCACGCTCAGTTTGGTATGCATTTTACTTATCTTTTCATTTCACTTAGCAAAATTGATTTTAAATAGGTTATTTGGATCATAGTTGGGGTATTCAATTATAAATAATTTTTTGATGTTTTTAAATAAAAGATATAATTCATCAATAACAAGGATTCATTCATTTACTAACAGGTTAAAAAGGTATAAATAAGTTTATATAATTTTATCAATTTAAAAAATTATGTAAGCAACCACACAAGAGTGGTTTTCATTTTTGTAAAGAAACTTTTTTTTTATTAATTTGTAGCCACTTCTGAAATATCCTTTTTTAACAGGCTAATGTACAACATCTTAAAAATGGTTTCTTACCTCTTCAGATACTTTGAACCTTCTCAATAAGGCAATGAACTTTTGTTTAAAATTCCTTTGCTGAAAAGAAGAAAAAAAAAATTAAATGCTAAAAATGAAATAAAAAAAGCAGTAAACTATTGTCTGGGTTAAAAAAGAAAAATCCACAAGAAAAGCAAAAATGACATTAGTAAAAATAGTCAGGAATGGCTGTATTTTCAAATATCTTCTTTTAGCAATACAATTTTTTTTAATTATTTCAATTCCAGCACAAAATTTCATCAATATCTTTTGTAGGTGGTTTTTTATTTTTATTTTTTATAAATATTTAGATAAGCTAAAGAAAAAAGATAAAGAAACATTTGAAGTACAAGTGTCTGTGTGTGTGTGTGTGTGTGTATATATATATATATATATATTATTTTGCACAACAAATAATCAAAACAAAACACAGTATTCAATGTAAAAGAGCAGAGTTAATATATATAATAAATTGTAAAAGCACACATATATCCTTATTCCTTACCGTATGATGCTACTCTAAGTTTCAGGCACTAAAAAGCATCAGGCTCCTTTAGTTTATTCTTGAGGATTGCATGAAACTGAATAGTATTGTGTGGTAAGAAATAATAAAGGTATACTTGTTTTAATATATCCTAAGGCAGCAGAAGAAACTCTTTACAAGGAATATTGTGAAAAATAGGAATAAGAGACATTGAAACAGACAAATGATATTTGTATTGGAATATTCTGTAGGACATCATTTGATGAGACTTTCTTTAAAAAAAAAAAAAAAAAAAAAAAAAAAAAAAAAAAAAATCAGTTTTCAACAAAGTTTTCTATATTCAACACCAAATAAAAAAAAAAATTAAGTGCATTACAGAAACTGGATGTAATTAACAACTAGATAAATGACATAAAAATAGTCTGTTTTTATAGCAGTTAATTTAGTTTTATTTAGATCAAATCTAATTGACAAAAAAAGCTAACATCTCTCCAAAGCTAGAATATACTGTAATTCCCCATGTATAATATACATTTTTTTCTAAAAAATAATATCCGAAATCAACTATTATGCACAGCTACAAAAAATCTTTAAAAAATTGCTGTAAAATAAAATAAGAATTATCATAAAACTAAATTAAAATAATATTATTCTATGTTTAAATCCATTTTTTTTTTTTTTTTTTTTTTTTTTTTTTTTTAGAAAATAAGAGTAGGAAACGCTGGTTGTAATGAAATTGGAGAGGTACAATTTATAGGGTTTGATTATCAAACAATGGGTGTGTATTGTGTATGAATCGAAGCATTTTCCCACAATTTCAGGTATGTGCATTATGGATGAAGGTATATTATACATGAGGAATTACGGTGATAATAATAATACAATGTTCTGTATGCTTACAGTATTAAATCCTATAAACAAAACAATAAATCATTTGTTTCTTTCTTTTATATATGCAACAGATTCATTATCAAATTTATTGTCAACCAAAAATCAATCATCTCAGAATTACTATAAAATTTTTAAAAATGCTTATCTCAGCAACTGAATGTAATGAAGCAATCTGTAAGTGATTTCTGCTGATAGAAAGCCATTTTATAGAGAATCCTAATAATCATATTGTTTCAAATCAACATATTTCAAGGCATAAATTAACCTTGCCATAATTAATAGAAAGCAAAATGAAAAAAAAAAAAAAAAAAAACTAAATCTGGGGAAAAGATGATACTGATGATACAAAATAATTTGCATTTTTAATGCTTAAGCACAAAAGTAGTTAAAATATCACAAGAACCAATGATTATTCATTGTATATTATTTATCTATCAGCAAAAAAAATTCACAAGCACATCTCATCTTTAAAAATGTTATTACAATATTCAACTTTTAAAAAATATGAAAAATCTGTAATTTTATAGGATAATCTAAAAAAAACAAAAAAATATTAATAAACCTACTCAAAATATTTTAAGGAATTAAAAATATCATTTTTCTAAAAGTTCTGTAAGAAAGGCATCTTTTACTTTATACATAATTGATAAAAAAAAAAAAAAAAGTCTACAAAGTTGGAATCTATAATAGTCATACCAAAATTATAATCAATGAAAAACATTTATGATTTAACTAATTTTTCAAATAGAAACGAGTTAAGGAACATTAGATGTGAAGATGAAGTTCATTAACAGAATTCAAGAAAATCCTAATAATCTGTTATATCTGAAAATTCATACTTATAAATAATTTAAATATATTCATTAGAAACAAATCAGTTTCAATTCTTCAATTGTACATGTATCAAGCTAAAATTAATGATCAGATTTGGAATGTGTGTTTACAAATTGCAAGATTATTTTTCATTGAAATCATAAAATTAAATGAGAATTTTTTTTGCTGATTAGAAATACCTTGCCTTCAATTTTCAAAAAATTAGAAAATTTGGATCTCTGTAATCTCTCGTAAAGTTTATTCCTTTTCAAATTTATATTAAAATATCAAAGATGATTCTTTAGAACATAAGTCAGTGTATCTTTATATATATATATATATGGAGAATCAGTCAAAATTGCCACAAATGATAATTCTGTTATTTGAACTTAATTCATTTCTGGTATTAACATGCAAAAGTGAATTATTTACACCTGTGTAAAATTATTATTATTTTTAAATTGATTCACATAAAGTGAGTCTGAAAATATAGGTAATTGATTTTCAGTTAAGTGTTGTGGATAGTTTTGTTAATAATTCAGTGTTTATTCTCAATATATACTTTTTTTTTTATTTTAGTTTGACTAAAAACTTACTCAACTGAGATCATAAGAGAATACCATGTCATTTAAGTCAAACAAATTCCTAACAAAATGGAGTGAGATATTGAATTGACTAGGAAGTACAATATGAAGCATTTCCAAAAACAAAAATAAAAGAATTTAATATTTTGTCAGATTTTGGAAGTAGGTTGAGCCTAGATTGATTGATTGATTTTTATGCTCTTCTCGACCCTTTGTGATTATTTAAAGTCTAAACATATTTCATATTGTAGGAGGTTGTTTACAGTACCTGGCATTCTCAAGTGATCTCTACCTAAGCATTGATTAAGCTTAACTGCAGCAATTGAATGAGAACCAGTGGTTTCAATGCAATTTGGTCATAAGCAGAGTTGAGCCAAAGACCTTTTAGCACTCACCCCGACCATAATTCACACAACTCAACAACGAAGTCCTCCCTATATTTGTTATGAACTATTCCTAAAGTTGGCAAAACTATATCAATTGAGATAATTTTGATGACAGAAATAAAATTTGACATTTTCTTTTGATACAAACTGTGAAAAACTGAATTGAGAAATATTTAAGAAATTATATATGTTAATGTAAATATGACTTGACATAAAATTATCAATGGCAAAGTAAGTTTTTCAAAGTAGAATAGTTATGTAAAGTCAATTAAAAGTAAAGGAACAGCATCTTAGACAATATTATTCCATTTAATTTCAAGTGCCATTAAAAGATTATGCTAAAAAGATTAATAAAAAGTAAGCAAAGGAATTGCGATAATTAAAAAAAAAAATATTTTAACTAATTTACAATAAAGTTTTAGTTTCACACTTTGTCTAATCTGACAAATGAATAATTTTTAAGACCATTTTAATTGCATATCCAGTTTAGATGCATATACTAAGTAAAAAATGACCAATATTTTTTGCAATTATATTATGTTAAAATCTCATGAAAAAATATACCTTTTTCCACTAAAATATGTCAGAGGCTCAGCCTATTACACTAAAACAATTTATTGAAATATTACTCGTGGTTAAAAGAATGAGAATTTTCTTTATTTTGTACAGCACATGTAATCATTGAATAAATTCTACTTGTTTGGAGTGAGAATATATAATAAATGGAATTAGTTTTATTTCTCTTTTCAATATTTCAGTTGTTGTTTAGGTGAATTAACTGTTAAGGGAGATAATTCTGATTAATGTGAGAATTATGTTTGCTAATACATACACAGACACACAACTCTTTACATTCTTATATCTGCCCAAATTTAATTACTTCAGTTACTATTTTAAAACTAAAATATACAATTAATGTAAAGTAATCAATTCTATATTTGTAAACCAACACAAAAATAAAAACAAAACATATATCAATTTTACATATATAAAATTGTTTTTATAGAAATTAGTAAACTTTGCAGAATCAAAAAAAAAAAAGGTTTGAAAGATCTTTTCACTGATGTGTAAGAGAAGAGAGAGGAGAAGGAGGGAGAGAGAGGAGAAGGAGGGAGAGAGAGGAGAAGGAGGGAGAGAGAGGAGAAGGAGGGAGAGAGAGGAGAAGGAGGGAGAGAGAGGAGAAGGAGGGAGAGAGAGAGGAGAAGGAGGGAGAGAGAGAGGAGAAGGAGGGAGAGAGAGAGGAGAAGGAGGGAGAGAGAGAGGAGAAGGAGGGAGAGAGAGAGGAGAAGGAGGGAGAGAGAGAGGAGAAGGAGGGAGAGAGGGGAGAGAGAGAGAGAGGGAGAGGGAAGGGCGAGGAGGAGAGAAAGAGGAGAAGGGTGAGGAGGAGAAGGATATGGCCTGAGAAAACTAAAATATTAAACATTACAGCATACATTTATTAAGCTAAATTTACCAGCTTTATAAAATTGACAAAAAATTTTAGGGTGTGATATAAAGTTCTGGTCCTACTACATTTCCCAAAAAATCTAACTAAATGACCAAAAACAATTACTCTGGGAATCACTTATTGGTTTAATTCAGGACTTTTTGCATAAATAGTTCAAATGAAGTTGCAGACTCTTGCAAAAATTTAAAAATCTATTTTTAACCAGTTTTACAAATAAAATATTTAGGAGACTTGTAGTTTGGAAACTGATATCCATATAGAATTAGAAATATCCAACTGCCACTTCCCAATCACACAAAGTAGCATATAATAGCCATTTATTATAATTAAAACTAATTTCTTTAAAATGATTGATATATCAGGAAAATAATGTTTCAAATAATTTTTTTTTAATCACTTCAGCCCCAAGCAAGGCAATAAAGCCATATGACACAAGGGGTTACTGAGAGTGAAAGAATATGAGAAAAATCATTAACAAGAGAAAAGGCAATAAAAGAACAGGGTTCAAGGAAACAGATAATTGACATTTGCATTTAAACTTTTGAAGATTAAAGTTGACTGGAAAGCAATAAGATGAAAGAGAGTTCCACAAGAAAAAGGTATAAAAAATTGTTAGTATAGAAATCATGGTTATGAGACCTAACTGCCAATCTAGTACTATGCTTAAATTCATAAAATCATGGTACCAAAGATAAAAACTCATTAGAAGAATTACTGTGAAAATATTTATAGCAATATTCAATGCACAGATCAATAGTAGACTTATAAATGTGTGAGATTCTAGAAAGAAAAATTGTTTAATATGATACAGTAAACCAACTTTCCTCACAGACCTAGTAATTAATTCAATATAATCTTTCCACTTCATGTCAGTGGAAATTGTTAGCCTAAGGCAATACAATGAGTGATTTCCTGGAAGTAAGTATGAGCCATGCTGGTAAAAGGCAATAAAGGTTCTCTAAGATGATTAAAAGAAAACCGTTTCATTTTGGAGGTGTTAAACTTAAGATATTTCTTGCTCTAGTTAACAGATTTTTAGATCAGCTGCCAATTTGACCGTAGTGTACCGATCAGACTTACCATTAAAACAGGAATAAAGCGCTGTCATCAGCATAGATACAGAGTCAAGAACTGATGACATCAGGAAGGTCATTGATGAAAATTAGGAACAAAGTAGGTGCAAGGAGAGAACCCTGAGGCGATACCTGCATTAATGTGTTACAAGGCCCTATACTTCTTTACACTTATACTAAAATACAAAATCTAACTTAAAATGATTACTTAAACCTGTAGCGACTAGATGCCCTTTTTACCTTATGAAAAGCTCCCATTCACCAAACACTTTAGATTTCATAATAATAGAATAGAACTTTCTAGAAGTCACTAGAAACTTCTACTGGGTTCTAGAGGGTCCAAAAAACATATAAACAGGAGTTTGTACCAACTAGCCAATTGCCTCCTGAACCTACAGCCACAACTATTGAGGTTGACTCTGGTGCTTTTGATTCAAGAACAAAGCTTCAACCGAAAGAATCTAAATTCCTACAGTCCTGAAAAGAAAAGACTATTGGCAAATACTTCACCCATTTCCCTTGCTATTATTGACCAAACTCTTATTTTATATATATATGTGAATATCAAACTATTTTTAAGAAGAAAATAATATAATTCTTTGACTAGTGATGAATTCCCATCTGATGTCTTAATCTTAACTTCAGTGGATTTCCTCTCCAACTCCCTTATATGTTTACACGTTAAGCCAACTACTTTCTGGGCACTCTCACGCTTTGTAACTTGTTAGCATTTCCTATCTTATCTTGTTTAAACCTCAGCCCTATTGTTTAAAAAAAAAAATCCTATTATGTTAAATAAAACCCACTTTTCATTAATAGATATAATCTCTTTTCTTCAACCGTAATCCCTATGAATTTGGTTCTTCTTATTTTGTGCTGTGCCAACCATAACAAATGCAAAAAATATCCAGAAGAGTGGCCATTTAAGACAACTTCAATTTTGATTTCATGAGAAAGACGATGAAAAATTTTCTCAGAAATACCATCACCCTTTAACTTATGAAGAAAACCAGTATGCTAAACCTTGTCAAACACCTTCGAGATATCCAAAGCAACCTATCCTTATATAAAGCTTGACTGACTTTCAGCAATAGCTGTTAGCAGTTGACCCAGAAAAGTGAAAATCATATTGCTTGTCTGAACAAAGGCCTTACAAAGTGAGATGCTTAACCAAATAAAAGTTGATCAGAGCAGAGTTTTTCAAACTGTGGGTCCCAGCTCTTCAATGGGTCGCAAAATAAATAAAATGGGTTGCAACCAAAAAGAAGAAAAAAAATACGCAAGCGAGAGCAAAGTCCAGAATATAAATAACTCTAAATGTTGCATAGCACCCATAAATCATTGCTAGTTTTTCACTGAGGTAAGCTTGTATCATATTTTTTTAACACACACACATATATATATATATATATATATATATATGTGTGTGTGTGTGTATTTTCTGTCCTTACTGAGTTTATATATCTTGTTTATTAAGCTCATTGCAGATGGAGTGATGTCACTTCTCTCTCACAAAGAGACCCTATGCCAAAACTTAGCTCTGAAGGTGTGCAGTGCATTAGGTTTCATGTCTGGTGAAAGTCATTAAGATTGTTGAATAATTCAATTGCATCTGAAGTCAGAGCTAAAAGTGAATTTCCCAACTCAATATCGAAGTTGAGTACTGGTACATTATTTTCTGTGGTCGTAAGATGATGTGTCGTGTTAACTAGAAAGATGATAGATTGATAGTTATAAGGATGACACAGTTCACCAAAGTTCTTAAAACAATATACAGAATATTGATTGCTAGATTAAATTGTCCTTTATTGTCATTGAATTCCTCCATGTGGAAAAAATTACACCTATTGGCATTCATCTAATATTAACAGAGACCAAACAGTGAATGTGAACACAGGTAACAATAGCAATATGTGGGATAAGCCACATTCTGCCCACCCTAAACAGCTGTCAATTCATGAAATAAAGAGCACCTTCATGCAAATCAGTGGATAACACCCAGGGGACTGTATAGAACTGAATGTCGGTTTCAAATTACTTTTTTTTTTGAAAGGATATTGCAAAATTTGTGCTAAATGGGTACAATCCTAACAACCCAAGACATGCAGAAGACACTGTGTTGTTGGCAAATACACAAAGAAAAGTGCAGGAACTCCGAGACAAAGTAATAAAGGAAAGTGAGAAGAAAGGACTAACTATCAATTGTAAGAAGACAGAATGTATTGTTGTCAGCAAAATAGGAACAGCCCAAAGGATGGGAAATGTCACCTCGAAATCAAAAACATGCTGGAATAGCAAAAGATGCTTCCCAAAAGACAAACAATGTATTAAGAAATTAAGAAACAGGAAAATTTCATTAAAAACAAGGAAAAGTGTTGAATTGCTATGTAATATCAATATTCCTATATGGCAGTGAATGCTGGACAGTTTCCTCACAGGTGAAGAGGAGACTTCAAGCAACAAAAATGTTGTTCTACAGAAGGATGCTGAGAATACCATGGATGGTGAATGTGAGCAATAAAAAAGTTTAAAGAAAAATAGAAACCAAAATGACACTTATCCTTAAAATCAGGAAGAAGTTCGGATTTTCTATGATACATGAAGAAAGAGGGCTTGAAGAATTTGACACCCACCAGAACATTGAAGGAAAAGTGGATCAGAGAGAAACAGCAAATACACCCACCTACCAAACCTTTGTAAATAAATCTAAGAATAAGGAATGGGAAAGTAAAAATCAAATATTGTTAAGTGCTACAAAGGAAAGGAAGTTGTGGAGAACCATGATCATTCGCAACTTGAAGAGACATGGTACAGAAAATAAATTTCTTTTCGATCTAACAAAATTCAGACAAGAATTAGATATGTATATATGTATGAATGTATATGAGAGAGAGAGAGAGAGATAATCAATACACCCAAAATACTAAATTTGAATCGTTCAACATTAGCAGACAAATTTGAGCCAATTGTTAAGTTTTAGTAAGTATTATGTAAGGCTATTTGGGAAGAGACCAACAAACTGCTTGCCCAGGTTGGCTAAGTGACTAGCTTTTTAGCCCTACTAACACAGGTTGCTATACCCTAGACAGACTGATATAGACAATGCTAAAAATAAAGATTGCCTTCTCAGAAACTTCATTACTTCCGAAGAGACAGACCTGCTGCTATATATACCCAAACATCCTCAAGGGTCTGCTTTTTAAGATTGTGAATTTTTATAGAAAACCAAAAGTAAAAATTATTCATTTGATGCCAGTAAAATTTGGAATTAATCAAAGGACACAATTTGTTGTAATAAGTAAAAATTAAGTGTCAAGAAAATAAACTGCATTTTTATGAAAAATTAATTAAAAATTTTCATCATTAAATTTCTCCTTGATGTTGAAAAAGGAAATGATATTCATTATAGTTTTCCCTTTGTATAATTACAATTTTCGTTATTGCGTTTTATAAACTTGTACCATGTCATTTGGGAAATTTTAAAACAAATTGAAAAGAATGTTAAATACAGACACTAAACATTAATGAAACTATTCATTGCTTGATAATTTAGGATTTTTTTTTTAGCATTTTCTCTCTCTCTCACACACACACACACATACACAGACATATATAATTTTCTTAGAAAAATCATTATACAGAAAATTATAAACAAGTAAAAAAGATTTTATTTCAAGAAAATGAAAAAAACAAAACAAAAAGGAATTATAATAAAAATTTTCTAAGTTTGTCCACATTATGTTTTCTTAATGTTTTTAATATTCTTGGTTTTATGCTGACTAAAATATAAACCAAATATATTAATAAAAAATTATTTAAAATAGTTCAAGTGTCACTTTTTGCCATAGAGATTTATCAAAATAATATTGTTTTGTTATTTCTTAGTAATCTATAAAAAAAACAAAAAAAAAACAACAGAAAATCAAGAGCAGAGGAGATTTTAAGGATAAAAGAGGCAAATGGTTTTGCTCATTTATTAAAATTATAACTTTTATAATCATGAGAGTTTTTATTCTGGTGCCTTTATTGTAGAAATATTAAGAGTATGACCAGTTAATTTAGTAGGGTTTATGTATTTATTGCATACAAAACAATCCAGCACAAAGATGAATTAACAGCAAAAGAAAACTACATAGAAAATATATTTATGTTTCATCTGCAGCTATAAGCATCATTTAAAGAAGCAGAGGATAATGCTGAGTGAATGTAATAGCAGATAATGCATAAACAATATTTATGGACAGGGTTTTTTTTATTATATGGACTTGTGAATATCAAATATCTTGGCATAACAAAAGGAAACCATCTTTTCACACAAACACACAATATAAGAATCTAAGCTTTACCAAATAAGAATACTTTTAAGAAGTTTAATTCAACTCTAAAATTTAGCAAATTGTAAAGATATGAAAACAACTATATTACATTTGTATTTTTGTATACATTACCCTAATCTCAAAAACCATTCTTGGTGAATTTCTTTGTAACATCTACTGTATTAGTCTGAAGTTTGTAGTCAGATGCAATCACATGTTCCAGACATATTAGAAATAAAATAGTTCTAATTTCCATTTTACGAGACTATTTTTTTTTTTTTTTACTGATTTCTAATCAAATAAATTATTTACTATTATCTTTATATTTAATTATGGTTTAAACCATTGCTACTTTATTTATGTGCTCCTCAACAACTTTCAAATTCTATAATACTTGTTTTAAGCATACTCCTCTAATTGTCTATGTGTGTAGACATGTAAACAAGTAAGAAAATGTAAACATTGTAAAACAGAAACCAAATTTGGAAGCATTTGTTCAAGCATGAACTCACAAAATATTGAACCCTTAAAATAATTTTAATTATGTAAACATTCTACAATCAATTTACTGTCCCAAAACACAGAGAATGAAAACTGCTTAAAATTAAAAATCAAATAAAACTATTTTTACAAACATTAATTTTAAGCATATTATCATGTCTAATACATAATTTAGCCTAGCTGCTTTTGACAAAGATAAGTAAAAACATGAAAAACCAAGCAAGAACTTACCTGTTGCATGTTGTTATGATGATGATGATTATTAGTATTAGTAGTAGTAATAGTCCCACAGCCTAAAACCACTTCTGAGTTACACACCTGGACTCAAAGTACTTTCTCCTTGGTACTGAATAATATTATTACTATTGTTGTTATAATTATTATTATTGGCCAGTGCTATCTGTGAAAGGTTATTAGCCATTATCAAGAAAGAAGGTTGGCCATAGATTCTGTGTGACATGTTACTGACAATGGCAACATGCCTAGCTTGCTAAAACACCAGTCAGAAGGATTTGGCAGAAGTAGAAGAGACAAAAAGAGACGAAGAAAGAGAAGTCAGAGTTTTCTTAACAACACACTTGATCTGATGATGATGATGATGATGATAATAATAATGATGATAGGAAAAAAAAAGAAGACAGGTAGGTAGTCATAGGCAAGAGTTGCAGGGCAGAGAGAGAGAGAGAGAGGACAGAGTAATAGAATAAGAAAAAAAATGTGTGCAAATGTGCTTTAACAGCTGGGGGAAGGTGTTGTAACCCAAGTCAAAAAGTGCTGTCTTGGTGGAGCACCTGCGAGGAAGGGTAACTTTCATTCTCTCTACTTCTAATACACAGTACCACTTGTATTTCCTCATTCTTAGGAGAGAGGAGAAAAAAGGAAAGCTAGTATTAGGCAATTAAGAAAACAGAGAGAGAGATAGGAAAATGTTCTGAACTAAAAGTGGGTACAGATGAATCATATTTTAGGAAACAATAGTTTTTAAAATGGAAATTGTACAGACAGCTATAAATATATGAAAGAGCAAGAAAAAACATATGCTAGACCAAAGTTTTTTTTGTCTTGGTTTTTAATTCTTCATATTGCTGACAGCTTTAGTGGTTGTCGATCCTTTGAAAAGTAAAACAACAAAAGATAATTCAAATATCGATAATGGGTAGCATAATATGCAGAGGCAAACAATAACCAATCATTGAACAATTTTTTTTTATCTGACAAGAGTAACTTGCCATTTTCTTCTGCCACTTTGGCTCAAATATTATTCTGAAGGAAATAAAGAAAATGCTGATGAAAGAGAATTTAGAATTAAAAAAAATGCTTAAGAAATTAACTTTTCAAACACAAAATATTAAAACAATTAGTTAAACACATATTTCTGAATATTTTCAAGTAAAAACTAAATGGGCCACTAATTATATTGTCTTGTTAATGTTAATAGTCTTAGTCAAATATCAACAATAGTTTAGCTCTTGATCCAGAGTATTTAGAATGATAAATAAAGTTGCCATTTCTTCTTGCTGCTGAGAAAAGCAAAAAGTATAAAAAAAACTTTTGTGATTAAAATTGTTTGCCCTTCAAAATTTATCAGTTAAATATTGTGTACTCATTACTTAATGTGATCTTTAGCCAATGCATTTTAGATATCAATGATTTTCATTTTCACCATTAAAATATTTATCGATCACAATGTTATTTTTCTCCAAACTAACTCATTCATTGCTCATATATCTTGGCAATTTTACATATATTGTTTGGTTAATATCTATTTTACTGTGAAGATATTGACTGGCATCATAAAATCTGACATGTCTAGATAATCAGCTTATGGCAGAGAACTTGCTGGATTAGCTTTTAAATACTTGTGTTGACACAATTAATCAATGATATCTTAAAGAAATTTAGGCAAGACTTTTTTTTAAAGATGGAGGAAATTCAAAAGATCTATTAGTTTGGTGCAAAAATAATGTCGTTTTCTCACATATGTTACTATGTGAGATTTTGTAGACTAAGTGAAGGTTTCTATGAGGAAAAATGTTCTATAACCAAATCTGTGAAGGTGGCAAGAAAACTGAAAACAAAGTAAACAAGAAAGATAAGCTTTCAAAATTAACAAATGAGAGGATTTCTATAACACACTAACATTGATCAGGCTTTCTTATTCCGGGATAATTTCCAATACAAAACTGAATTTTTTTAAAATAAACCAGTGAATTACTGTAAATAAAGAGTTGAAGATTTTTTTCTTGTACATTGACCACTATTCAATAAAATTTAAAATATATTTGTATACATTTTAATTTAAAATGCTGCAAGATTATTTTTTGATTATCAAAGAACAGTAAATCCTTTCTAAACCAAAGGTTTCGTGTTCATAAAAGAATTAACTATAATATTCACTATATTAAAATGTTTCTAAAGATTTACTATTTTGACTCAGTACCCAAATTATTTGAATGATGAAGTGATTTTAGTTCAAATTTTCCCGTTTTTCTTAAGTTTCTAATAAAAATGTCCCGTGTTTTTAAAAAACCTAACTCCATATCAACATAATTTCAATTCAGCTAAGACACAAATAATAAAGTTTAGATGAAATCAATCATTTTGTTTCATATAAATGTGAATTAAACATTTTGTGCTTGCTTTGCAAAATAGTTATAATAAGCATATGCAAATATTCAAATTTTGAAAAGAATTACAAACATTACAAGTATAACTTAAATATATAGAAATTAAACCAAAACAATTGAAAAAGTTTTTCATAATCCACTTGTTACAAATTTGAAATCAATGATAAAACTAGAATATAAAAAAAAAAATACAATTTCATTTTTGTTCCAAGAACAATAATCACTGATTCATTAAGATTAGTATGACATAAACCATCAAAATTAAGTTTAACACACATTGTTAAATTCTTGATTTACCCACTTCTAATTATAAAGGTCTGCGTATTAAAGTATTAGTCTCTTGTCCGCCATTCTTCTTGAAAGTCAATAAAAGCAAACAGTTTGTGTGACTCATTAAATATAATTCATGGTAAATGGACAAGACAGGAAGTGGAAAGACATTACAAATGGCTTTTGTTTGTAGATGATGATGTAATATTCAAATTTTGCTGAAGGCTAGTCAGTTAAACTAAAAGAGATCCAATTCTTTCCCGTAACTATATTCCCAGGATTTCCAGTTTGTAAACAGAAAGAGAAAATAGAGAAAAAGATAAAGATTTGGAGAATACTGGCATTTCTACAAGTCAAAGTATTTTTTATTAATATATACAGAAATACAATGTCATACTTGTCACATCAGTTCTGACTTTTTGTTATTGTTTAAAAAAAAAAAAAAAAAAAAAGAGCTGTACATTTCCCAAGATTTAAATAGTAAAATTATTTGTAGTGGAAATAAAATTTAAAAAAAAAAAACAAAAAAAAATGGGGGTCTTTTCACAAATAAAAAATATGGAACATTATAATATTCTTCAGTCTTAAAATATAATACTATAATACAAAGATTTTTGAACAGTTCTCAAACTTTTGATTAAGTTATTTTGTGGCTATCTTTACGCATACTACCAAAAAGTGAATTTTTCTTCTATCAAAAATGCAAAAAATGTTGTAAACAGAAAATTTAAATATTAACAGCAATATTTATAAAATAAGTTGCTCTATTATCAGCAAAACATACAATGCAGCTTGTTCCATAATTTCTAATGTGGAGAGGTTTTCAGTTCTTTCCTTTGTTAAAGAATCCCATCATGTACCACTATTGAATGATAATGACATTAAAAAAAAAAGATTTATAGGATACTTGTTCCTGTAATTTCAATGAATTAACACAAGATGAAATTTTATTTTCATTGAACTTATAAGAAAAAAAAAAAAAAAAAGAGACAAAACGTAAACTGAGAGACTTTAAGTAACATTAGGATTTAACAGAGTCATTTTGTCGTCAGAGAGAAACCAAGAGAGATGTTTGGACATCTCAACATGAAATAGGAATCAACAAATTGATTTTCATAATTTTGATCCTTATCAGATGCTTCTACATGTGACTTTGTTTACCAAATTGTGGCAGATTTCTTTCAAACATTTTTATGAAGTTAATAACACTTCATCTATCTCAGAAGTTTAAAGACTAATGCTCTATGAATGTAGTAATTCAATAACATCATGGTAGTGTAATGGAGATGGAAGAAAAGAAAACAGGGTTACAGAAGTTAATTCAGTGTCATTTACTGGTAAGATGTTTGTAGCCTAATCAGTAAAGTGTTGTCATGGTAAAACAGGCTCTTAAGTAATGCTTTTTTTTTAAAAATCTTGCATTTTTTAAAATCTACATTTTTTTTATCCAAACTGCTTAGATAATGGCTGCAGAAGAAACCTGAAAGTTGTGAGAAAAAAAAAAAAAAAAAAAATTTTTTTTTTTTTTTTTAGGTATCTCTACTAATTTGGTATATCTACTTCAACTCTATAATCCTAATGCTTGTACTTATTTATGCTTTATACAGCTTCCCTGTACCTTGAGTGTCTCCTGGGCTTTGTATTGGGTGAAGATTAGTGTGTGTGTGTGTGTATATATATATACATAAAAAACAACAACAAACAGAAAATTTGCTACCTCAAAATTGAATAGGTATTTAGAAGCAATATTCCTTAATGTAGATTTGTGTTAAATAACATCTCCAATAAGGATTAATTTCTTTATATATCCTGTAAACAGGTTTTAACTGCAAAGTTTGATAATTTAATAATTTTTCCTTCTTTCTATGCTATAGAATTTGTTTTAAAATGGTTTTCAATTATAATAAAATCTTAATGATCTCTTGACTGTCTTGTGAGTCCCTAAAACTATTTTAATGAAAAGTTATGACATACAAAGCTTAATGAGAAATAATCTTATGCTTTTTGACTGAACATTTCAAGGTTATCAGATCAATATTATTTGTTCAAGATATAAATCTCAAAATGATACATTCCTAAATTATTTAGCCAGAAAAAAAAAAATTAACTAATTAATATTTCAATTGTTTTTTTGTTTTTAAATTCTGAGAGTGACAAATGCAAATAGCTGCACTGATGCAATTCCATAAAAACAAGATAATGTTACTGAAAATAATCATCAAAACTAATAATTCTTTAAATAGTTTTATTATTTTTATAATATATTAAAGAACATAAATCTATTTTGAGTTTGACACAAAAAGAAAGAAATTTATTATAAATGTCAAATAAGCTATTAGAAAACCAATTTGAATTTTTGTTGAAGCATCAGACAAGCAAAATTTTTAAAATGGTGAAAATCTTGTTCTTTCAAAAAGTAATTATAGATTACTTTAGATAATTTAAATCTTGAAATTAAAAAGCAAGCCACTTTCTTTTTGGTAGACTGACTTTCTTTTTTGTAGCGTATTTTCATACATACAAAACACCAGACTGTTCTATCTTTTTCAAATCTTTCTTTACACTAACATATCTTGTGCAGTCTTCTGCCAAACTCTGTATCGTAATCCTTGGTTGGTTTTCCAATTTTGTCAGTACTAATTTCCTGAAATCTGCGTCTCTTTCCGATACCAGCCCTTGAACAAACACTAATCACTTAAAATTGTCAGCGCTTAACTCTGCTAGCTTGAATTCTTCACAATGCTTATTCACATTGGCTGCGTACATTATATAGTCTTGTTCGTCATCTTTCATCAGATTCAAACATTTCCACCTCTTGTGAAACAAAGATGTCTTTTTACTAAATAATTCACTTAATATATTTACCGCCTCGGTAAAAGACAACTCGCTAGTTTTTTTCAGTAAAATGTAGTTTACCAATTTGTTATGCCCAGCAGTTCCTAACTTGCTTAAAAGAAGTCTAACCTTCTTTCCTTCAGACCACGAGTGGCAGTCCTCGTTATACACGTCCGTATATTTTTTTATGATACTCCTCAAAAGTTATCACTTCATCCAGACTGTACATGAATATTTCAATTGAATTCCATATTGTAGTCTCTGGGAAAGTATCATTTTGTAGATTTTTCTCTTTCCTCTTCTCATTTATTTCCAGAATTTTGTTTTGAAACTCTTTATGCCTCTGTTCCATTTCTCGTTGAAACTGCATCTGTCTATTAAAAGTTTCCTCCTGAAGTTGCATCTGGAATGTTTTCTGTTGCTCTAATATTGTCATCTGTTGTTCCGTCTGGGACTTAAAAAATTCCTGGAATATATTTTTGCATTTCTCCATCTTCACAAAAAGTTTACACAATGCTTAAATATTGTAGAGAGGGGTCCTAAACAAATTTGCAATTCATGACCTATTTGAGCAAACTGTCTTATCGAGAAAAAAAAAAATTTTCTCAGTTGAGAATACAACTGATTTTTTTTTTTGTCACTAAGTTGACGTCTCGTCTTTCGAAAAACTTTGCAAATTTTTTTTTCTCGTCTTTCAAAAAACTTTGCCACGTATTTTTTTTTTTTTTTTTTTAAATGTGAATCCGAGATGTTGTCGGCGAAAATTGTGACGAGCAAGTTTTTTTTTCTTTTTCCTCCGTATGAGTACAAATTTCCCCACCAAATAATGTGACGAGCTAATCCCCCCCCCCCACCGTATGAATCCGAATCCCTTTGCTGAATAATACTGTGGCGAACGCATTTTTTTTTTTTTTCCCCTGTGAGTTTGAATACTCGTACTTTCTTTTTTTTTTGTTATGGTGGGTGAAATTTTTTTTTTTTTCTTCTTCCACCATATGAATTTCGAATGCTCGTGGGCAAGTGTGTTATGGAGTATGAATGTTTTTCTTCCTCCGTATGAATCCGAATATGTTCGTTGCCAAGTGTTGTATATGGTGAACAAAATTTTTTTTTTTTTTTCTTCCTCCACATGAGTTTGAATCCTCAGTCGCCAAGTTGTTATGTAGTGGTTTCACAGTGGAGGCTTGTATTTGTACTAAGTCGGTCCTAAAAAAGGTTCGACGTACAAAACGTTAGGAACTTGATATAATAGGTAATGACGCAGTAATCTAGTTGTGGTGGCTGATACTTTAATATTCGACTAACGGTTGTCCGATATCAACTGACTGACCCACTCCCTGAGCGACTCAGCGACTGCTGCCACTACTAATACTACTCCTACTTATTATAGTTGGGAGAGTCTATTAACAATAGAATAGGTGTGTTCCAGTATAACAGCTATCTACTGTCCTCCTGATTGCTCTTTTTCTCTTTCTACTCATTACTAATTTTTCTGTTCCTAATTCTTCCACACCCTGTAACTCTTTGTGTGCTAGTGGCTGTACTGCCTTGCTTGGGGTGATACCGATTTAAAAAAAAGGGGAAAAAAAAAGAAAAAGGATATGCAGCTGCACAAATTTGGGGGCTCAAACACTGTCAGAAATCAATAAATGCCTCAAATTTGAGTTATAAATTCAACTTCTTGTTATGATTCTCATAATAGTCTCTTCAGCTTAATATGGATTTGTATAAAGACATTTCCAAGAGAAAAATTATAATAAATAAATTAAGTAAAATGTTTCATTTTTAACCAGAAAATAAGAGTGTGGAAAATGGTTTTTCACTTTTATGATAATTGCTATAATGAATGAATAGAACCATTGGGTAGCATTAATGGTTATGAAATAAAGAACAATTCCAGTCTGGACAATGCCAGAAACATTTCTGGCAGATAAAAGAAAAATGTATATCCAAGTTGCCAGAGAAACAGAATTAAGGGAAAATTTAAAATTCAATTAATACTATCACTTGACACAATTCCTGGAAGCAGGAAAAGAAAAAAATGTGGCAAACATTTTGGAAGCAATTGTAGCTACTGATTTTATGAAACAAAAGATACATTTTACCTTTTATGAAGATCTGATTTTTTTTTTTAACATGTTTAATTAACTGAACTAATAAATTTTCAAACAAATCACCTATCTAGAATTATTTCCTTTAGACATCTTTAAAATATTATATGAAGAAAACATTAATAAAAATAAAAATTCTGACCAGTGCTACTATTTAAAAAAAAATCTATCAAGACAGAAAACAATTTCATTCAAAATACATAAAAAAGGTGGTAAGAAAAAGTAGAAAAATGCCACAATTTTTGAGAGAGAGATAGAGATTGTGTGTGTATGTCTATCATTTTACTAAAGTTCATTAGATAAAATGATTGGCTTATTTCCTATTCCTTCCTTATGGCAAAAAGAAACTAAATGACCCATAGAGACAATAACTCATTAATGGAAAATTGAAAGAAAAAACATTTCACGCCATTTATCTAAATTCAAAATAATTATTATTATACTAAATAAATTTAGCAAATTTGAATGCTGTTTTAAAAACTAATATAGTAAATAATGTTTTATCAGCTTTTGCCTCATTAAATATCAAATACATTATTAAAGGGAGACAAGTTTGTTGAGGAATGAGGATGACAAATACATTATACTTTTGATTTAATTAGTATTGAGATATTAAAGAGAAAAAAAAATTAGCTCATCTTTCAGAGAGAGAGAGAGAGCAGAGAGATAGATAATATTTAAATTTATTTTCAAATTAATGTAGGTGTCCTCAGAGCTGTATCCTTAGACCTAATTTGTTCCTAATTTTCATCAGTACTCCTGATGTCATCAGTTCTCAACTCGGTATCTATACTGATGACAACTATTTACTCCTGTCTTAATGCTAACCATGATCAGTTTGATAATACGATCAAATTGTTAGCTGATCTCCAAAATAACCTACAAAGTGCTGTTAAATGGGGCAAGATATGGCTTGTTAATTTTAACGCCTCAAAAACAAAACTGCACTCTTTTAATCATCTTTTAACCATTTTTGTCTTCCATCAGTATGGTTCCAAGTGAGCGACTCATTGCAACTTCTTGGGCTAATATTTTCCTCTGACATAAAGTGGAAAGATTACAGTGAATCAATTGCTAGGTCTGATATTAGGAAAGTTGATTCACTCTATCATGCTAGACAATTTTTCTTGCCAAAATCTATCTTACACTTTTATAAGTCTACTATTCATCCATGTATTGAATATTGCTGTCACATCTGGTCTGGTGCTATGCATTTAGATATTCTTGAAAAAATATAAAGAATCTGCAGTGATATTGGTCCTAACCTAGCATCTCAGCTTAAATTTCTTTCCCCACTAATATAACAGCTTTCCTTTACCTCTTCTATAAATATTTAATGATAATTGTTCTGATGAGCTCTTTGTTACCTAGATGTTATGAATTTAAGCATACTATTAGATTGGCAACAAACTCTCATCATCTTACAGTTGAAAATGGCTAGACATAAGCATAAGTCCTATGTTAACAGTTTTTCTTGCACTTCTTGCTTGTGGAACTCTTCCAGCCTCTTGCTTCCCAGTCAATTTTATCTTCAAAATTTTAAATGCAATGTCAATTGTTATCTTCTATCATCTTAATTCTTGTTCATTTATTGTTCTCTCTTAATTCTTGTTCATTTATTGTTCTCTCTTCTTAATTCTTGTTCATTTATTGTTCTCTCTTCTTAATTCTTGTTCATTTATTGTTCTCTCTTCTTAATTCTTGTTCATTTATTGTTCTCTCTTCTTAATTCTTGTTCATTTATTGTTCTCTCTTCTTAATTCTTGTTCATTTATTGTTCTCTCTTCTTAATTCTTGTTCATTTATTGTTCTCTCTTCTTAATTCTTGTTCATTTATTGTTCTCTCTTCTTAATTCTTGTTCATTTATTGTTCTCTCTTCTTAATTCTTGTTCATTTATTGTTCTCTCTTCTTAATTCTTGTTCATTTATTGTTCTCTCTTCTTAATTCTTGTTCATTTATTGTTCTCTCTTCTTAATTCTTGTTCATTTATTGTTCTCTCTTCTTAATTCTTGTTCATTTATTGTTCTCTCTTCTTAATTCTTGTTCATTTATTGTTCTCTCTTCTTAATTCTTGTTCATTTATTGTTCTCTCTTCTTAATTCTTGTTCATTTATTGTTCTCTCTTCTTAATTCTTGTTCATTTATTGTTCTCTCTTCTTAATTCTTTCTTATTTTTATGTTCTCTTACACTCAGTAAATTCCTGCAACTTAGCGGCTTTATTGCTTTATTTGGGATGAAATGATTTAAAAAAAAAAAAAAATTCTGTAATTCTGTATTATTTGATAAACTTATATTTTTGATTATTTTTTAAGAGAACCAAATTGTTCTTAATAGTAAACTAGGTGATATTGTTAATCTTAGTACGCCAAAATTGTAGTGTTATTTATATGGTCAAGAAGATACGTCAATATTATATAGAATCAAGTGGGATGAGAAAGAAAAGGAAAGAAAAAAAGATAAAAATTCTAGAATATGTTAAGTTTTTAAAACCTTGTCTCTTAAAATAATTAAAATATTTTCATGAAGTCATTGGATATATCTTTGCACATATATACATTAAAACAATAAAACTCTTACACATCTGAAATAATTTCAAAGAGAAAAATGAAATTAAATATTTCAAGATAATAATCAAGTCAAAACAAAAACATTGCAATTGATCCCTTTAATCTAAATTTACACTTCCAAGCAAATTTTATTCCAATTTCTAATTTATATTCATTACAATATCATGCTTTTTTGCATAGCCTTTGAGCATTCGTCCGTAAATATAACTAAGTCTACATTCAAATTGCACTAAAAAATCATCTACTCCAAATAATAATGAAAGCAAATTTCGTGCTGAACAAGTAGCTTTGGCGATAAGTGGGCAGGATTCAAAAGGGATAAGCATGCTATGAGCAAGAATACAAAATGATTCCATTTCAAATTGGGTTAGAATTTCTATTGAAAGCAAATGATCTGCAAAGAATTGACATGATCCTGTTGAATAATACTGTCCTTATGAAAATATGATGAGGAATCCAAGTAAAAGACTTCATAGAGAACTGCCCCCCACTCCCTCCTCCAAACAAATATTTTCATTAGTAAGATACATGTATTTTTGGCAGAGTGGGGAATAATTGAGAAAACATCTTTAAATTAATACTTTCTCTTTGTTGCATTTATAAACAATTTGTTTTTTAAAAGCCATACTAAAAGTTAATTTATCTGAAAAGAAAAATTATTACTCTTACTTCTCCTATAATCTTTAATTTCATGTTCCCAAAAGTGGTTTGAGATGTACCTAAAGTCTCCACTCTATGCCAATCATCCAGAAGGCTGTTTTACTATTTTACATTGAGAATTAGTCATACTCAATACAGCAGTTAGGAAAATTATCTTTCATTTCATTAGAGATGGGAGGAGACTATCGGGCATCCTTAGTTGAAGGAAAAAAATATCAATCAACCCAACTGAAATGTTAAAGACAATAAAATGAAAAATGTTACATTAAAAAAAATCTGTACAATTTATAAGATTCTTTTGTGCCACAATTAGATACTAACATACTGATAAGTCCTTTGATTTATTTCTTATATAAAGTAAGCATAAAGCTTAATGCAAAGGAAAAAAAGTAATTATTTTTACAAGAGATGTTCACTTTCAATATTTCATACAGGGTCAAAAGAATTTATATTTTCTCAAATATTAAAATATAAAAAGATAAAATAAGTGAAAAAAAGCAATATATTGTATCCCCAAATAAAAATTGCAGACAAATGTTTTGAAAGGAAAGGAAAAAAAAAAAAAAAAAAAAAAAATTAATGAAATGTTAACATTTGCAATTTGAAAATATCAAATTAAATATTACATATGCAATCTGTTTTTGTTTATATTAAAACAGACATCAAGTATCATTTAAAAAAATTGTTTAAATTTTCAAATGAAACTTGCAGTTTTTTTATGTGATCATTTTGTTTTTAACCTCAGTTCATATTGTGAATATACAGAATTTTCAATTGTTGATAACTTGTACACTTTTAAATGTTACAAAAAAAAACAATTTTCATAAAATCAGTAAACAAGAAAAAAAAAAAATTAATTCTACCCCGAAACTTTGTAGAGAAAACATTTTGTCAGTATTTCCAAGATGATTAATGCTGACAAACATATACTATGATATATTCCTAATATGTGGCTAAGTTAGAAATATTGCTTATTTCTTCAGGAATAAAAGTTTTAAAACAAATCAGTTGTATATAAATCTATATTTGAGAAAGCAATAAATTTAGAAACAGTAACTTAAAACTGAACATTTATGAAAAGCATGAATATCCAAACAGATAAATTTTTTTGTAATCAAGAAAATATTGATTTGTCATATATCACTTGTGTACATCAGTACATTTCTAAACTAATAGGACACACAAAATTAAAAGCTATAATTTAGAAAAAAAACAAAAAAAAAAACAACTTTTTTTTCTCTAAAGCTGACAATTCATCTACTCATCAATGGAGGAAAAACAGAAAAGCTTAAAATAATAGTTGGTAATTCTTAAATACAAAATAAATACAGTGTTATTAGTACAATTTTTTTTACTGAAAACATTTGTACAAAATCAAAATTTTATTAACAGTTAAAAAGAAAATAATAGGAACTGAACTGTTATTACAGATATCAAAATTTTAGGAAAATATTATAAAATTACTCGGGTTTTAGTAAAGTTAACATTTTAAAAAAATTGTTAACAAGGATGAGTAGGTGAGCTTCTACTTTTATAGACAGAAACTTATTAAATACAAGCTCAAATAGCGTTGATATTTTCATAAGGGAAGTAACTTATTGTTTACCTCCCTTTTTACCTCCCTTTAAATTTTATCGTTTATTACCATAATAAAACAAAGTGTAAAATTAACTACTTTAGTATTTACTTAATTGTAATCGATCTTCATGTAATATTTGCCCGATATTTTGTGCGTGTTAAAAAGTTATACAAATTCTCTATTTTGCCAAAAAGTAATAACGTTTGAAATCAGTTAAGTTTTCTTTTGCCCAAATTCTATTTGCTAAATTTATTAACTTCAGGTTCCTTTGAGATTTGATTAAATGCTAATATCATTACTGCTGATTTATCATATTTATGATGCTGCTGAGTTAATGTCAATGGTAATTATAGCCTTATCCACAGAAGAAACTGAATCAGTTACATGCATTGGCATTTAAAATATATATAGCAAATTTGTCTCAATGCAAAACTATTCCTAGTATTAAACTCAGATACTTTTAAGATGATTTAATCATTAAATGAGAATTAAAAAAACTTATTGTATAAAAAAATTATTCTAACAAATTTTTAGGTTGACTATGTCAACAAGTTAAAAATGCCCCCCACCCTCAAAAAAACAAAAAACTAAAACACCAAGTTGACAAGAGAACATAAAATTCTTTATACATTTCAGACTGATGAGTTATTGATGATCATACTGGATGCCAACAGTTGAAATTCAATCATTCAGAAAAACTAAAACATGAAAACAGTTTTTAAAATATCTAGACAGTATCTATTCTACTGATGAAATGGCAAATGTGCAAATTGCTAGAAAGAAGCTTAAAAATTCAGCACAAAATGATGAACATGATAAATGTCATTAATTATGAAGCAAGAAAATGACAAAAACATTTTTTATTTGTTAATGATGTTGAAGTGTCAATCTGAGTGAGCTGAAATATCAAAAGATGTACGTGAGAGACTAATACACATGAGTGTTCAAACAGCAGCAGTGGCAGCAGCAACAGCAGGACAGGACAAAAAAGCCAAAAATCAGACTGGGTTGGAAAAATGGTTGGTGAGGTGTGGTTAAAAATGGTAAAAGGCTCCATTTGGATGTCAAAAGATTTGTTTTATTCCAAAGATAACACTACCAGGATTGAAATTGGCCAGCAAAACGACAGCAACCATGAAGTTGCTTTTATTCCTTACTTCTATTAACGCAAGAATCTTCTAAGATGTTTTCAGGATTATTGAGGTTAGAATTTTTTTTTTCAAAACTGTCAAACAAAAATTACTTATTAATTCATTAAGCATAAATTGAAAATGAATGATCAAATAAAATGAAAAATTTTCACCCTGTGAGAATAGCTTTGTCATTGAAATGTTCTGGATAAGAATTAAGATTCATAATAACCATGTTCATAGTTGAGTAATTTATTTTCTCTTTGATAGGAGTTTGTGAATGGGACTTATTTGCTTTGTGACAGATTACAACAATAATTTCCAAGATGATTTTCAGCAAAAATTAATTCGTAAATAAAACTATGATGCTCGAAAGTGATCCAAAAAGTTATTCAGAGTTAAAAAGAATTGTTTTTTATTGTTTTTTTTTGTTTTCTTTTTTTTCCAAATTAATGAACTATCTTTTTTTTTAAATTTTTTATTTGATATATGAAAACCAAAATCATTTTGTGAATAGAATTGTTTTTAACTGAAGAGCCTGATGAAATGCTGATGAAATAATGAATGATTCAAGCATGCAGTATTTTGATTAAGACAGGTAAATATTTAGGAGAGGCAGTAAGCTGAGCAAATGTAATGGCTAGAGTAACAAGGGAACAATCCAGTTGATTATATCTCAGAGTAAATTGCCATTTTACAACAAATGGCAAAATTGGACTCAGCAGAGACAGAGAGAAACAGAGAGATGGATACCCATAGAATCTTACAGCAGTGATTTTCTTAATTTCATAATTCAGTTTTAAATGATTTGTTTCATCATGAAAAATAGAAAAAATTTTAATGAGTAAACGAAATATTAAGTTTTGCTGACTTAAAATTTCATGACTGTTAAACTTACTTTAGAAACAAGTACATTAGTCAGGTTAATATCAAAGAACAAATTCATTTCAGGCTACAAAATTTGTTCTGTACTCAACAAAATAGAAGCAAACCAAGTATACAATGATATTAAGACTATATTGTTACAGATATATTTTGTGAAGTTGCTTTCATTAGCAAAATCTCAAAAATAAAATTTTATGCATGTCTCAAGTGATCATTTCTGATAACAAATGTACAATCTGTTCACATCTGGAAATGAATATGAAATGATTAAGACATTTGCCAAAAAGATTTTTTCTTTCTGATGGCCATATGAATATTAATTGGGTTATGAAATTTAACTTAATGTAACAAATTGTTTATATAATTTCATGGGAATCTATGACAAAATGGAAAAAGCTTTCATGTGATGCATTTTGTCCTTTAGTCGAATTAAATCCTAAAAGATGAAACAAATCACACAAAAACTTTTTCTACTCTTTGACATAGATTTTGCTAATAGGTTGGTGCAAAAATAATGTCGTTTTCTCACATAGTAACATATGTGCGAAAACGACATTATTTTGCACCAACCTGTTTTATATATATATATATATATGCATTTGTGTTCAAAAAGTGTTTTATCACATCTTCTGCGGTTTCATTTCCTTCTAATATAAACCAAGCAAATAGCTAAGGGTTTGACTGGCAGAAGATTTATTGTACTACATTTCAGAATTAACTTTCTGGATAATATTCAATATTCAAAAAATTAAGCTTCTGTATTCAGTAGTGAATTACAAGCCAAAAGATACAAGATGCTGCAGTCCTCAATTATTATTAAGGCAAATAATAAAATATTTTATAGAGTAAGGCAATAGAGAAGCAGCAGCAAAAAGGAAAAAAGCAATATGTGACAAGAGTCCAAAGCAAAATAGGAGGGTTGATTGTGTGTTTCCAGTATCTAGCGTGTTGTCATAGTGGAGGCGGTGTCATCCAGCTGGAAGCAAGATTGCTTCAATTTACATGTGGGAAACCATGTTACTGCATTGCATAAAAACTAACCTTTGCGTGTGTTCACTGACTTCTAACAGGAAACAGAGTAGGGATGGAGGTTGGTAGTGTGAAGAATGTGCACTGTCTGAGATACAATCACTAGATCACTGAAGCTTTCAAAATAATGACTTGGCTTGGGTGAAGGGGAAAAAAAATGAATGACTGGCTGCTTTTGTTGTTTAGGCACACAGCTCAGTGCAAACTGAACATAAGTGGAAAGCGCCTCCATGCAAAATATCTGTAAGTGTGAGGAGTGGAGAGTAAGGAAAGGATTAGATTAGTGAGAAACATTAGAAATTGAAATGTCTTCATATTTTTGGCCATGGGTTGGCAGGGAAGAGACAGGGATGGGGAAGGTGGAGTTGAAAATAAAATAAATATCATATACAACCATTGAAAAAAAATAGATAAGAGCAAAATGTTTAGAATTGTAAATTATTTACCAATACATTACGTGATCTGGAATTCCTACGGAATTTGGCCTGCAAATTTATCCAAGAATGAGTCTCACATTAATAACTCAGGAAGGAAGATGAAAGATACTCAAAGAATGTAGCGCAATTTATCTTTTGTTTTCTTGGAAGTTGGTAAAAGAAAAGTAAATAGGACTAAAATGTCAGCTGCAATCTTTAAACAATGTCCTTCAGAATACAACAAGTGTGTGCGTGCATTAGAAGAGAAGATTTTGTTGAAAGTGTGTTTATGGAAATTTTTAATTCCGTGAAAACAGAAAAGGTTTACTTTCAATGTATGGCAAAACTCAAATTAAAATGAAACTTTTGTTGGTCATAAAAATGGGGGAAAAAAATAAACCTCCATCCACAATGTCCACTAAAACTTGTTTTGTGAGGGAGCAATTAAAAAAATAAAATAAAATACTGAAAAATTATAAAATAAATTTTTCATATTCAGCAAATTAGGACTTGGCGAGAAGATTTTCTCAGTCATCAATAATAAAAGACAACCATAAACATTTCTAATTTTTTTTAAAACATTAAATTCTCAAGTATCTAAACTGAACTGCAATAAAAAGTTTTTAAAATAACGAAACATTCATGCTATTTTATCATATATAAAATGAACAGTCAGAAAACAATTCAGAAATATTTTAGAGAAACTGAACAGGTTTATTTTGGTTTGCTATTTGCTTACAATTTCAAATTAATGATCAAATCTTGTCTTGCAAAACAAAAAAAAAAAAAAAAAAAAAAAAAAAAAAAAAATTAAAACAATGAAAATAAAACTGTTTTCCTAAAGATATAACTATTATTTTTATGACCAATTTCAATGTATTTTTGAAAATACATTTTATAAATTGTCCTAATAAGTCTAATTAAAACTGATATTTTATGTAACAGTGAGATATTAGTAACAAGAAATATTAAAAATCTTTAGTCAAGTACTGTCATACAAAAGTAAATGAATAGGAGGATCATTATATATATATATATATATATATATATATATATATATATATATATATATATATATATATATATATATAAATGTAACATGCGTACACACACTGCCTGGAAAGTTGGAAGTTATTCACTCATTTTGAATATCTTGAAAAGTGAATGCAAGACCTTGATATAACTTAGCAATCAATAGTTGCAGTGAGACAACATTGGGTGAGCTTGTGAACTGTCGCACTGTTGTATTCACAATGATCTTCATAATTTATACAGGTCTTTTTGGTAAAACTATACTGTCAGCCACTATATAACACAGATTTGGCTCCTTTCAATGTTTCCTGCTCCAAAAACAAAACTAAAAATTTACACTGAAATTCAATGACCAAAATTAAAGTGAATATGACAATGCAGCTGATGATAACCCCAAATTAACTTTGCTGACTATTTTGAAAAAAGGAAATGATAATACCCCAAAGAGAATTCTTTAAAGAGAGCTAAGGCACCATGCCCAAGGTCAGCTATATTTTTGTTATATATATTCCATGTCAAATCAACAAGAGGCTGACCATCACCAACACAGTTTTTGAGTTTTTTTAGGTTTTTTTTTTTTTTTTTTTTTTTGTCCAAATTTCATACACTTATAAAGCTTCACAATACAAATTGAATGGTGCCTATTTTACATCTCTAGGTTAAAAGGTTTGGGAGATATGACCCTTTGGCCATTACCAAAAAGTTGAATTTTGGAAAATAGTCATAAAGCTTATGAATCAGATTAGTGAAACTTTAAGAAACATTATGTTCTAATTAAAAATTAGAATTCTGGAATACAATAAAAGGTCTACAAAGACAAAGATGTTAAACAAAAATAAAAAAGACTGTCATTGTAATGATGACAAAGTTATAAAGACAACATTAATGCAAAATGTAAGCTTAATGTTCTGAAACTTGTTTTAGAAGTCACTCATCCATGGATTTTGTGAGATATTGTATTTCTTCATATGAAACCAATGACAGAACATCTGGTATAACATTCTAAAAATCTTTGCAGGTAAATTTACATCCACAAGATTTCAAGTAGAATATATGACCAAACATAAATTGGCCAAGCATTTTCTTTTTGAAAGCATCTTGAGCCATGTGTGCATCTAAGATATATAAAAAAAAATCAAGGTATGTCTGCAGCAATTATGTTAACACCATCTGTAAGTTAGCATGATCCCAAAACTCCATCACCTAAAATCCTACCCTCCAAATTATCACTACCACTGCCTTGTTAACATTTCAACTTGTGAGGACAGTCTCTGCCAGAATAAATACAGCCTTTGCTTTAACCATTTGGTCATTGAGAGTATTTGGAAAAGAAAAGAAAAAAAAACAGTTGAAAAGTCAGTTTACTGTGTACTGGTGTTCATTTCATCAACTTTACAACCTATTTGCAAGCTGCAATATGGCTATTAATTTGAGATTTTGAAATTCATAACATTTTATACAAATGATTGCCATTTGTTTATAACTGCTGAGAAGAAAACTGGTTTAATCCTAATTATGCAGATAGATGTTCCATCATTCAATTAACATTTAGATTTCAATAGGTATTTTATAAAATGATAAAACATGAAATGGCTAAAAATATGAGATGCAGTGTATGTGTGTGAGAGGTGCACACCTTCACTTATAAACAGACACATGAATGGGAAACCAATAGATTGTAAAGTGAGCACTAAGTAACTAAGTGAGGTTAGTTGTGGGAGTCACTTCACTTTCTGCTAACTTTATAGACACATACAACTTAATTCTTTCAGATTATCTTATTTTTGTTTCCCAACTGTAAAATTAAATATAATAATACCCTTGTATGATAAGGTTCTATAAGATCTTTTACTTAAAGATTCTATGTACCTTATAACTAGCCATGTATGTGTGTGTATATTTCTGAAGACAATAAAAAATTTTTTAATCAAAATTTTAAACTAATTGATCTCAAATCAATTTGGAAACAGAGAAAGAGACCCAAAACAATGCAACATTAATATATTTAAAATACTGTAAGCAAGAAAAAGGCATATGTTCCATCAAATCACAATATTTCAAAGTTTTAATGCAATCTTATGATTAAACACATTTTCTCTTTACTAACTTATAATACATATAAACATTTAATTTTAAATATTGTTTTTTATTTAAATGCTTGTTATTTTAAATTATCATGTATATACAAGGTTCTGAAAAATTCTTGGCCTGACACACTTCTCAAAATCTGACCAAATGACCAAACATCAGATTATTTTTTTGTAAGGGCTTTTCTTCAGCACCTCAATATTTTCATGAGAGGAAAGATGTTTGTAATAAAATAAAATTTATGCTCCTTATTTTAACTTCACTGCACATGTTAAATATTTGCTAGAAAATTACAGAAAGGACATTAACTGTTTTTAATGGCAACTAATTTTGAGAAGGTGAATAAAATTTTATTAACGATAAAAATAAATATACAATGATTGCAGTAGCAATATTAATGACACTAATGAAATTCATACCTGTAATAAGAATGAAGATCAAAGTAAATGGATTAGCATAAACAATAAGAAAAACAGCAATAATAAACATTGTGAAAAGAAAGCTTTGTATGATGAGGTTTTCTAAATCATTTAATATGAATAGTAAGAGAAGAGGTAAAAAAATAAATAAATAAATAAAAAAAAAAAAATGAAAATACAAAAGATACATAGACAATTTGTACAAGACAATATTGAGAAGAAAGAATTGATAGTGATGATAAATCACACAGATTAAGTAACAAAAGAAATGTTAAGATGAAAAGCAAATTTTAAGCAATTGATGCAATGTGGACCTTTGCTAGTAAGAGTTTTGTTTTTAGTAAAAGAGGCTGTGTTGAAAGCATCATCAAGACAAGGAAATGTTCCTTGTAAATAGTTGAGGGTCAAGAGCAGAGAAAAGCTTGCATAGCAAAGTTACTTAATTATAATATTAACAATAAAAGAATTTCTTGCATGTGGTGAAAGCTTAATGGAAAAGATTTCAGATATTTTCATTTTCTTTCACTCATAAATATAAGAAAAAAAGTCAGAAAAAATTATAAAGTTCTTGATATGTTGTAAAAAGAGGATACCAAATGACAAATAGACATTGTAACTTTGAGAACAAGACAAAAAATAAAATCTGAATCTATTTCAATATTGGAGGAAGAAGATATAAAAAGAAAATACAAAGTAAAAAGCTAAAATAAAAAAAATTAAGGAGAATTTTAGAAGCAATGGCTTAAACAAAAATAGTTATAACTGAATGGATATTTTGTAAATTAAAATATGTAGGAAATTTTGCAATATTAAATGATTTCTTTTTACATAAATTCCAAAAACAATAACTGTTGAAAGTTTTAAACTACGTTTAATCTCAGTGATAAAAATAAATATAAAATGAATATGCTTTATTAAGTTTAATGAATTTCAAATTTTTATTTTTTCAAGAACTTTTATCTTGGTAGTGTCTTTTTCGTGAAATTTTTCAATATTAATGAAGCTTCAGGCCATGAAAAAGACACAACAAAGATACAAGGTTTGTGCATTTACTTAAAACTCATGATATTCAAGAGAACTGTTCTTGAAATTAATTATAGGCTAAAGTAATAAAATACCACTTAAAAAATATAATTTGACTACAGTAGATATAAAAAGCTCTGTAAATAATGTTCCTGAAATGAAATTGTACAAAGGGAAGAATTATGAAGTTATAAAATACAATCATCCCTATTAAACTAAACATTGTGAAGAGACTTAAGGAATTATTAGAAAAATAAAAACATTGATAAAACATTCCAGAAATCTAAGACTTTTCACATAACCTAGCTAAAAGGAATTTCTAGTTAATAAAAATCTGCTTTTGGACAAGCTGAGCTCAGCCAAATAAGCACATAAGGAGAAATTAACAGTACAAAAAACATACATTTAATCAACACTGTTCTTTTTTTTTTTTTTTTTTTTTTTTTTTTTTTTTTACATAACTAACATTTATTTAGATAGCTTATAATACTTAATAGAGCATATGAATACCTCACCAACTTTCAACCCAGATATATGGAAGGAACTGGTCAAGCGTTTAGTTGTGCATCAATCCTATGACCACAAAATTCACATGAGTGATGATGATAATATTTATAGTCTAAAGGCTTATCTGCACAGATCTGTAAGTCACTGAATTTATTAAAATTTTATTATCAAGGTGCTCTTATACTGAGTTAAAAGTTTATAATGTCAAAAAACATTTTAAACAATTAATTTAATTTGTATGGTTTGTAGGATGAGACATTTTTTCTTGAACCTGTAAACTCCTGCCTAGGATTGAAAGTGCTCCACACTTGATGTGGCTGATGATATATATATGAATTTGAAATTCATTGAACCTAATAAAGCATATTCATTTCATATTTATTTTTATCACTGAGATTAAATGTAGTTTAAAACTTTCAACAGTTATTGTCTTTGGAATTTATGTAAAAAGAAATCATTTAATATTGCAAAATTTCCTACATATTTTAATTTACAAAATATAAATAATTTACAAAATGTTTTTATTATAACCTCTTATAATAAAAATATATTGCTATACTTTGTATTGAGCACTTATTAAAACTAAATGCTATGAACAGTGGATTTTTACACTAGTTCATTCTCTTATTTGGTGATATATATATATATATATATATATATATATAAAAACATGCATAAGTATTGGATACATGTTATTTTCCATTATAACTCTAGTTTATGTTCACCATTTTGCCCGATATTTGGTAAGTAATATCTCGTAAAGTTGTTTTCGTTGTATGTGGAAGGAAAATTAAAAACTCATGGTAGAATCCATTTATTTTTTTTTTTTTTTATCAAAGTTCAAAATTACCCTATGCAAAAGTATTGGATACATGACACTTTTTACAAATTTCCAATCAAAACTTTGTATTTTAAAAGACTTTAAATATTCAAATTTTCGATAGTATTGGAATGTTATCTCTGACCAATCAGAGAAGCACACAATTGTTTACAAGATAGTGCTACTAATCATCTGACTCTTTGATGTGCATTCGGCAATTCAAGGATTAAAAATGGCAAAAACTAAAGAATTATCCAGAGATATGCGAGATAGAATCATTGAACGTCACAAAGGAGGACAAGGTTACCAAAAAATTAACAAAGAAATGAATCTAGCACTAAGTAGGAAATATCATCAGAAAGTATAAGAAGTATGGCGACGGTACAGCAAACCTTCCAAGAAATGGTAGACCGAGAAAAATAAATGAGAGTACTTCAAGGTGGATCAGCAGAAATGTGCGAAAAAAAAAAAAAAAAAAAAAAAAAAAAAAAAAACCTTCATTATTTGTTCTGAAATTAAAACTGATCTTGAGGGTGCTGGAATTAATGTAAGTAAGGATACCATTAGCAGAGCTCTATATTGTACAGGCTTTCATTCAAGATCACCAAGAAAAGTGCCTTTACTAAAAACCAAACATGTCAAAGACCAATTAAAGTTTGTCAAAACTTATGAAAAGAAAGGCATGCAGTTTTGGAGAAAGGTAATCTGGTCGGATGAAATGAAAGTTGAACTATTCGGAAGGAACACAGCGACAAGTGTTTGGCGAAAAAATGGCACCGCCTTCAACAAGCACAATACCATCCCCACAGTTAAGTTTGGGGGTGCTTCCATTATGATATGGGGATGCTTTTCATCCAAGGGCACTGGTGAGTTACAAGTTATCCATGGTAGAATGAATGGTAGCATGTACAGGGAGATTCTAGAGAAGAACCTTCAGAAATCTGCAATTTCTTTAGGACATGGTCGGAATTTTGTGCTTCAACACGACAATGATCCCAAACATACCACAAAACTTACAAAGGAATTGTTTGAAAATAATGGTATTAGTACTCTCAATTGGCCAAGTCGGTCTCCTGACTTGAATCCAATTGAGAATTTGTGGAATACTTTGAAGGTTAAAGTTCATAAGTGGAATCCACAAAATATCAAACAATTAGAGGAATTATGCAAAGAAGAATAGGGTAAAGTAACGGTGGATCAGTGTGGAAAACTTGTGGCCAACTATAGAAAGCGACTGGAAGCAGTGAAACAAAACAGAGGCTACGCAACAAAATATTAAGCTGATGTAACCAATACTTTTGCATAGGGTAATTTTGAACTTTGATAAAAAAAAAAAAAAAAAAAAAAGGGATTCTACCATGAGTTTTAATTTTCCTTACACATACAACTAAAACAACTTTACAAGATATTACTTGCGAAATATCAGGCAAAATGGCGAACATAAACTAGAGTTATAACGGAAAATAACATGTATCCAATACTTATGCATGTCTCTGTGTGTGTGCGTGTGTGTGTGTGTATATATATATATATATATATATATATATATATATATATATATATATGTGTCTCATTAAATAATTTAGACAAATTTTGTCTACATATTTTTAATTGGATCTTCTCATAATTACGGACAATTTTCTAAGTAAAAATTTAAAAATTGTTTGTTTTACTTCACAAGTAAAAATTTTAATTTTCAGATGAACACAACAATTTTTGTCTTAGAAAAAAACAAAACCCTGATGATGACATTGTGCTAATGTCAAAAGTACTTGGGATAAAATGAATATGCATCAACATGGTAATTATCTTTCTTCTTTTCATAAGGATACTAAGAAAGTCGTCTGTAATGATGAGAGGACCCTGTTAAAAATAAGTAGACAAAACTTGTCTAAATTCAACTGACCATTAACTTTTTTATTATATATATATATATATATATATATATATATATATATATATATATATATAGAGAGAGAGAGAGAGAGAGAGAAATAATGGCATCAGGATGAACTCTGGTGGAGGCAGTATGATGCTTTGGGTTATGTTCTGCTGAGAAACACTGAATCCTATCATTCATGTAGGAAGGTACTTTGTAGCATACATGAACATTGAAGACTATGTACATTCCTTCAAGACAATCTTCTAAAATTGCAGTGGCATCTAGCAAAACAATGCAGCCTGCCACACTGCATGATGTTATATGGGAATAGTTTGAAGAACATTACAATTTCTTTTTGATCTGAGCATTAAATTCTCCATATCTTAATCCCATTGCACATTTATGGGATGTGGTGTTTGTGACTAACAAATTCACTCTACAGAATCTTTACCATTTAACTTAGTCATTAAAAGGAAACCTTTAGATGTTTTGATCAGGAGCTGTTTCTGCTGGCACTGCTGAAACCAACCCTTAATTAAATGGGTTTTCAATGTTTGGCTTCATTAGTATGTGTGTGTGTGTATACTTCATGTCAAATTCATGTTATGCAGGTACATTTACCCCTTAATTCTGCTACACTAGAAGAATTTAAATTATATTTTACACCAATATTTAGGATTCAATGCATGTAAATACTGAACTGAAATGGACACGTGGTGAAGATTACAAAATGGGATTTTGTAATTCATCTACTGCACCAAATTTATAAAGCATAAGTAGAAAAAAAAACAACAAAAGACACAGTCAGACATTAATTATTGATTAAATCATTAAATGCCACATAGAATGAAGAAGACTTTCTTTTTCTTTTTTTTTTAACACATCTGATAAAAACTCATATACATGAAATACTGACACCTATAAATTGAGATCAATTTTGAAAACAAGAACTGCTATAAATTCTAAGATCCTTGTCTATGAATCAATGATATTAGTTAATCATCCATTGATTTTGTTAAATGTTGAATTTCTTTAGCTCTAATAACATTCATGTTTTGCCCCAAAAGTTCAACATGACTTGTTTGGTTGCAAACAGATGTCCATTTTCATATACTTTCCTTTTGAGGATGCTCCAGAGATTTTCAATTTGGTTTAGATCTCAAGAAAATGAGAGTCACTCTATTAATCTACAATTTCTGAAAGGAATCTTAATCAGGTACAGTACAATAGCCTAGTGGATTAAAGCATTGTGTTGTGTAGTGTTACTTACTTGTAGGAAGTAGTACGCACTCAGCTGGGTAAGAGAGATAGCTATTTATAGTCTTTGTGACTACATATGTAAATGAATCACCTCACATTGGTTTGTGAATTTGATAACAGTAATTGTGAGTTCAATCACTGGACTGGGCAATGTTTACTTAGTGGAAATGGATGAGCAATAACGGAGCAATACTAAAAGTAAGGACTAGACATATCCCTAGACATGGGAAGTGGGACAAGAACAGTTTACTCCTGTAGATTAAAGAAAGGGTTTAGTTCAGAATTTCTTGTAGGTTATCCAGATCAATATAAACCTGATGAAGACCGGTGGTCACAACAGCTTAATTATGATAGCAACAACAACAAACATGAGGACAACAGTCCAAATGTAGAGTAAATTATCAATCCTTTGTAAGTTATTTAAAGCTGAAATATATTTTAGACAATAAGAATGATTTTTTTTTTGTTTATTTTTGGGTCATTCCATGTCAATTCACCAGGGGATTACATCCACCGACACTGAATTACTTGAAATTTGGCACAAATGTTCCCCTTCATGATTTAGGAAAGTGTGCCAAATTATTTTGTGCTAGACTTTACTGTTCCAATTTTAAGGGGGGCTGTGCAAATTGCCGAATCTCAGTGTTTTCTAAAAAATAAAGAAAAATACTTCCATACCTTCAATATTTCTGAAATTTGGTATGTAGGGCAAATAAAAAGTGTAGAATCCAAATATTTAACTATTTCAAGCCTACACTTGATAGAAAATTTTATTTTACTCACCCAAATACATGACCCTGAAATCAACAAGTTTTCACCTATGTAGCTTACAGTCAGTCTATCGAAAACATGTCCTCTCCAATTTTCATAATATTTTTTGCCTAACATCTACAATGCCTGCTCAAGTTCACCAAAAATTTTTGTGGGGGTTTTAAGTCTACTTTAGAAGATATGACCCTGCCAAGTTTAGAGTTTTTTTCCTATGTATGTGCAGGATTTCCGAGAAAGATGATAATTAAAGACAATCATCCTAATGCTTCATGACCTCTAAAATGTTGATATTGTGCTAAGTAACTTCTTAAACTATTCAATAAGATAGTTTTTATTAATTAAAAAAAAAAAATTATATAAATATATTTTGTAGATATTACTTTTTGTACAGATAGGTTGTCTTTAAAAAGCAGTAAACATTGCCTCATGTATGATAATCAACAGTGCATAGAAAATTTGTAAATGACACTTAACAAATGAAGTTAAAAGAAATTCTTTCTGCTTGTGTTTCTTTTAATTTTATTTTGGTAAATTATTTTCATGAAACAAAAAAACATTTGATTTTTCTCAAAAAAGTCATAAACGTAAATCTTTAAAACAATATTTGAAGTTGGCACTTACTATATTTATATAGTTGAAGGAAATGCTATCATTACTTTTTTTTTTTTTTTACTTTTTAAATAATTTTTCAAAATTATTTTCATGAAACAAAAATATTTGATTTTGTTTAAATCAGAAGAAAGTCATAATAAAATTGAATATAAAAGAGTTTTTAAAAGATTACATTTAAACTACACTATGCACTGTCTGGTCCTAGAACAACTGTCACTTACCATCCAGTATCCAAGGAGAAAGGTGGTATTTTTCTAATTACTTGAATTTTTTACTTGCACACTGAATCTGAAGTACAGTAGTTTCTTATTTCAGTTAAAGATGAATTGTTCTATTTGTACTGAGCTAACAGTTGAAACATGTCAGTTTATTCAATGATAAACAGGTTGGATTGATTTCAGTTGATCAGTTGGATGCAAAGCTTATTGCCTATAGAACAGGACTTGACGAGGATAAAATACAGACTACCTGTTACCATCACAAGCAGGCCTTGTTGACTAACTATGAATGGCTTGAAAAAAGATGTTGTAATCCATTTAAAAATCATAAAAAGCAAATCAAAGGTGGTTTGAAACCAATTTCATTGGAGATGGCAGACAAGGCAAAGGCTAAGTTGGTATTAATCTCAGACAAGAAACTCTGCCCTAATTGTTAAATACAAATCCACAAGCTACTTCCCAATGATGAAGAACCAAGACATGTATCGGATGAGGAAATACAAGAACTTGAAGCAGGTACTTCTGCAGAATCAGAAAAGAATAGTAATAATGAAGAACCAAGACGTGTATCAGATGAGGAAATGAAAGAGCTTGATACAAGTACTTCTACAGAAACAGAGAAGAGAAATATCGATGAATGTTTCTCTGCTATTGGAATTTCTCCACTGAAAATAAAAGGGCTTCACTACTCAGGAAAAGCTACTTTAGGTAAGAGAAAATTTTTTTTCTGCAATGCAATGTGTAAAGACCAAAGTAGCCAAGTCATTAAACATTGACTATGAGCCGTTGAATGATGAGGCTTTAAAAATTAAAAAGGAGATTTTAGATAAAGCTCAGAACATTGTACACAAGGCTTGCAAATTGTGTTTGGAAAGAGGTATTTTAGCTGTGCCAGAACCAAAAAGGGGCAAGTCTTTGCCTGCTGATATTGCACAGTTAGTGGAAGCATTTTACCAAGATGAATATACTCAACTGATGCCAGGCAGGAAAGACTACGTTAGTATTAAACGTAATATTCTTCAGCAGAAAAGACTCATCTTGTGCAACCTAAATGAGCTCTTCAGAGCATTCAAGGAACAGAACCCAACAGTACCTTTAGGATTTTCAAAATTTTGTAGTCTAAGGCTGAAATGGTGTGTCTTTGCTGGTAGTACAGGTACTCATGTTGCATGTTGTATGAACTATCCACCAAAATATGAAATTATTACTGGAACCACTGAATGTATCATATAAAGATCTCCGGAAATATATTGTCTGTAGTAGCAGTAGCAGAGAGTGCATGATTCATAGGTGCCCAAATTGTCCTAATTCATCAGGGTAGCTTGAAAAATTTATTTATGTCATCATGGAAGGATATATTGATAATGCTGAATTAATAGAGTTCTCCCAATGGACAAGAACTGACCGATCGATTTTGACAACATAAATGGAATCCTGTCAAGCTTACATTGATTCCGTTGTTTTGCAACTGAATAAATTAGCACCTCATTCTTACTTCGCTAAATCACAATCAAGGTACTTAAAGCAAAGAAAAGAGGAGATTAGTGATAGAGAAATTTTGTTCCTGGGAGATTTTGCTGAGAACTACAAATTTATAGTTCAATATGAGATCCAGAGTTATCATTGGAATACTTCACAATGTACTTTACATCCAGTGGTACTCTACTTTAAGCTTGAAAATGCAATGCAAAGTGAATGTTTCTGCATTATGTCAAGTGACAACTCACATGATGTAGCATTCGTTTATATGGTACAGAAAAAAATTATTGAGGTAATCAAAGCTACCTTGCCAAACAAAAATTATTGAGTATTTTACTGATGGTTGTGCAGCACAATACAAGAATTATAAGTACTTTGCTAATTTGTGCAACCATCAGAAAGATTTGGGCTCAATGCAAAATGAAATTTCTTTGCAATAAGTCATGGTAAACAACCACGTGATGGCATAGGTGGGACAGTGAAAAGGATAGTGTCAAAAGAAAGTCTCCGAAGACCAACTACCAGACAAATCCTTTCCACAGAATCTATGTTTGAATATTGTAAATCTGCAATTGAAGGTATCAAATTCATTCTGGTTGAAAAGGAAAAAGTGAGGAGGAGTCTCACCATGCGATTGGAAAATGCATCCACAGTCTCAGGAACAAAAACTTTTCATAAATTTATTCCACTCGTCAGAAATAAAATAGCTATGAAACAATGTAGCGAAGATGAAAACTACGACCTAATATGACTTTTCTATTTGGGCTGAAGAAAAACCAGTAAACTTTTTTTGTTTCAGGATGTGTTTGTTGCAAGTGCGACAATAAAATTTAGATTGGCGTGGTCCTGGAAATTGATATGGAGAATAAGAACTTGCTGATTTAAGTTCATGCACCCAGCTCTTCCATCACATTTATTTTACTGGAAAGAAGATTTTAAGGATATATGTTTTGTACCATTAATGAATATTCTGTGCACAGTTGATGTCCTTACAACAGCAAATGGTAGAGTTTATCATTTGTCCAAGATGGATAAATTATCTTTGCAAAAAATTATATCACAAACAATTTAGTCTATATGCATAACAAAATTTAGTGCATAGTGTAGTTTAAAATGTAATCTTTTAAAGACACTTTGCCTATTCATTTTTATTATGATTTTCTCCGGAATCAAACAAAATTCAAATATTTATGTTTCATTAAAATAATCTTGAAAAATTATTTAAAAAATAAAAATGAAAATTTATAATTTTTTTTTTTTTAAATTAATAAAAACAATCTTATTGAATAGCTTAAGAAGTTACTTAGTACAATATCAACATTTTAGAGGTCATGAAGCATTAGGATGATTGTCTTTAATTATCATCTTTCTCGGAAATCCTGCACATACATAGGAAAAGAACTCTAAACTTGGCAGGGTCATATCTTCTAAAGTAGACTTAAAACCCCCACAAAAATTTTTGGTGAACTTGAGCAGGCATTGTAGATGTTAGGCAAAAATATTATGAAAATTGAAGAGGACATATTTTTGATAGACTGACCATATGCTACATAGATGAAAAGTTGTTGATTTCAGGGTCATGTATTTGGGTGAGTAAAATAAAATTTTCTATCAAGTGTAGGCTTGAAATAGTTAAATATTTGGATTCTACACTTTTTATTTGCCCTACATACCAAATTTCAGAAATATTGAAGGTATGGAAGTATTTTTCTTAATTTTTAAAAAACTAGGATTCAGCGACGTTGCACGGCCTTAATTTAGAGGCAAAATAGTAGAATTATACTCCCCACACCTTAAAATTGGAAAGGTAAAGTCTAGCACAAAATAATTTGGTACACTTTCCTAACTCATGAAGGGGAACATTTGTACTAAATTTCAAGTAATTCGGTGTCGGTGCAGATTTCAACTTTTTGCTGGTGTTCCGACATGGAATGACCTTTTTATTTTGTAAGTGAATATTCCATTAACAATTCTTCTGAGAAGAAAAACGATTTTCCAGATACAAGTTCCATTATTTAGCCCACAGCCAAAGGTAGGAGGGAGATGGATTCACATTTTTGCCAAAGGTATTTGTGCAGAAGTAATGAACCTGACTGGAATTTGAATCTGACTGTTTTTTCATTTCTAATTGCAAGCTGCTTTAAGAATTCAATATATGCTTTATCTAGCACATACCAAAGAACAAGCAATTTGCTTCTTACAATTTATAAAGAGAGAAAAAATTAAAGTCACTTTTCAAGTACTTTTTAGCCTATTCTAAATGTTTCCCATTGCTTGTGATTGTGACACATTTTGTAACTAGGCAGATATAGCAAAAAGATGATTTGGAAACATTAGCATAATCAACCTTCTAGTTTATGATGCTCAGGGCTGGGGGTTTTCTCTGTGACAATAAGCTTAATTTGAGACATATGCTGTGTTATTACCCAGGACTTGTCCATAACTGATTCTCTACACAATCCATAAAGATCTTCAACAGGAACTGTTAAGCATTTTTCTATTTCAAGATTTGTATTATTTTTTCTAAGCTGTGTGACAATAGAATTTTCCATCTACATTAAATCACTTTTACAAATAAGTTAATAATTTTCAAGCAGTTACCTAATAATTATCTAAATCTTAAAATGCAAGGTTCTAGAAAAAAATGTCCACAGTAAGAGTCAGTGTTACCAACATTGTGTTATTTTTTTCTTCTCGGTCTTTTATAAAACTAAACTTACAATATAACCCCTTTTAGGGGGGAGGGGGTGAGAGAGAAGCAAAATATTCTCAGCCCAACCCATTGCCCAAACATTAAAGATTGCTTTAAAATCTTTTTGGAAGAGCATCTTGGCCAGGCCAAGAACTTTTCAACATCCCTGTGTGTATGTGTGTGTTTATTAATACTTAACATGTCTAAAAATCTATTATCAAATACTTGTATTTAAGTTTTTCATGAAATCTAAAGAGAAAATCAAGATAAAAACATGATTAAAAACATGATTAAAAACATAAAAAAGTAATTAAAAAAACAAAAACAGCAAAGTTACATTTCTATTGTCACGCTTTCGGTTGACTCTACATTCAGCTAATCAATAAATTAATGTTTATCATTACTATCCTATTTCTGCTTCCTCCTCACTTTTTAGTTTTATTGATGGACCCCAGTGCTAATGCCAAACAAATTATTAAAAAGAAAAACATGTTCAATGCAAGAAACAAAGAGAAGGTTAGAGGGGGGAAAGAAAATGAAAAAGAAAACAATCATATAGCCATTTTTCTTTACTCCACCCCTGTACCCCCTTGTCAAAACTTGATACATGAAAATAACTCTCCAGAATTCATTCTTCAGTCTCTATGGATTTATTTCCACATAGTTCCAGGACATTTTGTAACAAGTACTTTGGGGTGAACCAGTTTTTATTATTGTAAGGGTATAAGATTAATCTTGCTGCTGCTGCTGCTATTATTTATCTTCCTGTAATTTGAAACTATTCCTTTTAAAATTGGAATTGAATTCAAGTCTTATTTCAGTCTTAGTTTTTACTCCAATCCCTTTCATCTAAAAACATGTTTTGTAACTTTCTTGATGTGTGGTGGTGGTGGGAGTAGAGCAACAATTCTACTGACAAGCAATACGATGAAAGAAAAATACCAACATTTTATGGAATGTTATGGGAAAAGAACAGATTCACTTTACTATTGTTGCAGCAATTCCAATGGCTGGCTAACCACTTTGGCTTTTCATCATACTCTATTTCACTAAGTTTTTGTCCAAATTTCCAAGATGTGGAATTATCATTTACCCCTCAGGCTCTTTGCCTTCATCTCTTGTTATTAACACAGTGCTATCAACAAACACCTGATGAAGACTGGAGGGCTCAATGGCCAAAACATTTTGATAATAACAACAAAAATGAGGATGAGAGTCCAAGTGTAAATAATATCTTTCAATGGCTTTTAAACATAAAATGATCATTTTTCATTCTCAACCTGTTTTTAATCAGATCAAATCTTAGAAAAAAAATTATAACATTTACAAAATATATTTCAATATATATTATTAAATATTTGAAAAAATAATATTTTCTGAGTGGTTAGGTATATTTTATAGAAATATTTTCCATTATGATTTACAAAATATTTTATTTTTATAGCACAATATCTTAAGAGGATTAATAACTTAGAATATTTTACAAGTTTTAAGTTATAAATGGAACACATCTGATTCACTTGTATATGTAAATTGTATCAATTTCTGGAGTGATATAAGCAATTTTTTTAAAATGAATTTATTTAGAATTGCAGCCACTATCAGCAGCAATACAATTTTCTTTTTTAAAAAGTGATATGAAAAAAGCTTTGTTAAGGTTTGTTGCAGCAGAAACGAGGAAATACTGACAGTCATTTGATTAGTTCATTAGTCCTATTAACAGAAACATGTTGAATTCAAATTTGACTTTATGAATGGACATGAAAACCTTGGTCAAGTCTTTTATATCTCATTCTTCCATCTATATAATTACAACGTCAAAATCAGAATATTCAAGAAGACAAAGTATATTTAAGATTCACAAAAAGCTATTTTCAATTATTAAGATGAAATGTTGTTACCTTTCCAACTTAAGAATGGAACCACAATGAAAAAATTCACCCACACAGATATCATATATATATATATATATATATATATATATATATATATATATGTGTGTGCACACATTTCATTGAATATGACAGACAAGGTGCTTTTTATTTAGTTTTAATACAATTTATCATATAATTATTTGCAAATTTTGATCGATCAGGAATACAATTCCTTATATGGTAATGTTAAAATACAATGATATTATTACCCCATATATCCCTACTAACTATAGCATTAAATCTACCCAGGAATTCCATCAAATACTTAAAAGCACAACAGTAAAAACAAACCAAGGCATTCTTGCATCACTTGACATAGAGAATGTTCCTGTCTCTGAAACTATTGGTATTGTCATTAATTCAGTGTATAAAAATAATTCCACCTCCATCAATCCAACCCAATATTTTAAGAAAACTATTGCTTGCATGCACCACTAGAGTAGAGTTCCTGTTTATAGCTAGAATGGTACTATTTACACACAAACTGATGAGGTAAGTATGGGAAACCCTCTTGGGCTGTGCTTCTCCAGTTATACGCCCTATGTTGAAAACAAGGTTTTTACTAAAGTTATTAAACCTAAAATATATGTTCGTTATGTAGACGATATATTTATTTTAGCTGAAAACAAGAAAGAAATAGAAAATCTGAAAGGTACATTTCAACAAAATTCTGTCCTAAATTTTACTTATGAATTTAGTGAAAAAAATAAACTTCCTTTCTTAGATGTTCTCATCAATTTTAGTAATAATACTTTTAAATTTCTGTTTATAAAAAAAAACAACTAGTAAAGACTCTTGCCATCTCTAGTGAATATATAGATATAAAATAGGTGTTATTAAAAATTTCCTCACAAGAGCACATGAGAATTCACCCTCTTGCATGCTTTTCTTTAATGAATTAAATGATGTAAAACAAACACCGATTAATAACAGATTTCCTAATCAATTGTTGGATTTCCACATTAGGTGTTTTCTGTCTAACATAGCTAATAGCAACAACAAGAATAGAAACAAACAATAACATTAATATTTTTTATAAAAATCAAATGAACAAAAATTATAAACAAGATGAAAGCAGAATTAAGAACATTATAAAAAATGCATAACTCCAGTTGATAATAGCAAAAAAATTAGATTATTTATTACAAAAAATTTAAAACCTCTAACCTTAGAGTTAAAAATAATAATTCACCGCTTAGAACAAAATTAAATAGGGCAAATATTATTTACAAATTTAAATGCCCATTAAGGAATTGTATTCCTGATCAATTAAAATTCGTAAATAATTATATAAGCCACACTACAACATGTTTGACATGCAGACTCACTCTACACCTTTCTGACCATAGCTCAATTAGATCTCATTTAAATATTCATGGAGACCTATCGAACACTATTCATAACATACTTGTTGACAACACTAATATAATACTATCATCTACAAGCAAAAAAAGGCTAAAAATAATGAAAGCCTTATTAATAAAAACAACCTACACTTAATAATATTAACTATGAACATGGACACAATATCTTGACCATGTTTTGAAAAATGAAAACATTTTATAAAACATACATGCAACAAACTATTTCTTATTTAACAGTTAAAATATTTAATCTTTGAAAATGGCTAAATGTATAGCCGAAAGTGCTCAGATAAAAAGAACATGCAGACAGTTTTTATATAATTTATCATCTGAAAAGAAAAAAAATTATTAGATCGCATGAAAAATTGTATAAAAAACTAAATAAAATCACCTTGTCTGTCATATTCAATAAAATGTGAATGAAAGAAGGATTGCTGCCTATATATATATATATATATATATATATATATATATATATATATATATATTGCTGATACACACGGAAGAGTGGCTGGATGAGTGTCTACAAAACTATGGAGTCAGGATTCTGAAGATAACATCAATCAGCTAAGTATCAAACTTTTACTATATATAAAGACAAAAGAAAGCTGACACATTTCATCCTCTTATGAACTTTATAAAGGCTGCTGTTAAATTTTGTAGGCTCCATTTTCCTGTATTAAGCCCCAAATTATTTCAATTCTGAATTTATGAAAAATGCCTGTGAGCAAACAACAAAGTGACTGTATGAATTTTGCATAAAGTATTTTTAAAATAGCATTATTAAAATCCTAAAATCACTGAAAATGTAAGAATTAAAATAATTATTTGCTTCAACTAATTCATCGATTTATTTTATCAGTATTTTACCCAACAATAAAAAAAAAACAAAAAAAAAAAAAACTTATTTTGACTATAAATTTATATTATTTAGACTCCTATTTATAAGGCTATGTACAAAAGTAGGTTTTTGAAACCATTATGGTGCATAAACACGATGATAAAAACCAAAATCAATTTGCCTGCTTAAGCAATGATAACCAGTCTGTGACATCTGAGACAATGCCATCATTCGGTTAGAGATAAAGATTACTATCATCAAGATTTCTAAGTGTTCTTAATGACATTTTATTTTAATGACTATTGTTGCCTCCATATTTAGGCAGGAACACAGAAAACAAGAAAAACATTTAATATAAAAAATAATACCTGGTAAAAAAAATAATAATTCAAATTCAAAAGTCCTCCTAGACTGACTGCCATCGCAGGTGAGAGAGCCCAGTCTAGATTTGCTATTTAACCCAGAGCTGGTGGGTGAAGAAATGGATTCATGCCTTTCTGAAGAGCAAGTGTAAAAGTAAATGCAACAGACAAGGCTGGAATTTGAATTCAGGTTGTCAGTTATCCATTTGATATCAAGAAAAGAAGATACACTAATATTTTACAAAAAATACCTTTCTGTATTTTTAGTAATGGAATTAGGAGTTTTAAGACATTACCAGAAGGCATAGCATATTTTTAAACTTCTGAGTTCACTTCATGAAAATAAAATTGTTCCATATCTGCTGATTGCCAGAATATTTTTTGTAAATTCATTTTGAATTAGATAAGGAAATTATTACTGTTAAGAAAAAAAAAACTTAATTTACTTTATTCATTCATTTTACCTTATTTAAAACTAAAAAGGTACTGAGCAAAATATTTTGAAGTTCAATTTAAGACCCACATCTGAAAGAATATTATCCACTTTTGCTTATTGATTCTCTACTCACAAGCAGATTAAATAAAAGTTTTACTGAAACAAGTCAGTGTAAGTAAGAAACTATTGTTTTGAGACATTTTGTTTCATGTAATCAATTTATGGATAAAACATAATTTAGATTTTTAGATCATAAACCTGATATTTTTCAAAATATAAACAGGATAAATTTTACATTTTTTGACTATCCAGAATGAAGAAACAATTCCTAAAGTAATGCAAATCTAATATAAACTCAAGATTTTTTATGCCAGATTATGAAAGCCCAATTAGAAGAGCTGCAATAAAAATGCACTTGTTTTATTGATTAATTTGTTTTTAATTGGTGTGCAGTGATCAAATTGCAGTGTTCAACAAGTAACTTACTTTCCTGGAAGTCTCCCCCCCACCATTATAAGATAGGAATATGCACTTAAATCAAAAGCATTACAGATGAATGTTTGCATATAAGCAAAAAAATACAAGAAAGCATACTTGAAAATTTCATTTTTAAAATTAGTAAAAAAGCTCATACAAGTTTTTATTCAGAGAATATTTGTTGAAACTATTTTTTAAAGATTCATATTGATGTCTGAAATATTTTCCTCAGTTACATAAAATTTATACTTAAAAATTTAAAATGTAAAAGATGCATTCAAATTGCACAAATAATCTTAGTTAAGACAGTTTATTACTTTTTCAATTGGTTTGGTTCTCCTTTCTCTCTCTCTCTATATATATATATATATATATATATATATATATATATATATATATATATATATATATATATATGAATGAATAAAGACAAAAGGAAATCTTAGCTGACACATTTCATTCTCTAATGAAAGTTATCAAGACAAATGTAAGGATTTTATTTTGCAACAAGAATTTATACACAAAAGTAAAAAAAATGTCATTAGTTTATCAGCATTTTTAAAACTTAGCTGACACTAAGATAAGTTTTTCTTTTGTCTTTATTCATATTGTCTTTTTACAGATATATTTTTAGGTATACCTGAAATCTTTCACACACATACATATGTGTGCGTGTGTGTGTAGGATATAGAATATACATACACGCATGTAAAATTGCACATATGTATAAATATATTTCTTCCACAGGTGTTATGAGACAGAGCTATAAGTATACATTAGTGAATATACATAATATCCAACGTCAATAGCATGACTCGGAGTTTCATATAGTTGCTGTAATCTTCAGGTGCAAATACAATCTATTTGTACCGGAAGATTGCAGCAATTGCATGAAACTGAGTTGTGCTATTGACGTTGGAGATATATATATATATATATATATATATATATATATATATATATATACACACACACACACACACACACACACAAATTTTGTTGAAGATGACTGAAAAAGTGTGATGGTTGAGTTTTTCATATAATTTCTTGTGTTATAGCCAAAAGCACTTGGAAAACATTCAGACAATTTTATATAATTTATGCCCTGAATACAAACACATGAGAAATTATATAAAAAACTAAACTACCACACATTGTCAGTCATTTTCAATGGAACTTGCATAAAAGAGTGATTGCTGCATATATATATATATATATATATATATATATATATATAAGTATATGATTGGTGTATATGGAATTAATTCCAATAACCAACAATTACTATTCTTAAAAGAGTGCTCAATACAAAGTAGAGCAGATATAATTATTTATTTTAAAATAATTTATAACATAAATATGTTATAAAATCTATCTATCTATATAAATATATATAACAAATATATATATAAATATATATAACAAATATATATATAAATATATATAACAAATATATATATAAATATATATTACAAATATATATATAAATATATATTACAAATATATATATAAATATATATTACAAATATATATATAAATATATATTACAAATATATATATAAATATATATTACAAATATATATATAAATATATATTACAAATATATATATAAATATATATTACAAATATATATATAAATATATATATATATATATATATATATATATATATATATATAAAGATTGAAAAATCCACTGTTAACACAATCTGGGTTTCAACCTTATGGTCTCATCAGGTGGTTTTTGGTAAATAATTATTTTGTAGTGCTATATATTTACTGTTTATCATCAATGGTATGACATTTCTGGTCAATAAATGAACATTTTCTATAGTTAATAGCTAATCTACTACAAATTTCTTTTGGTATGTTGTTTCATTCTTCTTAAGCAAACAATTCTCACTCTAATAAACTGCCTTGAATAAATCCTAACTTACCATGAAATCCATTGGATTCAAGTCTAGACTCAATGCAAGCCAAGGTAACATGTTGCTGTTGTAGACTTTGAGCCGATTTTACATCAGTGCATTTGTGTTTAGGATCATTATCATGTTGGAAAATGAAATGTCATCTTCCAAAAAGGTAACTGACAGCCTATTCTAATCTCACTAAAAACCATCCCAAAGCACAAGGTTTCTATGCCCACATTTTACACTACAGATGGTGTTCCTTGGGTTCATGCCTTCCCTTCTACACTGCACCTAATTCTGACCAAACAATTCAATTTTAGCCTCAGTATTCCATAAAAATTAGTTGCAAAAATCACTTTTTTGCCCAAGTATATGCTAATTCTAATCAAGTTTTGCATGGGAGACTTTTAAACAAAAGTGTTTTTCTTGAACTAGCAACTACAAAGAATAAACAAAATTTATTAAGCAGCATACTTTTTTAATCTACCATAAATATTAAATATTGTCACAGACTTTCAAATCTGTATGTGCAATATTACTGGAGCCATGAATGACAGAAGTTAATTGAAAGTGTTATTTAGTAAAATGCAAAGACATTTCAACATGCTCGGATTTTAAGACTAAGATACAAATTTCTTATTTGGGATTTACTAATAAATTTGATCAAGGAACGCTTGAGTTTTTTTGAGAGGGCCACCTGTAGCCATTGGTTGATTTGAATAGAATGACCTATATTAAACATCTGTTTCAATATTTGAAAAATAAATTACTTTAAAGGAAAATGACATTATGTGCCTCATTTATATAGCAATCACACATATTCAGAGATTCCCGGCTATATAATAGGTTCAAATTTCAATAAAATCAGTTATCCTTTTGACAAAATATGGAATTAAAATCAGGATTAATAATCAGTCAGTTTACATATATCAAAGAAAAATCTTTCACACACACGCCACATACCAGTGGCCAGTGTTTGATTTCAAATAAAAGACTTTATTTTGGATCATTGACAAAACCTTCTATATTGATTGATTTATTAACATGGTTCAAAAACTAATATTACTTTAGAAGTAAACAACACAAAAATATCTAAAAGTATACCCATGTATTTAGATATCACCCTACTCCTATTAGTAATTATTTTTCAAATAAACACGCACCTACAAATTGTATTCAATTTCCTCTTTTAAGAGTTTACCATATTCTGACAGTTATTTTAATGAATATTAATTGCCCAAGTAATAAAATACAATGGCAAATCACTAATTTTCTATCCTTACAGTTATCTGAAACTTTCACTGCATAATGTGCAATCTAAATGATTAATGAATAAATGTAGGATTAAGTGCATTGACAAGGAATAAGATTATGTTGAAAAATATTTGTATAAAAAGATTTTTTCCTAGTTAGGCTATCAACTTACTGATGTACCTAAATAAAGTTTGTTCTGCTATGAACAAAGTGTGAACACACTTTTGAAAATATTTATACAGTGATGAGAAAAATAAATTTATTTAATTTTCATGAAGAAATGTAAGTGTCTTGACAATACTTTTCATATAGCCCCAAAGAATTTGACTTCCCCAACTGAATCTCTTTATTGTATACTTGACATTCTTTTTCTTTTTTTACAAATTTATTTTGGGATCTTCATTAGAATTTAATTCAGTTTCATCCAAAATATTATTTTTGACTATTTTTCATTGTTTCAGAGCTGATACTTTTTTTTAGTGCTATTATTTTTACAATGGTGCAGGGAATATTTCACAATAATACTGGACAGTGGACAATACATTACTTTGCTAAGGTTGCACATATTACCAAACTTAACAGAAGCTCAAATATTCAATCATGTTAAAAAACCATGATATACACTGCATGTAACCAACAATTTTCTCACTGATCAAGAGATTATGTTACAAGATTAGCCTGATCTCCATTCCATATTGCATTGAAGTTATAGAAGGCATACTAAGTACTGACTATGAATTTAAACGTCTCTAAACATATTAGTAAATTTAACACAGCTTTTCCTCTAGCGATTCATAACTTTAACATGCCCTGTTTACAACATCGCCATGCACTGAAATCTGTATGCCCCTTTGCAATATGGCAATGCAAATGCAACAACTTGCATTACACTCCTAAAAATACAGCTTCTTAGATTTTTAAAAAAAATTCTTACCATTTAGAATCCAAAAGAAAATATAGACTATGGTAAATAAACAAATTTTGATAAATTAGTTTGCAGAGCTCAGATTTGGAAATACCTTTTCTTTTTACCATTGTGTGCACGTACACTATGGATTACAGATGGATTACTTTAAGATCCAGCTATCCTTCATTCTGCTTAGAGAGAGAAGCTTGGATTTAATATAGTCTCAAGAACTCTTAAATGGTAGCCTGAATGTGCCCGGATGACAACTAAGAAAAAAATCTCTGGCAAAAGACAAGGAACAGATCACTTAGCTAATATTTCCAAATCTGAACTCTGTAAACTAATTCTTATGTTTTTAGCAAGGTGGCATATATATTTGCTTTATACTCTGTGTGTGTGTGTGTGTGTATAAAAACTTGCTATGTTTATAGACAAGGAGAATGCTCAATATTGGATATAGAGAATTCATAGATATAGACAATGTGGACACAGGAATCATGGTGAATGTTTGTGTCACACTTCCATACAATGTCCAAACCAAGTGCCACTACTCCTTTAACAGGATGTATATATAGTAGGTTGTGTATGTAGATTACTAAGGGATTAAACAAGTGGTCAAACCAGTTGTGCTTAGGATATGCACATATAGGTTTACAAGTAGATACATATGCTTCACCTGGTGGGGGAAGAGGCAGAGTCTTTAACTTCCTCATGAGAAGAATCCATGTTCAGAGAAAAAACACCAAAGCAAATCCACTTATATATTTGCTAACTACATTTAAATAAAGCTTATCACAATCCTAATTAAATGCAATGTAATCATTAATTCTACAAAACTTAAATCTTCTCATATAATTCATCAATTCTTCAGAAAGAGAAACCATCAGTTTATTAAAAAAAAAAAAAAAAAAAAAAATACATTTGAGAATACTGACTATTTTCCTTATTTTAGGAATATACACACCCACAAAAGAAAAAGCAAAAAAAAAAAAAAAAAAAAAAAAGTACATGTTTTTCACCTTCCAGACAAAGCTTATTTCCTAAGAATATAATCCAATTTTATTTATTTCCATTATCCAATTGTCTGGAAAACGGATAGCAAAAAATATGCTCAAGATATTTCAGAAGAAATTTAAAAAAAAAAAAAAAAGGAAAAAAGTAGCAGATTTGTGTTTTTTTTTTTACAATTGCTAAGCCTTATCTGAATTATGGCTATGAAAAAGATACAAAAACATTTATTTTTCTTGATTATATATATATATATATATAAAAAATCAAGAAAAATAAAATGTTTTATATATAAAAGAACTAAATTGAAAAATTGATGATAATGCATTGATTTAGCAATCATGCAATCTTATCTAAAACTTATTGATAACATTAGTATAAGGCCATAAGGTTCATGGTTCTATACTAAAGAAAAAATAACCTATCAGAGAGAATAAAAACTAAAAAAACATAACTAATCCTTTAATCATAAAAAATAAACAAAAAAACTGTGACAGGGTTCTTGAAGAGAAAAGTTCCAAATTATAAAATCTATCTTGTAAGCACATTAAGAATTAGTTTAAAACCAGAAAGATCAAATATTGTAAAATTAAAAAGAATAACTACATCTAATAGCTTCTTTGATTAAAAAGACTAACAATGAAAAAAAAAAGAACATGACTTTGAATTCATGTACAGAATCATGCTTGCAAGAAAGGATCAATTATATTGCTTAGATGTGAAGATATAAAAGCAATCTCATTTTTTAAGTAAATCTTAGATTTTATTGTTATAATCAATTAATAAAAGATTTGAACAAGATATACCTTAAAAATAAAGATAATTGTTTTGCATATCATAAATCTGACATTCTTATTAAGTTTTCAAGAACAATTATTTTCTGCAAGTGAGCATTTAAATACTCCTCTAAAGATAGCCCTATGCAACATTATGTATAAATTCAAGTTGATTGACATTTACAAGCTATCAATTAACAAAAAAATAAAATAAAAAAACAAAACAAAGCCCCCCCACGCCCCAAAAAAACAAACAAACAAAATAACTAAATTTAAGAGAAGAAAAAGCTTAAAAAGGGTAATACTGAACAGCGAGAAGTGACTGTTGTAAAATAAATGTAGGTAGAGATAAATGTGCTTAAAAGCAGAATTTTATGTTTCAGGTGGAAGTCAACATAAATGTGTTTGTGCACTTGTGTCAAGTGGAAGTCAACTTAAATGCGTGTGTGCATTTGTGTCAGGTGGAGGTCAACACAATGTCCTCTGATGAAGGGGTTAAAATTACAATGGGAAATACAAGTAAGAAAAAAACAAATCTTTTCAGACCATACCATAAACGTTCTAATCATTACAGAGAAAATATTTCTATTTTCAATATTTGAAGAAACACAGAGTGTGTACTTACTCGGGAAGTAACTGGGCGTATTTGGCCACGACTGGTCTTGCGTGGCCGTGTCCGGCCATCTTCAACCAGCATCATGCCTTCACTGTCACTGAGTTCATCGTTGGAAGAACTTTCTTGATCATTAAACTCTTGGGGTTCATCATCATCAGAATCATTGTCAATATCTGGGGATCGATCTGAAAAAGGGATCAAAACAGCATATCTTTAACAAGCCACTCTTTTTAAAGAAAAGCACAACCAACCATACGGTTGCTTGTACTTCCTAATTCCACATACTTGATGACATCCACTAAAATCAGTGATTGTCTTATTCATCACAACTTTTAACATTTATAATTTTTTGGTCTGGTGCTTTTGGTATATATTTAGAGATTCATGATTCTTAATAAAATTCAAAGAATTTGCAATATTATCAGTCCTGACATTTCAGCTTTAGTCACTTCCCCACTGTCATAACATAGCTTACTTGTATCTTTTCTATAAATACTTTCATGGTAATTGTTCCAATTGTTCTTTGGTACCTCAACTTCAAGAATTTAAGCACAATATTAGATTGGCAGCAAAGTCACATCATTTTACAGTTGAAATGACGATATGTAACCGACACAAGTTCTATGCTAACAGTTTCTTCCCTCGCACTTCACGCTTGTGGAACACTCTTCCAGTTTCTTGCTTCCCTGTCAATTTTGATCTTCAAAAATTCAAATGCAATGTTAATCATTATCTTCTGTTTGTTTTTTTTAATTCCCATTCTTTTATTGTTCTCTCTTTAATAATTTTTTTTAATATTCTTTCGCACTTAGTAACTCCTTGCGTCTTAGTGGTTTTATTGCCTTCCTTTGGGAGAAAAAAAAACAAACTATTTTATAAAAAAAAAAAAAAAACTATTTCATTGTAACTTTTTTCTAAGTGATATATTATCTTGGAAAGTTATTTTGTAGAGCTTGTTCTCTTAAAAGATGCTAATGAACTTCAGAAATGTTCCTAAAAAGCTGATCATCACCTGCATTATTATTCAAAAGAGAAAATGCTTATAACCTAGAGTGTTTCTTCAACAAAAAATGATGAATAAAAAGGTTAAATGTCTGAAAGTTGATGCATTGAATCCAAAAAGATCAATTCCAGATTAAACAGGTTTTAGTTTCCATGGCAAAGGAATCTGAACCAGAGATAAATCTGATTCCCATTCATGAACACAACACAAATTATTCATGAGTGCTCAAGCTAAACACTTGTGTGTTATTGGAAAAGGTCAAATCAGTTGAGGTTTTTTTTTTTTTTATGTGAATTACAAATGAAATCACCAGTTTTGTCTTTGCACTATTAGTATTATAAAAAAAATAAAGAAATATTGAATAAACCAATTTATTTTATTATCTTCAAATTGTGTATGTGGGATATATATATATATATATATATATATATATATATATATATATATATATATATATATATATATAAGTCGCACATCATAGAAGTTAGTGAAAAGAAAAAGTTTTGTTGAGTGTCCACCAAAGTCACCAGACCACACACCTATTGATTTTTTGCCCTGTGAGGCCATTTAAAATCAGTTGTTTATCAGATGCACCAAGAAATATTGAACTTAAAGAAAGAATTAAATATGAAAGCAGTAAAATGACAGAGGAAACTCTCCAACATGTCAATGGCTCATACAGGCACAGAATTGAAATGTGTTTCAAAAATGGACATTTTGAACAGCACATAGAACAATTAACTGGTAAATAAAATTTTAATAATTATATTTTTAATTAATTATCCCTATGGTTTCTGACTTTTGCCTCACCATATATATATATATATATATAAAATTTTACATATCAACAAACACCATTTAGAAAAATAGTATGCTTTTCCCCAATTTTTATTAAAAGTAGATATACTGATGCTCAATAAAGCTGCAACATCATGAAGGATGATAGTGATATTTGACTTGGGCTGGGTACAGTTTGTACATGATCATTGTTAGTAGATATTTTGATAAAATTTTCAGTCTTTCTCTTTTGACATTTTTACATTCATGCCAATTTTCCATTTGTATCCGAGATAAAGACAGTGATGCATGCAGTGATAAGGTTCAATGAAATCAGGTGTTATGCCATGAAGATATGTTTTGTTCAATTAAACCTGTTTGACAGGTGTCAGGTTGTGAGTCTTCAAAAGGCTGGATATTCATTTGGGAGAATTACTGTTAGTGGTGCTTTGATATTGGCAACAGTTGTTGAACAAAAATTCCTCTGCCAGCTGACCAGATTCTGTAGTATAAACATTTTCCAATATTGGTACATTATGGTGACAGCAATAACTGACCATACAGCATCTATATCATAGAGCAAATGTGGCTCTAAGGACATTAACACAAAACAATAGGAACTAAAATTACAAGCAGCAGACATCCACTTTCATCACACTGCCACCTTGACTGGGTGTAACAAGATAGTCATGTGGGGAAATCAAATAGCACCCTGTGTGAGAGAAGGTTCTGCCTCCATGCCAGTGATGGTTGTTTGTATGTAAGAGATGTTAAGCCTGGGAAGGAACATTCACCAGGAAGTGTATTCATTCATGACATACAGGCCTAACACCTGGCATCATGGTGTAAAATTGCCATAAGTTACAACTCCAAGGGAATACTGAATTGTGCTATACATACATCCATGTCATTGTTCTGCTGCCATTCTTGCAATATAGTGGCAATGTGCAGTTTCAACAGAATAATGCCCACCCACCTGATGCCTATGCTACTCAATTTGCTCTACTAGATATATAACAACTTCCCTGGTCAGCACAATTTCCACCACCTCATTGAATATGTATGGAACATAGGAAAGTACCCGACTCATTTACTTAGCCCACACACAACTCTTGCTGTATTGAGTTAACATATGTAATAAGCATTGAATAATGTCGCACAGGATGGCATTCACTATCAGTACAAATGGATGTATGCAAGAATACAGCCCTGTATTAATACCCAATGAACAAATGCAGTATATGAATTATGAGATGTGAGTACAGTGTATGTACTAATTTGTATATATGTAATCCAGTTATAATACATATATGTTTAATCTCAGATAAATTGAAACATTCCTGATATTGCAATTTTATCATTTCGTAAATTGATGTTGGTTTTTATACACACACACAAACCTTGAAATTTCATTATATATATATATATATATATTGCCAACTTTTTCATGGTAAGCGTAACATAGGCCGTCCTTGTTTCAAGGATAAACTTAAATACAATTTAATTGCTGCAAACTTTCTGTTGAAAACCAAGGTATAACTAACTTTGAAAAGAATTGTCTCAGCTATCTGAGAGAATTAAGTATTGACACTAAATCTCAGGCTAATACATCACACGATATGATGGTCAACTGTTCAGTATGCCCTTCGTGTGGATTTGTTTGCAAATCCAGTGCAGGATTTTTGTCTCATACAAACATAAAAACTGAACTGAAAAACACTTATATGTCGAAAACGACAGGAGAGTATATATATATATATATATATATATATATATATTAGTTATTAATATTCTTTTTATTTCATATGCATAAACATTGGTATGGATTATAAGAAAGATAGGACTGCAGAAAGAGAAACAAGATATTGTAACATTGAGCACAGGAAACACAATTTTGGGTAATTGTGAAAAAGTTGAACAAAGATCATAGAAGAATTAGAAAAGAAATTGAAAACATTGGCAAAATAAAAACAAAAGAGATCCTTTTAAAAATGTCACAAAATACATTATAAAAAATTAAAAAGGCTAATAATTAAAAAGAAAAAATAGATTGACAAGAAAGAAAATATTTAAAGAAGTTAGTCTTGGTAAATAAAAAAGATGCAGGATATGAACACTGGCTAAAGATATGAAAGTGACCATATAACCACTTTTAAGTCAGCATCACAAAGAGTTGTATGAAGAAGTACATGAAAAATGATTTCTCTGTGATGAATAGAGCTATATTGAGTGAACCTGATGGATGAGCTAGAGTTTAGGTCCTTCATGGAAATAACCAACCTGATTTAGAAGACAAGTTGGACTAATATCTTGTGCTAGTGTTGTCAGCAATAAAATTATAGATCCATTTAAAATTGATGATAGCTCAAGATAAATAAAAAGAAACATTTTAAGTTCTTGGACAAGATATTTTTAAATCGTATGGTATGGTCAGAAGCTTTAACCTAAAGAGTATATTCATACAAGACAATGCTATTTCACATATTGTAAAGCTGATCTTGTCAAAAATAATTTCAAAGACACCAACTTAATGGTATGGTCCCCAGCATCTCAATAACTTAATTCAATAGAAAACTTGTGTTCCATCATTAAAAGAGATGTATATGAGAATGGAAAACAATAATTAAGCAAAGAAGATCTGTGGGAAAAAAATAAAAACTGCTGCAAGTCATGTTAAAGTGAAAACAGCAGAAAAGTTCAAGAAAAGTCAATGAAAGATTGAAGAAAGTTGTAGAATTAAAAAGAATTCATATTAACGTAAAATTAGGAAATCATGAGTAAAATAGAAGGGCAGATTGGGTTCTCTAGCCTTGGGTGGCACCCAGTCTCAGAGGAGGACAACTTTGAATTCAAAACAATGGTTTTAAAAATTTCCAAAAAAGATATCTGAGAAAAATTAAATATTTGGAGAGTCTGGTATCCGAGTGTAAAGTGAGAAAAAATGCAGAATATTAAGAACATTAATACAAGAAAGCAGCCATATTACCACATTAAAATGTGTAATTTGAGCAAATTACATGCAAACTTATTTTTCAGTAGTCATTTTTATTGATGAATGTAGAGCTATATTGGATGGAACTGATAACTGGACTAGAAGTTGTGTCTTTAATGAAGATAATCAACCAACATAACTTAGAGAAGACAATAGGCAAGAGGTAGAGTAAGATTTTGGATTAGTATTGTAGGCAGTAAAATTAAAATGTCTCTTCAAAGTTGATAATGATTCAAGATAAATTCAGAGAATCATTGTAAATTTTTGGCTAAATATTTTTTGAGTGATATAGCTCACATCTGAGAAGCATATTCATTTTTCACATTTTTGCAAAGCTGATTGTTGTCCACTGTGCCAAAAAGGTTTCAAAGACACCAACTTAATGGAATGATCCCCAGCATCTCAATAACTTAATTCAATAGAAAACTTATGTTCCATCATTAAAAGAGATGTATATGAGAATGAAAAACAATAATTACGCAAAGATCTGTGGGAAGAAATAAAAACTGCTGCAAGTCATGTTAAAGTGAAAACAGCAGAAAAGTTTAAGGAAAGTCAATGAAGGATTGAAGAAGGTTATAGAATCTCAAGGAGCCTATATTTGTGGAGCAAAAAGTGAAAAATTAAATTATTTAATGGCTTACTGAATGAGAATACTAATCATTGCACTACAACAAAAAGCTCTTACAATGAAAATAATCATACAGCTATTTTATAATCCTGCCCCAGGGTATGAAACAGTGAACAGTAAATTTCACTATTTGCAGTCCAATGATATAATTACAAAATTATCAGTAAACAGCAACATATAAAAAATTCTAAGTAATAGAAATAAAGCAGACAACCTCAGGTTTGATAGCTCTCTCTCTCACTTTCTTTTTTTCTCCTTTACACACACACATCTTTAGCTTAGCTCAATGCAACTATACATGGATTATTGGCAAGGTTTAGCTTTGTAAAGTATGATCTATCAAATAAAAAATGACATTCATGTTTAAAATCCTTATTCCAACATGGAAATGCACAGAGCAAGAGAATCAAAGAATAGAGAGTAAAAATTTTACTTGAATGCATATGAAACAGAAAACAACAATATATAAAGCTAATAATATGATCATAATAAAAACAATTAAAAGTAAACCTTAAATACAAGCATATCTTTGAATTAAGCTACAAGGTGGCCATCAATGTCATTCTCCAATAACAATCGAGTTGTACCAAACATCTTAAAATCTATTGAAGAAATATCTTGAGTATCATTGTTATCTTGAGATTAATTTTATATTACTCTGTAGGTCTATTGCCATTAAGTAATTTTTCTTTTTAACAAATTTCAGCAAAACGGGTTTTATTGTCATTGTTTTTACAAAGTATTTTACTTATCTGGAAATTTTGGAATTTAAATTTTTATTTTTTATTTTAAATCAGCCAAATTTATTTGGAGTTCTTTTCTTTCCATCACTTTCATAAGTAAGTATTCCACACTGTGATATTAGAAGATCAAGATGGAATGGTGAAATGTTGTAAGAGCCAGAGTGCAAATTTACTGTAGTTGATCCTGCAATTAAGGCACTCTCTAGACGTTTACGTCATAATCAATTATTTTCCCTTTTGATTAGAGTACTATTTTTTTATGTCAAAGTTGTGATCAGTCTCGTTATGGTGGGCAATCAACACACTTGATATATTATTTTGTAAAATGCCCCTTTTATGTTCATATAATCTTTTATTTAGATTCCTTGAGGTTTCCCCTATGTATTTTTTGTGACAATTATTACAGGTGATAGAATAAACCCCTCCTTCAGATTTTAGCTTATTGTTTTCTTTAGTATTGACAGTCTTTTTATTGTTTTGAATGTAGTAATAAATTTTATGTTGAATTTAAATAGATTATTTTCAATTGTAGATGTGACAGAATTAGTAGGCAGGATAATATTTTTTTTGATTTGGTTTCTAAGGAGGGGCCATGTTTTGTTTTGGAATATTTTATGGGCCATTTGTTTCACATTGAATATAAAATAATTGGGATACACAAAATGGAATTTACATACAAAATGAAGGAACAATCCCTTACCCTTTTTTTTGATATATATATATATATATATATAAAAGGACCAAAATTAAAGAAACTACTAGTAGTCTTGTAAGTAAAGAATTCTTATTTCACTGAATGATACAACTGTTGAAATAAACTCAACATGATTGCAACAAATTCTTTGGGATGTTCAGTTAACTGATGCAGTTCCAAGCAATTCAAAGGCTATTCAGAATCTATCAGGTTGGTGCAAAAATAATGACGTAATAATGTCGTTTTTTGACGTATTTTTTAACGTCAAAAAACGACATTATTACGTCATTATTTTTGCACCAACCTAATAATTAACTCCCTCAACTCTTGTATTGCCAGGGGTTCCCCCAAACTCTAAAAGGTAGGGCAAGCATCATACTTCTCAGAAATCTTGACTCTTCAAAGTTATACAATGGAACTTGCCCAGCTGTTTAGCATTTCTCTCATATGGCATAGAGTTAACTATCCTAATTGAAAAAGGAGGATTTTTTGTTCCCAGAGTAACCATAATTGCAATGCACTTGCCCTTTGAATTCAAGCAACTTCAATTCCTCATGACAAAGCACAAGCATAAACTCTCAAGATTGCTAGCCTTAAACTAACATCTCCATACTTTTCCCCCACAGACAGTTCTATATTAATTGTTCACAGGGTGAATCCTAAAACAATCTTTTCATACTTACATCTAATGAAAGAAACATTAATGTTCCATGCCTTTTATTTTGCATTTTATAACAATCTTTTTTCAGTACTTTTTCATGTATAAATATTTTTATTTTTTTTCATCTGTTGTGTGAGAAGCCATGTTAATGTACGTTTTCTTGTCTTTTTATAGCTGAAGTGATCCTTCAGTAACCTGGGCAATGCAAGGTATCCCTGATTAGTACTATCTTTATCATCAAAGTGAGAAGAAATTTCCAATTCATTATTTCAGTTTTCATGATAAATTTATTGAGTAACAAAACCCATAATAGTATTTGAAAGTCCCCGACCGAATGACTTACCCACTTTCCTCAATGAAGAATTTCAGATTATGGTGTTCCCTCGTTTTATTTTCATATAGGCATGTCAATCATATTCATTTTAACTTTTTGTTCATATTTAATCAACTTGTAATCTAAGTAACTATCACTTCTGTTTCCATTCATCTTGTACAGAAATTGGTAAACCCAAACAACAAACATAACTTGGCAAGCAAATACCTACTTCTGAGATCAGCCAAATGTAGACAGAGATGAGAATAGCAATTGTCCTTTTAACTACTAATTCTTTTCTGAAACAACAACCATAACAAAAGTAGGAGAGGGGACACACATAAACATTCCAAACAAAAATACACAGTTACATGAAATTCCCTAAGCTAATCTTGTGAATGAGAACTATGATACAAGAAGGTTTTTTTTTTGGTTTTTTCCTGAGCAGTTTCACTTTATATCTTTTATGTGTGAGAAACAAGAAATAATTATGGGAGATATTTATACATGTTAGCACATTTTTTTCTATAGATGCAGAAATCATGTTAAGGCAAGTGAGTTTACATACAAAATGCAAACAAAATTACAAATATAACAAAGTAATAATGTCTTACTCAATGCTATAGAAAAGCTTTCAAGTCTATAAACTGGAAACTCAGATATGCATGAATGGATTGCTTGTCAAATATTCGAGGATGCCTGTCTACTAGGGCGGCTAGCTAATCCCTGTTGCAGACACCTTCTCAGGCACATTTGTCTTTGTTCAATGCCCACAAAGCCCACCTGTGGTTTATACTGCAACTATGCTGAGTAGACTTTAGCTACAGTTTCTGGGATGTGTAAAAAGAGAAAATGTTACCAAAATATTTTGGGAATTTGAACATCACATGAACATAGATTTTTGCAAAGAATCATGGAAGTGTGTATTCTTATTCTATGTGTTGTGTCTCTTCAGGACATAAGTGATCATGGCTCTCCCTAAGTTCCTATCTTGTGTGGCTCTTAGCAGTTTTTCTCCCTTTGCTAAGGCTGCACCACCCCTGTTCCACCATCCATTCACACAAGCTTGTCAGGTAAGTGGCTTGATGCGTTCTATCTCTCTTCCCCTCAGTATGCCCTGTGAGAGTTAAGTTTTCCAAGCCCTCATTCCTCATTATAAGTCCAAAAAATTTTAACTGTCTCTTCCTGATTCTAAGTATAAGTGGTCTTTTTGTTGCAGTTTTCTTCCTGGTTGCTTACTCACTCTGGCCATGGAATTTTCAGTATCCTTCTGCAGAACCATATTTCTGCTCTCTAGTTTTTCCCTCATCTGTGAAGAGATTGTTTAACATTCTCTTCCATATAAGAGGATGGATATAATATAGCAATCCAGCACTCTTTTCTTTGTTTATAATGAAAATTTTCCATTTCTTAGCACATTGCTTAGTTTTTGGAATGCTTCTTTTGCTAGTTCAACACAAGTTTGGATCTTGGTGTCACATTTTCCATCCTCTGTTAAAATACTTCCCAGATATTTAAACTTTTACACCTGCTTGATGTTGACAATTCCAATCCATAACTCGCATCTTGTGTTTTTTTTTTGTTGATTATATTTTCTGTATTTTTCTTTTTCTCACTTTATTCTACCACCCTACAAACCTTTAATTTAAGTAGAATTACATTCAAGCCAAAACTCAAAATACATTGTAGAATGTCATTATAAAAATTCTTTATCAGAGAGAAATATCTAAATTAAAAAATCCATTTTTACTTCAAGACAAGAAATGGCATTGATTTCCACATCTGTTTTGCATGTCAAACCTGTTGAGGTCTCCACTCCCGCTTCCTATTTTGAGTTAGTGATGGTAGCTTTAATTCTGAAATTGATAAAAGTTTTGACTCTGCTAAGCACAAAGAAAAAAAAGTGAGAAAGTATGGCCATCAAAATTCTAGAAAAAGCAAACAATCCACTTTGTTGCCATGGATTACTTTCTTCTACTACACACCACCTGTAATTACACCAAACAGCAGTATCAACATGCAATAAGACATTAGTAATCATTATACTCCACTGCTTCCAAAGTGAATTCATAAAATTAATTTTGAGCAATCTGTTAGTAGTGATTTAAGATTGCTTATTCCCCATTTCTGGCTTTCTTCTAAAATTCCAAAGATTGCATTATAAACTTTGCAATTATAAAATACATACTGTACTATTATTTTCTTCATTCAATACAAAGGAAGAAGCTATATTATTGACAATATTTTTCTTCATATTCTATCAATAACATGGGACCAGCTGAAAAAAGAAGTTATTTCTATCATTCATATCATGTGTGCCATCACTCAGACTGATTAAATGGAGACACTAATCAAGCTAATAGACAGAGTAGAGTGTTATTTCAATACCCAGAGCTTTTTTGAAGATTAACCTAGTTTCAAGCTCATAATATGCAAGCAATAGCAACAAAAGAATAAAATAAGGTGTTTTTACAGAGCAAACAATAGTAATGATAAAAATTTAATAATTTAGAAGTTTTATATTTTAGAATATCACAAAGCTTTTCATTCACATGGTAATTTTAAAGTATTTTTGATGCAGCAATAACAATCTCTTATTTAAAAAGTTTTTCATAGTGTTTGGAGTAAATTTAGAGAATTTCAACTTGTGACTAATTCAGAAAAAAAAAAAAATTGGTACTGGATACTTAATCTTTGAAAACCTAGACTTAAAAGAACAATTTTAAAAAAATTTTTTTTTTTTAGATAAGAGCAATATGAAGTTCTATCTATATTTCTGAAATGAGGTATTGCAATTATTTACATTATTCAGACTGTTGTCTTCATCATTATTGCTATATTCACAACATTTCAATCATTATATGCTCCAGCCGTCTTCAGGTGACTGGAATTTCAAACTGAACTCTTTATTTCGTCCACCAGGGTAAATTGTTCTAGTTCCATGTGCCATGCCTCTTCCAGATGTCCTACTTATCTCCCTTTAACACAACTCCCCAAGTTTTTGTTCACCACTGCAGTAGCTAGGTATTGAACTAAGAACTCTCAGTCGAGTCACTGGATCCAACCAATGCTTTTATCCACTGGGTCATATGTCCTTGAGGTGGAATTAGAACAATCTACCCCGGTGGACAAAATAAAGGGTTCAGTTTGAAATTCCAATTACCTGAAGGTCAGAGTGTACAATGGCTGAAACATTGTGAATAAAGACAAGGACAACAGTCTGAATAATGTAAATAATTTTTGAAGTTGTTAATTCTGACAAAATCTCTGGCTTCTCAGAAAAGACTCAAATTTAAACTAAATTTTTGAGTTGGGCTCATACACTGGGTTGGGAAGATAGTAAAGTCAGTTTTTTTGGCATTCAAATAATAGCAAAGTTGAAATATAAACTGTGTCATTTAAAATGGAAATTATCACCTTAAAAATGAATGTAAGAAAGGTTTTTACTTTATCTGAATGAAAATGAAGTTTCATAATTATTTTTTTTTTATCTCATATTTCTTCCCCACCCACCATAACCTAATAAAATTTAAAATTGTAACCTAAAATAAAAATTATAGTTTTGTTTTATTTACTTTGCATAATTAGCATGGTACTAAAATTTAAGTTTATACAACTACAATGGTTAAATTGAGTAAATTAAATATTTACAGCTATTCATCATATTTTACAAGAGAATTTTTTTTTAAAGAGAAACTATATTTATATATTTTTTTGTATTGGTTTGAAATCAGAATTTACTCTTAATGAACCTTATTTGACTGGAGTGAGAAAAAGCTTTAAACATAAAAAAAAAAAAAAAGCTTTTAAACCATTTTATCAGTGTTTTCTGCTTAAAATCAGATTTTTAAAAACATTTTCTTTCAATTGATAAATCTTATTCTTTATTTTAAACTTTCTACAATCAATATATAAATTAATGGCCAGAATTGTGCATACAAGTCGGAGGTAACTCACTTCCATTCTTCTTCTTGGTCATCGAAGAAAGAATGATCAATAATTGTATCAATTTGTGGTATGTCACTTATTACAGCATTTAGTTTTGTTATGAGAAAAAGAGCAGAAATCTTATTTAATATCATTTTTGTCTCTAAATAAATAACACCAGATAAATGATTATTTTATCTTAAAAAAATATAGCTTTACATGCATAAACCTATTCATTTACTTGAGCACAATTTAAAACTGTCAGTTTTTGTTGCTTAGAAAACCTATTTACTGAGAAACGTATTCAACACACACACACACACACACACACACACATTAAAATATTATGAAAATAAATGCAAAAATTCTACTCGGACAATATCTTTTAGTGTTAATATTAATGCCAAAATATTAATTTTTCAATTCAGAATTAGAAACAAAATTAAAAGAAAAAAAATCATAAATACAATTTTTTTCTTCTTTTTCTGAATGAATAAAAAGACAATGGGCAACAAGAAATAGAAAAATGCTGACAAACTTTCATTTTACAAGAACTAATACTATTCACCAAACTGGATATTTTGTGAAGCACAAAGTGAATTAACAATTTAATGGTAAAACCAATTGATGCCACTGAAATGGGGGGGGGGCTTATATCAGTAATTCCTCATAGAAATCTCAAATCCTGTTAAACATTTAGAATTTATGACACTATCATGTTAATATTAAACAAAACTAATCCCTAATAATAGGAAGATGTGAGGGCTAGGATAATAGAGGTGAAAACAATCAGTTGCTAACATATGGTGAAAGTTATTTGTATAACATAAACAATGCTATAAGTTAAAAATATTTTCTAAATAATATAAATGAATAGCCAAAATAAGTATCAATATTTGAACATTGGCCAGGCTAAGGTAGATACAAGTCTAACAAAAACAAAAGAGAGCCAAGTAGACATCTGATCTTACAACCCACCCCGTCTCACAACAATTCTTTCTCTACTGTCTGCAAGAGATGTGTGTAATGTAGTGATAGTACCAGACAGATCAACAAAGGCAAAAAAAAAAAAAAAAAAAAAAAAAAAATCTACTACCAAGAAGTATAACCTACTGCTGCTATGTATACACACACACAGAGAAAATATTTATAAAGATGGAGAGTACTGAAGAGAGGAAAAAAAAAAAAAAAAATGACAGAGAAAGAAAATTTGCAACCATCTTAAAACTATGTTTACTCCATGGCTGAGTGGTTGCTCCATTTGTAACAAGCACATCCCCCAACATCCTGTTGCTTCCATTTTGCCAACCTAGTGGTTTACCCAACACTTAAACAATTAGACATTGCTAGTTTGGATTTTTTACTTATATTTTATAAGTGGGTGAGGGACAAAAGGTTGAAGTACTAGCAACAAACACAAAAAACAATAATCAGGTATGTAAGGAGACAATTATTCACTTCAGATGAAAAGGTTAGGGAAATGGGGAATGTGAAAGGATGCTTCAACTACATGTTTGTAAGAAAAAAATAAACCTTAAAAAAATGAAGATATCAAAATTATTGTTTATCTAATGTGGTGGGAAAAAAATCAAAAAGCCAAGAAAATTGAAGCCAATCATTTAATTTCAACAATAAACATCTTTTTAAACTAAAACAAGTTAACATTATAGAAAGAAAAAAATATTAAGAGGCTCTGTCATTTTCTTATATCAGTTTTAATGACTGAATTCAGTTTTTTGCTGCTATCGCAACATTTGAGCAGATTAATTCTACAGCCTTCTTCTCAAACATAATCCATTATGGAAAAAAGGAGAGACTAACAAAAAAAAAAAAAAAAAAAAAAAAAAAAAGCAATAAGAATGAATTCAATAGTTGAAATAACTTGCAGCATGATTAATGACTTGTCTCAAAAATTACAAAAAAATGTATTAACTGTTGTAAGAGTTTATTTTAAACAGTCAAAAAGCACGCAAAATAATGGCTGAAAATTATAGCCAAGCCTAAACAAAGGCAACACAAAAATGTATTATCATTGTCATGGCAACAATTATCCATACCAAGTACATTACTTTTGAAAAAAAAAAAATACATATGTATAAAATGACTAAAAGAACTACATATCTACATCAACCTATCGTGGCAAAAGAGTTAAAATGATTTAGAATCAGAGAATCAGATGAGATAGAATTTGTAAATCTTAGTTAATATTCATGGAAGTATAAGAAGTTAATATAATTTCTCTTAAAAAACTTGAATGAAGGCAAACACCAATATTTAAGTACAAAAATTATACTTAAGCAATTGTTAGTACAATTGACAAGTTACATCATAACCATAATATTTTATAAGAATTTACCATTATTTGGTTTTTAATGTGATAAGTAAAGCTTTTGCTACTTTGCCTGTTAAGCACCAAATCACATTAAATAATATCTCTGAGGAGTTATCAATATTTACATGCCGAGTAGTGTCCTCATCTTTGTTGTTTTTATCACAGTGCCATTGTGTCCTCCGCTCTTCATTAGGTGTATGTTGATCCAGGTAAGCTACAGGGAATTTCAAACTGAACCCTTTATTTAATCTACAGGGTTAGATTGTTCTCATTCCACTGCTCATGTCAAGGAATATCTTATCTAGTTCTTATTTTTAGTATTGTTTGGTTATAGCTCAGCTCATTTCCACTGAGTCCAAGTAAAAAATAGTCAGCCCAACTCACAATTACCATGTCACCAAATTCGGAAAGCAACACTTTAATCCACTTGGCCATGGAGACATGATTGATAAAACATTCAAGAAATACCAATTTTACATTATTCACTTTTTTATAACGGAATTGAAAGTTGATGAACTTCATTCCCCACCTACCAAGCATTTAAACATTTTTGCATTACATTTTTCTTCAAATAGTTCATACTATAAGTTTATACTTCTCTAGTCAATGCCATAAAAGTTATGTGTGTCTATATATATATATATAAATAAATAAATAAAATGAAGTACTAAAGCTAGAATTTCCAACATTTGTACACTGATATGAAATTTCACTCTTGCATTTCAATAGGAATATTTGCTTGTAATATGCAGGGCCTAAGCTACACCCAAATAGTATATTTTTATAATTCCCGACTCCAGTTTAAATAAAGCATTCATAAAAAAAGCCAAAATGTTTTCTATTTGGCATAGCAAGAATTTAAACAAGTCAATGGATACTTAAATTCACTACACTTAACAAATTATAAAGAATTAAGAAAGTAAGTCAAAAAAGCAGACAAAAAAATCCCTAAGCAGTTAATCATTGATAGGAAACGATTACCAGGAGTTGTCAGCATGAGGTATTAATTAAACTAGCTAGACAAACTTTTCAAAGGTAGCAAGTGTATTTAGTTTTGTAAAACACAGCATTTAGGATTACAGCTAAATTTCTGTGATCTTTTAAGCAAGTTCTGCCCTACTAGTTTGTTGCTTGCCTGACCTATCAGCCAGTGGATGATATGAACAGTCCAGAAGAATCCTGAGAGCCATACTTAACACAGGAATTCATTAGAGACTTAACCTGGACAGGATCTAGACTTTGAGATAGCACAAAAAAAAAAAAAAAAAGCAAAAGAAAGCCATATATTAGACTTAAGCAGAATACAAAGAAATTAAATTTCTGATAATCAATAATTATACACTTAAATACAAGTAGAGTTAAAAATAAAGAAAAGAAATAAAACTGATTTCAATAATGGTTGTTGTCAACCTATGCTGTCTCTCTAAGTACCTCACTTGGAACAAAACAGTTTTTCTGCTTAGAGGGAATTAATTTTTACTTTTAGGCAATAAATTTGAAGGTATTATAAGATAACAAGTTGGCAGTAGACAAATGATAGACAATTATACATTCATTTTAGCAGATATAAATCATGATTTTGTTAATTTTTTTTTTTCACATTCAAAGTTCTTTTCTGTATACAATAGCAACAAAATTGTTAGAAAAGGCCTAATCACAAAACAATATGAACAGTGTCAGTTTGATTTATGTTAACTTTTCTAGTCATAAAGAAATCATAATTGTTCTGATGAAAATACTGTTTTGTATCCATAATTAACACAAATTACAAATTTATTTTTTAATAACATTTTTTTAAAGTAAACTAACTTTAAGAGAAATGTTTTTTCACTTGTCTTTTTATCTGGTTCATTGTTGAATTCATAGCATTAAAGGAATCAATCAAAAGATGATAGACCAACTTACCAACATCAGAAGAAACTGGATGTTTTCGTGTACCATTATCTTCATGGTCAACAGGCTGACTAGTTAATGACAGCATTATCACCTGGGCCACAACAGTCGATTGTTCTTTTAAATCACTGTATAGATTAAGTTCTTTATCAACAGCTCGTTGCAATACCTACAAGAAGTAAAGCAGAAAAAATCGTTTCATATTAATTTGTGTTTATTTTCACTTTTATTCAATGAATACCAGACAGATATTTTTCTTAGTTAAAAAGATATGCAAATTAAGACTTATAAAAAAAAAAAATTTTTTTTTAAAGAATAGCTTTAATCAAATTTACAAAGAAACAAAAATAATACATAAGGAAATTTGAAATAAGTCTTTGTTAAAAATGACGACAAATCAACATTGTTAATCTGAGCCAATCCGAAAAGGAAGAGTTAAATTGCATCTAGAGATAGTTTTTCTTTATTCTTTTTTTAATTATACAATGTGGTTGATATTATTCAACAACACTATTATTTTATGGCCTCAGGATATGCCCTATTAAAATATCTTAAAATTATAAACAAATTCATTTTCCCTCTCTTTATAAAAATACTTGTAAATATTTGATAGAAATATTTTACTCCTTACCACAATGGTTTCATTTTATTAAACATACCATCCTTTTAACTAGTCAACTTAAGTGGATTAAAGATAAAAATCCTTGTAATATTTAAAGAGATAATTTTAAGCTCTAATTCTTAATGGGTAATTGCATTTACTATAATCACTGATAAATTATTTTACAAATTTTCAAAAGGAAGAGTGGACAAAAAATGCTTTGTCTTAGCTTCAAAGGACAGATATAAATGGTTTAAACTCGAAATACCAATCTAAACAAATTATATCCTTAAAGTGTCAACTCAAAAAAAATAAAAACAAATTCTTTGTTATCAAATTTGAACTACTCTACAAATAAAACATACAATATTTAGGATAGCTGATAGGAAAAAGCAGAATTTTATTAGAAACCATTGAGTCAATGGCTAAATCTGCGGATTTACTTTGAAATTATTCATAACACTACAAAGCTTGCTATTTTCAGAGACACAAACACTTTCAATAGAAAAAAACATAGTATTTAACTTTTATATAACATTTCAGTTAAACATGCAAAGTATATAGCCTGCAACTTCAGTTAACAAAAAGAAAACAATCAGGCCTATAAGAAGTTAATTTGGTGCTTTTTATTATAATTATTCATTTTGTTGATAAAAAAAGAAAATTTTTGACATTTCAATATTAAAATAATCACTCATTCGATATTTCATTTCTATTCTAGTCGACACTTTCTAACATAATGTTATGAACTCATTTCAGTTTTCTTACATCAGTTTGTTACTGTAAAAAAAAAAAAAAAACTAGTTTATATCTAATATCAGATAAAGACAATAATCTAGAATACAGATATTTAAGTCTCGGTGAAATCCTTTTTGCAGATAGGACACAAATGTTTTGACAGTAT
>OZ010599.1:77638663-77678663 GCA_963932145.1 Acanthosepion lycidas | reverse complement strand
ACAATTAAATCCCCTCATTTCGTTGTTTTTTTTCCTTTATTCTTGTTCCAATTTTAACTCATTTTTTCTTAAAAGTATGTCATGTCTTTTGAATGCTGATAAATTTGTGAACAAATAAAGAGATCTCAATCTGAAACATATGAATGAATGAATGATGTGTCTATTTAATAAACTTAAATAAACCCTATTTCTGACACAATTAGATACCAACATACATACCATATTAAAACATACCCAAACTTTATTTTTTACCCAATAACAAACAATATTTCAAAAATACCAAAAAGATTCCACCATGCAAACATATACAGTTTAAATCAAAGTGTTTATTGGTTTGAAATTAATACCACCAATCAGAGAAAACTAAAATCTTATTTTTCTCAAGCCTAGTTTTGGGAAAAATTTCTTATAAAAACACACAAATGAACTTCTGAATTGAAAATTCTACTGAGCAATAATTATGAAATCACAAACATGATAAAAGATAAATATTCAAATATTAAATTGTTCAACAGGAAATTGACAATTTTAACATGGGGGTGGGGTATTTTTTATTATATATTATTTTCTAATTCATAAAAAATTTGATTTTGCTACATTTTTATCAAGGATCGTGTAGCCTTCCAATTTTTAACCTTCATACTTTCTAAAGCTAAAAGCTTGGCCATCATGAAACAAAGTGAGAAAGATACAAGACTAGTGAATAAACAATCAGTTTCAAACATTTGCAATTAGAAATTTCAGTTTAGAAAATCAGGAAAGAGGTCAGCTAAAGCAATTAATGAAGACTTGAATTTGTAGTTGAAAGTGATCTAAAGCATTCAAGGCAAACTTCAATGTATCAATTAGAACCATTTCAAATAATCAAAGAGTAATAAAAAGTTAAAAAAAAAACAAAAAAAAAATCATTCAATTGGTTCCATTTACACTGAATGAGGAAACTAAATTTATTCCACATGTATGGAAGCCTGCATTAATCATATTCAACAGCAAAAAAATATTTTTTGTACTGTATCATCACTAATAATGAAAAATGGGTTTTGCATAACCAAAGTTGATCTTCAAATGGCTCGATGTGAAGGAGAAGCCAAAATATAAACTGAAACCATACTATGATCTCTAGAAGATTAAAGTGAGTGTTTCTTAGAACAAGTGTTGCTTGACAGCTTCCTAGTGACCAAAATGTCCATTTTGATGAATTAAAAAAAAAAAAAGAAAAAGCTATCATTCTGCTATATAATTACACTCACTACCTGCTGCAAAAGTAATGTGACTAGAGTTGAATTAGTTGAAGGTGGAGGGTTAATTGCTCCCTAGCAATACACTTAACCTATTTTCTACAAATTACCACTTTTTCCAAGCAACTACACCACTCTTACAAGTATGACACAATATATTTGACAGAGCAATAAATAAGGGAACAAAGAGAAATAATAAAATAATCAAAGTAATGTATTACATGGATCTAACCATGACTTACTTAAGCAGTAAGAGTGACTATTACAAGCCCTTGAGACCCCTTTCCCCAGAGTCCTGTTGAGAAGATGGTAAGGTTGAATCAAGATGCAGGTCAGCTATGTTATCTATGAAAGTTGTTTTTGCAAACATTATACATAGATGGGAAAATCAAATTAAGAAAATAAATTCCTTTCTAAATGACAAAATACCATAAAAGATTGACCTATCTTAGCCAGAGTACTTAATTTAGCTGCTAAAGTACACACTTTCTAGACAGGCTTATAAAAAATATTTTCACTCTGAGAGTTCCTAATCTTTTTTTCCAAGATTTTCAAAAATTCAAAGGAAAAAAAAGTTTTCAACTTTTTCTCCTACATTTTCAAACTGTTTCGAACCAACTAAATTTATTCTTACACTGAAATTTTCTTCACCCATAAAATATCTTTATTTCTGGTTCAGCCATTAGCTTTTTTTTTTTTTTCAGAGTATATTTTAAATCAGACACAAAATGCTTAATTGACCAACATATAAACACCTACGGGCAGTGTAATGGTTAGCAAGCTTGTCTCACTAGAACAATTGTGACTTAGTAGTGAGTTCAATCCTCACTAGGTGCCTCTACTTTCAGCCTTGTGCCACATCTAGGCTATGCTTGGAAAATCACTACAGACACCCCAGGTTTTTATAATAAGATACTGCCACATAAATTCTCCCATTTCCTTTCTGACTTTGGCTGTAAAATAGTATTTTATCACTTTTCTACTCTAAACTGAAATCTCCAGCTGCTTATTGTCTCAATAGGCTACACACACACAGAGTTAACTTAAAAGAAGGCTAAATTCTTGGAGCATTCATTGAGAAATACCCCCCCCCCCCTTTTTTCTACCAGCATACATTCCACTTCATAATGAGTAGGTGCTAACAGTATAATGTTTTATTATGTCTTCATTCTCTACTGCCACTTGCAAGTGTTGCTGTTCTTGAGAATATAGGTACATATATTAAGTAGAGCATCTGAAAGGAAATTTTCATGAGATTCTTTTCATAACATCTTGGATCAATAACAAAGAATTTTTCTTTTACCTCAGGAAAAACCTCAAGGTTAAGATTAGCAAAATTATGCTACATATAAAAGAGAATTGAACAGAAAAACTTAATAAGCATACTTGTGACATGTTTACTTCTCCCACTGCCAATGTCCTGTATCCTAACATGGTGCGGTTCTTGTATTTCTTCCTGCGCTGCAACATAACTTGGAGTTTGCTGCCATCTCGTTTGAGGAAATGTGGATACTGCAAAATAAAACATTATAAATTATACAAAATAAAAGAAAAAAAAAGCGACAGAAATGAAGCATTTAAATTAATTTCACTTTTTTATCATCGTACAGTAATTTTGCAATTGAGTTGTACAGTAAGTATTTTGCAGTTGAGTATCAAATGTTAACATGTATTTTACAAGTATATGTTCATAAAAGCAATGTCACATGTTAAGATTTTTGAATGATCATGTTATATAGAAATATAAATGTCCAAGTAAAGAATGTAAAAATAATATATGCAGCAAGTGGATAAAAAGTTCTAAGGAATAGTACTGAATAAAACCAAAGATGGCAATTTACATAAAGAGATCTCAAACAGATATTCATAAGGAGGGGGGAGAGAGAGAGAGACAGACAGACAGACACAGGACCGCGTACGGTGTGGACAGACAGACAGACACAGGACCGCGTACGGTGTGGACAGACAGACAGACACAGGACCGCGTACGGTGTGGACAGACAGACAGACACAGGACCGCGTACGGTGTGGACAGACAGACAGACACAGGACCGCGTACGGTGTGGACAGACAGACAGACACAGGACCGCGTACGGTGTGGACAGACAGACAGACACAGGACCGCGTACGGTGTGGACAGACAGACAGACACAGGACCGCGTACGGTGTGGAGAGACAGACAGACAGACACAGGACCGCGTACGGTGTGGAGAGACAGACAGACAGACACAGGACCGCGTACGGTGTGGAGAGACAGACAGACAGACACAGGACCGCGTACGGTGTGGAGAGACAGACAGACAGACACAGGACCGCGTACGGTGTGGAGAGACAGACAGACAGACACAGGACCGCGTACGGTGTGGAGAGACAGACAGACAGACACAGGACCGCGTACGGTGTGGAGAGACAGACAGACAGACACAGGACCGCGTACGGTGTGGAGAGACAGACAGACAGACACAGGACCGCGTACGGTGTGGAGAGACAGACAGACACAGGACCGCGTACGGTGTGGAGAGACAGACAGACACAGGACCGCGTACGGTGTGGAGAGCGAGAGACAACCACGTACAATGTGGAGAGGGAGAGAGAGACTATGGAAAATGGCAGGAGGCTGAGAGCATGACAGCAAAAATGCAGTGGAGAATGAAGCTGAATAGATATCAAATTCTAATAACAATCGACAGGCTTGAAATGTTAATTCAACTACAAACAAATTACCTTATCAGATTATCTTTCATATCAACATTTAATGTATCACAAAGAAACTATAAACTGAATATCACACAAAAGGGAATTTCAGTTCAAAGTCATGAATATCCATATCGATTAAGACCAATCTCATATAATTGTGCTCTTATCTTTTACAGACTATTATACTAAACCAAATATAAGTTATTTCAGATTGTTTAATTAATATTACTTTTCTTCACCTACACACATTTTCTGATAGTCACCTTTGTTAAAGATAAATCAATTAACAAACATGAATTTCAGTTCTGATCTTTTGAGCTTCTACTAAAGTTAAATCAACATCAGTTTTCATTTCCTAGGTAAATCAGGTTTATTAAGCTCACTTCGTCATTGCTAATATTTGACTTGTTGACTCACCAATGTTAGGTGTGTACAAAATTTCACAGCAGTTTTTGATAAAATAGGGATTGAATAAACAGTAGAAAAGGTTCTCATTTCTTTTTTTATTTTAGAAATAAAGAAATCTCTGAAAAGTTTTCCACACACTTAATATTAAATGGCAATCAATTCATGTTATATAGAAAAGAAAAAATTTTATTAAAATGTACATAATTTTTTTCAAAATACTTATTGCATTTATTGAGATTTAAAAACAAACAAAAAAAACATTAAAATTATTTGGGTATGCAGGAAAAAATGTGAATGCAATTGGGTGGGGGAGTACATTTCTAAGATTACCTGAATTGTGTTTCACAAATTCAATATCAAAACTACATCTATTCAATAGTTTATATAAATAATGGGCTTTCCTATTGTATACTTATGAAAAAATCTTTTACAATTTCTATGAAGTCAAAAGTTTAGGGTATATTTGCAACAGGATAAACATATAAAATAGTATTTCTACAGAGTAAGTCATCTGCATGAGCTGCAAATGTATTTTGTCAGAACTTACACACTAGAATATAAAGAGCAAAGATAATTATAATTATTATCTTATTATAAAACGCAGATTGTGTGTGCACGTTTATATATTGGATCGGATTTCCTACATTTTTCAACCGATTTCAACAAAACTTCACAGGACTACATAAAATTACCTTGTGGTGGTTCTGACAGCACCAAAAATTGGAAAAACACAATTGTTTTTGCACAAAATCAATTTGAAAACATAATTACGGCATTAATGAAAGGGGGACAACTCATATCGAGTTATACTTATTGAGTTATACTTATTATAAAACCCAGGTTGGTTGTTTGTGTGTGTGTTCGTTTATATATGGGATTGGATTTCCTACATTTTTCAACCGATTTTAACAAAACTTCACTTTTTTTTTGGCAGGTAGTGTTTCTTATTGTCTTGCACACTTTTTTCTTTATTTTTACATTCAGAATGCTTTAAAAATTCCATTTGCAAGACAATTGTTTATAATAAAATTCTATTCAATCGGTAGACTCATAACGATTGAAAACAATGTTTTACTTTGAGTTTGGGTTTGACCAATTCGTAAAAAAAAAAAAAAAAAAGCTAATTACGACATGCATGTCCATCAACCTTAAACAATAATCTTTGTCAATTTTATTTTTCAGTCTTTATGATAGCCGATACTTGATCTATCTCTTACTGTTACATCCCCGGGCAACGCCGGGCTCTACTGCTAGTTATATAATAATATTTCCTCTCTTCTTCACAGAGTCTTGATGAAATAAACATTCATCAATTACTTTATTACAAATACCCTTCTAGTACCAGATTGGATCTCATTTTGCTTTTAGAACTAACTCAATTTTTTTTCTTTTTTTTTTTAATGAATTTGACAAGGTTCTGAAAGCACTCTTGAAATGTAGATCTGGGATCTGAATCTTCCTTTCTGTCACATCCCATAAGTACTCTATTGGATTAAGATCCAGTGACTGTGGTGGCCACTTTAACATTTTAGCATTAACCTACCCAGTAAATATCAGTAAATATAAATGTTCAACCTGAAGTGACCTGCCCAGTGTATGTATACTTTGCCATAATATATGATGAAATCATTGCAAATAATGCAGGAAGTCACATTAAACAGTTAAACTTTGACAACAAACAGTGGGATTTTGAGAACCAATATTTATGGGGCAGATTTGAGCGTGTTGAATGCTAAAGAGTTAACACTGAAACTTACTGTTGTGTTCCATTAACAAATGTTTTTATTTGTCACACAGTGCAAGGTCCTGCTGGAAGTGGCTACTCAGAGGATAGGCGTACAGTAGTCAGAAATTGAGGCATGCAGTTAGTCATAAAAACTAGAGAGGCTGTGAAATTTAAATGATCTTTTATTGATATATGTATGTCAAGAAAACATTCCCAATACCATTACATCACCACCATCACCAGCAAAACTATTGTTAGGAGGCAGTGGTTGGATCCATATTTTCATATTGATTAAACTAAATTCTAGCCCTACCATCTAAACATCATAACATAAATCAAGACTCATTGGACCAGGCAATTTTTTTTCCCAATTTTCTATTGTCCAATTTTTGTGATCCTTAACAAATTGTAGAATGATTTCTTGTTCTAACCTAACAGGAGTAGCACATCGAGTGGTCTGATACTGCTATAGCCCTTCTTTTTCTTCTTTTTTTATCATTTCACTGCAAATAAGGCAATAAGCCACTAAAACACAAGGGATTACTGAATGTGAAAGAATCAGAGAATGTGAAGTGCAAGAAAAAAAATCTGTTAGTATAGAATTTAGTTATATCCGCCAATGTCAACTGTAAAATGATGAGACTTAACTGCCAATTTAGCATTGGGCTTAAATTTAAAGTTGAGGTACCAAAGAAAAAAAGCTCACCAGAACAATTACCATGAAAATATTTATAGAAAAAATACAAGGAAGTCATGTTATGACAGTAGGAAAGGGACTGATAAGAATTTTTAAATACGTAGTAGAAACACCAAACCAGATGTGACAGAAATATTCAATGCTTAACCAATTCAGAGTTGTTTAGAGCATCTAAAAACTGGAACTACAAAAGTGGATTTCCAACAAGCAGGAAAGAAGCAGCAAGGCATTTAATGTAGGATTTAGAGAACAAGAGCCAGTTCATGATCACATTTCCTTATGAATATTGCAGGGATAACATCAAGTCTGCATGTTTTGTAAGGGTCCAGTTTAAAGATGATAGCAGAAACCATGGATGGATTTATACACATATACAGTATAGATACTGGCTCTAAGTGAAAAGTCAGGCAAAGACAAGTCAAAAGTAGAATTGGAAAAAAATTTATGAGCAATGCACTCTTCTCTATTAGTAGAAGATGATAACACCTCAAAATGAGAAGAGAGGAGGGATAGAGAAATTGCCCTTATTTAAGACTATTACAGAGATACTAGTCATCACAAGAACCAACCTTGTCAGAGGCTATACAGTGCCTCATTCTCTCAGCAAACGAAAACTTAAGGCTAGATGTTTTATGATATCATGCAAAGTATTTTTGGTCTGTGAACTTTTCTGCACCACCATATAACACTGAAAAGATTTAAATCCTATTTTACTTCTGTTCCTTATAAAATTAATAAGAAAATTCATATACAGATGTATACAGATGTCCTTAAGGACACATGGCACAGTGGATAAAGGCATTGGTTAGATCCAGTGACAGGACCCAAAGAGGTGCGAGCTCAATACCTGGTTAAGGCAGTGGAGAACTTGCAGAGGGGAATTAACAGGAAATAACTGATAACTGACATGCGGAACTAGAACAAGTCTACACCAGTGAGTGAAATGAAGGGTTCCGTTTGACATTCCAACCACCTGAAGAAGGCTGGAGCATACAACGGCCAAAACATTGTGATAAATACGGCAACAAAGATGAGGACAATAGTCTGAATAATGTAAATAGTGTACATAATATCTCATCTCAGAAATATAGAGAAATTTTCTTATATTAATGTTTTTCAAACTTAGTGTTTGCATTAAATATGATATCAGCTTTATCCCAAGATGCTGAGAAAATGGATTATATTTCATATCTGCATTAGTACAAATACATGTGCATGTATTCTTAAGATTATTAACTCTGGTGAGAATAAATTATACTTTTAATTTCACCAGACTGCAACTTAAATACTGGAAAAGTATGTCTAGTCCTTCAATAAATCTAAGAATTTGAGGCAGCAGCATATGCTTTAGTAATTTAAGACACTGCTGCAGTCACCAATTATTACCCTAAGTCAAAAAAAGAAAAAAAATTTTTTTTTTTTTTTTTTAAGTAATTAAATCATGTAAACTAGTCTTTATCTTCACTCCATTGGTAGCAGAAGAGTAGAAATAGAAGTTGATTCAAATGAGAATTTGAGAAAGGGAAAAATTGATAGAGTATTAAAACTGGCAGATTCTAAAGACCATATAGAACACTAACCTGGATCAGTCGTATCAGTCTCTCAGACAGTTACTGTTTTTCTATTGGTTTTAAATATTTTAAACTTATTTTCTTCAATTACAACATTAGAAATAGAGAGAAAAATAGGATATTTTAATGGCCTCTATATAACTGTAAGTATTCAGGACCTTAGCCAAATATAAATTACAAGACCTAATGTTGTTTGAAGAGAATGTAACTATAATTCAGAATCTAAAGGGAGGTGACACATTTAATCAAAGATGTGTCAAAGAGTATCATGTTTTCCAACTTACAAGACACTTTTTTTTCCTAAAAAATAACCTGAAAAATATACGTGCATCTTCCAAGGTGAATGTAAGGCAAAGCCCAGGCTCAAGTAAGCTTGGATGGTCGCTTAATTGGCTTGACCGACAGATTTATGGATTTATATGTTGAGTCATTACACTATAATGTCAGCTATCTAATTCAGCCTTTTATATAACTTGATTTAACCTCAGTACTTAGCTGTTACAAATATTTCCAAGACTATAAACCTTCCTGGAGCTGAGCAACATGCTTAAACATGCTCTGTTTACTAGCAGCGGCGGGAGCCTTTCTGCTCTTGATCTTGATAGTGTAGGTTTGCTCACACTCTTATGTCATGAAAATATCAGTTACCACCATGCCGTCACATGTATCACAAGCTCTTTTTTTTTTTTTTTTTTTTTTTTTTTTGTCCTGGAAATTATCACTCATGGAGAGTTCATCAAAACGATTTACTCATACTATCACATACAAGCTACAAGTTGTATGATATGCCAAAGAATATGGTAACAGAACAGAAAGACACTTTAGACCACTACCTAAAGAAAAAATGATTCAGTAGTGGAGGACAAGAAGGATTGGGTGAAGTTGGGAACAAGACAAAGCCCAATTATGTCAAGTACCAGCATAATGGCCACAATTAGAGAGAGACTTGTGTACATGGATAATGGAACACAGAAACTTGGGGTTTGCAGGTAGTACAAAAATGATAATCTTGGAAGCAAGAAAACTCAATGAATATGAGAGTAAAAGACTTCAAAAGGCACTATGTTTTGGTGCTTTTGGTTCATGAAGCGAAACAAGTTATGTTTACAAACAAGAACTAAAATATCTCAAAAAATGCCAGGTGACTATGAACAGAAAATACAGACCTTCCATCAATTTACTATTAATGCTAGAAACGAGCACTCATTTGAACTTAACCAAATCAGGAATAGGGATGAAGCTCCTTTAACATTTGACATACCTTCTAATAAAAACATTAATGTGAAAGGTACCAAAACTGTGACTATTAAAACCACCGGTCATGAAAAGACTCACTACACTGCAGTTTTTAGCTTGTTGCACTGATAGCATCAAACTACCACCATTGTTTATTTTCAAAAAAAAAAAAAAAAAAAAAAAAACATTGCCCAAGGAAAAATTGTCAGATAAAATTTATGTTATTGTGCAGCACAAAGGCTGGATGGATGAAGCTGAAGTGTTGATGAAAAAAGTGTGATCCAGTCAGCCAGGTGGCCTGCTACAAAAAAATGCATTGCTAATATGGGATCAGTTCAGTACACACAGGACAGACAACACTAAAAACAAGCAAGAGAAATGAACACAACGTTAGCAGTAATTCCTGGTGGCCTTACTTCCTAGCTACAGCCACTAGACGTGAGCATCAACAAACCATTCAAGAATAACATGCACAAAGAATGGTCTACATGAATGGCAGAGGGAAGACGTGAAATGACAACATGTGGAAGGATGAAACACCCATCAATAGCTGAAGCGTGTGAATGGGTGTTGAAATCTTAGAATGCTATTAATACTAAAATTGTTGTAAAGTCTTTCAAAAAGTGGGATATAAGTAATGATATGGATGATAGTGAGGATCATTTATTGTACATGACTGACAGTAGTGAGGACTCTGCAGATGATAGTTTAGAGCTTTTACATGAATCCAACAGTAACAAGTTCATGGAATTTGAGGATGAATAAAATTTCTTTGTTTTAGATTTTTATGTGCATATTTTTCAAATTTTTAATTTATTTTTATGAAAATAAAATCATCCTTGGACAATGAAAGATGTATAGTATATTTACTAACCACCAACTAGTATGTCATTGCCATACAAACAAAATTGGATGAGTGATTAATGTAAACAATATGTGGTGCCAGTATGTGAGGGACACGTGGTGAATGTGTTGTTGTATGAGAATGACTTTTTTCCTCCAAGCTGCAGAAGCCAGAAAATATGGTAAATCAAAAAAATGTCATTTACAACATTGATGCCAATCATTGATAATTAAAATCAGTTTTTAAAGCTTTCAGATAAAAAAAAAAAAAAAAAAAAAAAAAAAAAAATGAAAGTTTTACTTCTCAGTTATAACTTTACATCCTGTTTGTAACACATAACTGTAGCAATCTGGTCATTTCCATTTTTTTTCACAACTATTAATTTTACTCAATTTTAACTGAATGTCAATATGATTTGAAGAATTAAAAGACAGTTACTGTTTTAAGACTAGAAAACAATTATCTAAACCATTTTATTGACATATGTCAAAGTTACTAAAACAATGCTGATTAACTTGAATCTTATTGAAATACTTTTCCATCTCTTTGAAAAGAGAATTAAAAAAGGAAATTGAGTAATGATTTGCTATTTATTGTGGTTGGTTCAAAGCAAAATTTTCGATTCTGATCAGAGTGAAAATAAAATCCAAATAAATCTTTTCTAATACATCTAATGAACTTAATTTATTGCTGCATAATCAAAAAAATAAATATTTATTAAAAGGAAATTTCAACTTTGTTTTGACTGTTGATAGAGTTCTATTTATCCAGTGTTTTAAATGTTCACTAATATGAATAGTAATTGCATCATTATTAGATGTTTTGCTATTTAGACCAACAACATGGTTCAAACTGTTATCTTCATCTTTATTGCTATATTCACAACATTTTGGCTGTTTTATACTCTTGCCTTCTTCAGGTGATTAGAATTTCATTTGGATCCAGTGACTTGACCCTTGACAACTCTTTAGTTGTGAGCTCAATACCTTGAAGAGTTGAGTTAAAGGTAGATAACAGAGACATTAGGAAGAGGTATGGCATGTGGAACTAGAACATTCTACCTCAGTAGATGAAATAAAGGGTTCAGTTCAAAATTCTGATCACCTGAAGAAGACCAGAACATACAATGTCCAAAATGTTGTGAATATGGCTATAAAGATGAGGACAACAGTCCAAAAAATGTAAATAATTACAATACTTCATCTCACAAATATAGACAGAAATTTCATGCCAATTATTATATTTATAATGTTTCAGCCATTGAAGCCCAAGCCTTTTTCAAATATGTTACTATACTCTGTAACCTTGGAATTCTTAAATCAAACCCTTTATTCAACCCACTGGAGTAGATTGCTATTCAAGTTTCCAATGAAATCTACCACCATGGATTAAGTTAAAGGGTACAGTTCAAAATTCTAAGGTTACTGAGTATGTTGAAAAACACCTGAAGAAAACCAAAGGCCACAACAGCTGAAATGTTGTGAGCATGCAGATTTAAATAGCAAAACAATTCTTCATTTACACTATTTACATTGTTTGGACTATTGTCCTCATCTTTATTGTCATATTTACAATGTTTTGGCTGTTGTACACTCTGGCTATCTTCAGGTGATAGATGTAGGAATTCCAAACTAAATAGTGTAAATAGTTATAATAACTCATCTCAGAAATATAGACAATTCCTCATCTAAAAAATTCTGATAAAAAGTAATTACATCAAGTTGGTATGCTGATTTTAAGGCCACCAGGTTGATTTATTTATGAGTTCCAAGATGAAGATTATTGTTTCACCAACTTTGTGTGTGTGTGTGTGTGTGTGTGTGTGTGTGTGTGTGTGTGTGTGTGTGTGTGTATATATATATGAGGAGGGCTGAAGTCATGAAACTTGTCAAATATGTAAGCTCCATACTTTTTACATGCACATACAAAATTCTACCCAAAAACCAATTTATTTAAAAATTTACAAATTATAAATTAATATTTTGCATAATTATATATTAATTTGTAATTATTTTTGAGTAAATCTCAAGTCAAGAGAAATATATACTTTAAATATTACATTATATAAGAAAACTAAAAACTTAAAATACAAATAGTATTTCCAGAGTTAATCTGTTAACGTTGACTGTAAAATCTGTTATCAATTATGAAAATTAAAATAGAAATGCAGAAATCCAGTATTAATTATTGGTTTCTTAAAAGGAAAAGAAAATCTGGTATGATAGGTTTATAAAAATCCAGCATCAGTTATCAGTTTCTACCTATAACCCATTAACGCCTACCATCCCAAAAATGGAACAAGAATTAATCATTAATTCTGCAGTCAATAGATCAGTAATCTAAAAATGATAATAGCAAAGCATTTTAGTTTTAACTGAATTTTTCTTTAAATCTTTGACAACTATTTAAAAAAAGAAAAGAAAAAGATATTTGCAGTGATTTTATTCTTAAAGTAGTTTTTGTTCCTTTCAGTAAGAATCATGGAATTTTATCTTTATGTCACAAATTTTAATTCAAGGTGATACCCTGACCAATTAAACACCATTATCAGGTGTAATATGACATAAAGAAAAGCATTTTGAATTTGGACGCACGAGTGAAAATGTGATTAGAAAGTTTTTAAATATTTAATTACATGCAATGCAGTTATAATACAGAAGATCCTTAAGCAATACTTAATATGAGTCATTAATTTTAAAAGGATTTTCTTTTCCTATTGTTTTCATTGTTGTTTAGTAATACGCATCAAAGAGGAGAGAGAGAAAAAGAAGATGTGCATCATTACATATGTTTAATAACTGCTGCTTTCTCTAAAAGTGATTATCAAAATTCACTCACCCAAGATATTGATAAAATGAACAATAAATGAGATGACAGATAAAGGCAGACCAAAGGTTGTTCACTTGTCATCTGTGCATATCTAACAATGACCTGAATGCTAGCTTTTGCCTATCTGCAAGATTAAAATGATATTTACATTTGACACCTATTTCAGATTGATGGTTCATATTTCTCAGTATTAATGATCTCTGATTTTTATTTATTAAATCATTGAAATAAAGTTGAAAGCTGAATCAAATCCAGAGTCACAAAAGATTGCATATCATAGATATGTGTATAAAGACACATAATTCACAATTCTTTACTATCGAAAAGAGTATCGAACCAATTAATCTGATAATCAATCCCAACAAAACAAGTGTATAGCCAATCATTATATATTCATTAGATATTTTCAGCTGAAATATAAAAAGAAAAAAAAAAAGAACTTAGGTGGAGAAAAAAAGTACCATCTAGAAAGTGGGAAGGAAAGTTGGCCATGTAAGCCGAATTGGAAATATATTTAGGAAAAGGAGATTAAAAATATGTATTTGTTGGGTGGATTTTGAGATCCTTAAAATAAAGATCAAGAACCCAAAGAGAAATAAAAGGATAACTGAAACCAGATGTCTATAAATATTTTATGACATTTAACATGCAGTATGCTCACCAACAAAAGCAGTATTTATCATGAAGATATTTTGTAATCAAACTGTCCATTTTCTTAAATATTTCAGTATATGCTTTATGTACTTGTGTGTTTATTGCAATGCATAAATCAATGTATTAAACATACAAATTTACAAGCATATAAAAAGGTTAAAAGGTGTTTATAATTATGAGTGAAAATATAGATAAAGAAAAGAAAAACATACAATTATAAGCATATACAAAGAAAACAGTTATGGATAATGAGGAGTATCTAAAAAGGTTATGTATATGCAAATATATTTTGAAAATAAATATGGTAAGGAAATTACTAAAAATATTAAAAACATTTTTGTGTATACACATCTTAAAAATCAGTGAATCCAATTCAAAAAAAAGAATGAAATCAGATTAATTTTACAATCATTTACATAATCAAAACACCAAATAAAAAGTAACAAGAGAAATTATTCTAAGGTACTGTCACAAAAATAAGAGACAGTGTCTAATTTCTCAACACACAATAATTACTTAATTCCACTTAACATGGTGTGTCCAAAACAAATACATTATTAGCCTCTAGCTTAAGTTATGATTTACAGAGCAAATGGGAGAAAAAAAAAAAAAAAAGTTTCTTTAAAATCATTTTTACAAAGTTCAGATAGTAAACAAGAATCATTTTCATTTTTCATCAGTGGTAAGCAGCATTAATATTTCTTGTTTATATCTACAAAACACTGTAACTTCATGTAGTCAAAAATAGTGATCCCTGCTTAGTAAGAAAATAAAGAATTTGTTTATTGCCTAAACTGATGGCAAAATATCACAGGGTAGCAAAAGAGGATTTTTATCCAGGCCATTAACCCTCCCCCCACCAACACACACATTAAAGTGAACAGACGAGATAAAGTGATTCACAATATAAGTCTGCTTTAAAATCAATAAACCACAACAGTGTATACTATTAGGCATCAAAACACAGAGTAAATATGCATGACATTTGGACATACTGCCAGTTTTTATTATGCAATTCAATATTTCGCAATAACCAATGTAGGTAAAAACTTCATGATATACTTACATTTATATACGCAATATATGTAAGCCTCAGCTTATAATATCCTTATATAAAAAATACTGATAATTTGGTTTTGATGGGGAGCATCAAAGTAAGTGCAATATTAATTTTTATTTACTAATAAATGCTTAAGATATAGGCCATAAAAACATTTGAACACAAATATGCTACATACCTGAATAAATGAGTGTTTTATGCTAATATTGGCTCCTTAAACTTCTATAAGCTGTGTTAACTTTTCAAGTTTCAACTTGCAGTTTTTATTGCTTTACAGAGATTTTCATTTGAATATTGGTTTTCCAATTCTTAATGATCAATAAGTTTTCTTTTCAGAATATTAAGGAGCATTTTCTTGCATGAATAGACTCTTTAGTTCAAAGCTTTTTGGTTATGACTTGCACCACTTAAAAAAATCTTGCCAATAATTCTCTGCATTTATCTTGAACAATCATCAACTAACCTGTAACTTTACTACCTACAATGCTAGCCTATAACATTCATTATTCATCAAAAGAAATTTTTTTTCTTAAGACAATATATATCATTTTTTTATTTTTATAATTCAGAGCAGATTTTCAGTAAATGGTGTTTCTATTTGACAAAAACAAATTGATGATTTAAATTCTCTACTGCCTTTAACTAATATAAATATGAAGAAGCTAAAATTTTAATTTCTCAAAATTTCATAAGTGAGGGTAACAGATGTATTAAAAAAAGAAAAAACTATTCCAAAATAATTCAATTCCTTTTTGAATAAGTGCTGAAAATTTAATTAAAATGCAACAATTATTTCATTTTTGCAAGAATTTCCAAATCAATGTGTTTTTAACACCAAAAAGATGCTAAAAATCCCTATACTAATTTCTGGCTCACCTGCTGACACAAGAAAAAGATTTTTAACCAAAATTTCAAACACGCTAGAAAAATTTAATAAAACTAATAAAACATACTTTGGTCTTTCTTAATAATAACATACATTTTCATGACAAAACTTTGTTTTTATCAAGTTTAAAGCCTTTTTAAATCATGGTATTTAAAAAATTTTTGGGAGGTACCTACTTTAGTATAATCATTTATTCAAAAGCTGGATTATTCAGTTATGTTTATATTTCAAGATAATTTAAAATTTTAAGCCGATTTTGCTGCCTGTAACAGGTTCTAAGATTGCTTTATCTAGTTCTTCCAAGAAAATTGACATATAATTGATCTGTTAACACAAGAAAAAACTTTTTATTTTTTAAGGGATATCAACAAAAATAATATTAGAACCATAGTAAGAGAATAGAAAAAATAAGTAGATTACTTCATGAATACTTGTTTATATAAAAACTCTGCAGTTAATAATTCAATAAGTAGTGGTGAACATTTGAGGCCTTATAATAAAGAAGAAAATACTATGCAAAGAGACATTTTAGATATAGACATTTCAAACAATTGCGAATATACTTCAAAGTATATAAGCATACATACAAAAATAAAATCTACTTGCAAAACCAGACAAGATTCAGAATATCATTCAATAGTAATCAACTGTTGTGTGTGTGTGTGTGTGTGTGTGTGTATATATATATATATAGGGTTATATAAATTAAATAACTGGATATTAGCGACCATATACACGTCTGCTGGCATGCATACGTTGGTAAGCAAATAAATAATTACCAAATTTAGCCAAGAGGTGTAGAAATAAAAGTGTTCAATGTGACTAGACAGAACTAAGAAAAAAAAAAAAATTATATATATATATATATATATATATATATATATATATATATATATATATATATATACCTACATTTGGTGTGCGACTTAAGTTTCGTTGGTTACCAAACTCGGCGGGCACAAGATATAGCTTTTTGTTTATTTAAAAATGTATACAGATGCTCATGGAATGGGCGCTGCTTCATAGTTCAAAATTGAAATAGTACAAAAATAGTACTAAAGCAATACTGATGTTTAAGTGCAGGAAATGGGGTGTAGGTATGAGTCAATAATTAAAAAAAAAAAAAAATAAAGGGAATTGAAGTACACTTAAGATTTAAAATTTGAACAATGGATGCTGTTCATAAAAATTGTTTGACTGGTTAAAGAAAGGTAATCAGTGTATGACCTAAAATAAAGGTGGGTGGAAAATTAATATTAGAAATTAAATTTCGACAAAAAGTGGGTTATCCAGGATTACAAAACTTTAAGAGGAACTTCTTTTTATACATACAAATAGACATAAGCTCATTTCATTTATTGAGTAGATTTGAATTAGCGACCAACATAAATATTATTTAATTCGTTGGAGATGCAATCTCCCAAAGGGCACTTGAATATGTAAACTATGTTGTTTTTTGTTTTTTTTTTTGCAAATCGCTAACCAGGGAGAGAAGAATCATTGAGAATAATTGAGTTGGATATACTAGAGATTAGTAGAAGCAGTATTATGTACTATTTGCTTAGTATTGAGATTTCTAAGAAAGCATCTTACTTGTTCATCAACTATATAGTTTGGAAAGCTATTATTAATAATTGTTTGTTTTATATTGTTTAGTTCACTGTAAAAAATCTGTTTTGTGGATGAATTAGTTTCTGCACGATATATTAGATTTTTTATAATTGCTATTTTGTAGTAATATGGACATTTGCTCTTGTAGTTAAGTGTACATGAATTTATGCTTGTAGGTTTTTTGTATAAAATAGTAAATTTGTTATTTGTGTTTCTCAATATGCCAAGGAGGGGAATTTTATTATTAGTACTGAGTTCATACATGAATTTAAGGATAGAATTATTTTGGAAACGTTTTTGAAGTTGAAGTATTTCATCTTTATTTTTAACTAACATAAAGATATCATCAACATATTTTAGGTAGATGGATGGTTTTTTAAAATCTGTAAATATCTTATTTTCGAGGTTCAACATGTAGAAATTGCTAAATGTCAGATCCAGTACTAAACAGAAACAGACTATCATCACTGTTTTGTCCTTGTATTGTTTAATATATTATAATGTAATTGTCATCTTTGATAATGGCTTATGTAAGCCAAAAGCTTAGATAGAATTAAAAAATATGTATCAATATTGTGATTTTCTTTCTTCGTTTAATGATAATGTTATTAAGCTTATCAGATGTTATGAAAAGAATTTACATAAAATAGACAACACTTGTCTATATTATTTAATGAAACATGCATCTATATATATGTATGTGTAAAAAAATTCTCAGAATTAATCTGTAGAAAACGACATTATGTATAAAAGAAAAAAGACAAAAACCAGTTTTCCTATATATATATATATATATATATATATATATATATATATATATATATATTTCAGATAAAAATATAGAAGATTCTAAAATTAAGGTAAATTAATTTTGGGATAGTCTTTGTAATAAATAATACTATTGTATTTTTATGATAAAATAACCAAATTACGAAAAAACAAAAATTATAGAAAAATGTCTTTGAAAAGACTTGGACACTTCATTTTGTAAGAAGAAATCAGTTTTTTTTTTTTTTTGTTTTTGTTTTTTTGTTTTCTGCTTGTTTTTTTTTTTTTTGGAGGGGGCAATGATAAAAGGAATGCTAGAGCATTTTTTTGTTGTTTGTAAATAGCTTTTCACATTTCAGTATACGTAAAACAGAAAACACTTTATGATTCAAAAGTAAAATTAATTTAATTAAGCCAATTTTGTTTTCATTATTAAAATATTTTCATTATTTAATAACAAATGAAATTAGGATCCAAATATATTAAGACCATTTTAATTTAATAAATGACAAAGTTCAAAGTAATCTTAAAAGGGGTTCAATAGAAGAGAAAATAGTTAAGAAATGGAAGTGGCTATATGTAAGTACCAGCGCTCACTGGGTGCTATTAGATATATTTTTATTATTTCAAAAACAGTGTTTATTTTGTCTACTGACCTGTAGACTTGAGAAAACTTATTGTTATAGTGGAACACACCTATTCTATATTTAATAGACTCTCCCACCTATAATAAGTAGGAGTAGTAAGAGTGGGTCGGTGAGTCAGTTGATGCCAGACGATCGTAAGTCGGATACTAAAGTATCAGCGACCACAACTAGATTACTGTGTCATTACCTATTATATCAAGTTCCTAACGTTTTCTATGTCGAACCTATTTTAGGACTGACAGTACAAATACAAGCCTCCACTGTGAAACCACTCCATAACACTTATTAAAGGCAAATAGAACCTTGCTTCATAGAGTGGTTAAAGCATGCTAGATCACCATTTTTTGTAGTATGGGCTGCAGATAACAAAACATTTATAAAAATGCAAAATAATGCAAGAATTCTTTACACTATTTACATTGTTCAGACTGAATCCTTTATTTCGTCTACTGGAGTAGATTGTTCTAGTTCCATGTGCCATGCCTCTTCTGGATGTCTCAGTATCAGTTATCACCCTTTTTAAATCAAGTCTTCAAGATTTTGTTTACCTCAATATCATAACTCTTTGGGTCAAGTCACTGGATCCAAGCTTTTATCCACTGGGCCATGTGTCACTGAATGACTTTTTCAGACTTATAAGCACAGTGTCTCAGTATCATTTTTTACCAGAGCTTATATTACAATTTTGTTGTTACTATTTTTCTCTAGTACTCCATATTAGTGGTTGCCATACTGTATTCATTTCTATGCTTGTCAGGCTTAGGAGATTTTTGTGACCTAGCAGGAATCAGTGCATATGTTAGGCCACAAAAAATTGGAAAAGGCATGACACTAGAACAATCTACCCTAATGGATGAAATAAAGGGTTCAGTTTAAAATTCCAATCACCTGGAGAAGGCTGAAACATTGTGAATATGGCAACAAAGATGAGGACAGCAGTCCAAACAATGTAAATAGTGTAAATAATTACAATACCTCATCTCAAAAATACAGAGATATTGATGCAAGATTCTTTCATAAAATTAGTCAGTCTTATAAAGAAAACATAAACAAAGTTTATTTTTTAAAGTAAGTAAACTGAAAGAATGTACAGATTCAAATGTGTTTGTCTAGCATTTAGTCAAATAGAGAAAATTCTTGGCCAGTATCTTACAGGCTAAAACCAAACACACCCAATTGATGACCTATTAGGAGAGAATCCAAGAACATATTCAACAATCCCAAATATCTGCTTATTAACAGACAAAAGAAATTTAACTCCTTCTACTCCTCCTCCTCCCAATGAAAATTTTACATTTTGGTAGACCATTTGCTTGTTGTTTTGTCTTTTTTTTTCCTTAGGCAATCAGCCAAATTCATATCAAGTAGTTTTACCATAAACATACACTATTTATAGTTATTGCTAGATCTTTGTCTGCTACAAAATATTCAAAGTGCCCAAAATATCCAGTATGAAGGAAAGTTCAGACAAAACAGACATATATGCCTTAAGGTTAATGTTGCTTCTTACTGCTCAAGTAAATACAAGGTTTGTATGACCAACAATATCTGAATATGATGGTATTACAGAGTTAATAGTTATATATATATATATATATATATATATATATTATATATATATTATATATATATATATATATATATTATATATATATTATATATATATATATATTATATATATATATATATTATATATATATATATATTATATATATATATATATTATATATATATATATATTATATATATATATATATTATATATATATATATATATATAATAAATCAATCAATCAATCAATAAAAGTTCAATGGATTTTTATCAATTGAGTGACTTCAGAATTTTCACATCCGAACACTTATCAGAGCCAGATGTTCAAGTGTGTGTGTGAAGGAGGATATAGAATCCCGACAAAATTTTGAAGAAATATGACAAATGGAAAACTGTTTCAATGAAACTAGATTTGATTATGCATTTCACCTTTCTAGGCTCCATCAGATCAAAAGAAAGAAATGTGTATGTGTGTTTGTGTATGTATATATGATTAAATAATAAATCATTATTACTTTTTCTGCTATATATATATATATATATATATATATATATATATATATATATATATATATGTATGTATATATATGATCCATCACCGTGTTGAGGTGCAAATTCAAAGCAGCAAATGTATTCAGGTATCATATATATAACACCTATCACTGGGGAAACTAAAGATTGTTATAATTTCATGTAGAACAGTCGTTAGAGTACTGCTATTTTTCTCTCCCAGGTTGTCTATGATGTCTAAGAAAATAGGAGACACAAGCATGTCTTTATTCATCTGTTTAACAAAACTGAAATGACCATTCTTTAAAAACTGTGCAAGTGCTGAAACACCTTCAAGGCTTCGTCCCAAGTGCATAAAAACTAACAATAGACATCACATATATGGGCTGCCTATCAATTTTCAATGCTTACATTCTAACCCCTTACAACTATTAATATTAGTCTATTGAAGTGTAACAAGTTTATAGTCAAATGAAATTAATTCTTTAAGTTTATAACTCTCCTCCATAAATACTTAATATTAGGAGCTTTATTTTCCAAAATAAAGTTGTGTTATACATTCCATTTAGCTTCAAGTCCCCCCAAAAGATCACCTAGCTGTAAAAATACATGTTGTCATGTCAGTTTTGAAAGTTATTAAAAACAGATGATATTTGTAACTATTAACTTTGTTAATAACCAAATATTTGACCTATGAAGTATATATATATATATATATATATATATATATATATATATATATATAATAAAACAAAAAACAGTTAAACAAAATTGTTTTTAATCAAATTGTGAAATGCATAAATATGGTTTCAGCAACCAAACTAATATTTTCAAAATTAAACTGTATTACACTGTAAAAAGACCTCTATGAATTTAGCAATACTTTTATAAGTTTGTGTAGTCACCACCAACAACCCGGATGTGTTTTTCTTGAGTATTTGAATATGAAAAAAAGTTTAACAATATCAACAAAAAAAAAAAAAAAAAAAACAATTTTCTTTTCTATCATTTTTTTAAATACATAATCAACCCAGTTTTACTTAAGAATATGCTCAATGCCCTTGAAGAATTGTAATAAAGTTAAAAATAAAGCAGAAGAGACTATATTACCTACTCATATTTCTGAATCCTATATTAATCTAGAAGAAATGTATGGATAAGTGGATTTAGATATTGAAGTGTATTCTGTTTACTTTGTGGTTATGAGTACAATACCTGGACTAGGTAGTGAAATTCATGTGTTCTGGTTCAGTGGAATAAGAAGTGGCATTACAAAGACAGATTAAATGAAAACAATTAACTAATATATCTACCAGGAAAAGTGAAATGAGAACAGTCTACCTACTGAGAATAGATATAAAGGTTTCATTTTGAAATTTAAAAAATTTTACTCAATATGACTGTCCTTTGAAGAAGGTTAGAAGGTCCAACAGCCAAAACAATGATTATAATCTCCAAAATGATAAAAAATGTTCAAATAAATCTGTGTCTAAAAATGATACAAGATCTGTATTCAATAATTCTACTCCACTCTTTGTCATGTTCCTTAAGGGCATGGGTATAATGGCTTTCCGCATATTTCTTTGCCATTTTCAGCAATACTCATTCTTTTATGAACCCCTCTTTAATTTTCTGACACTTGGTTATCCATTTGCAGGTATTACATAGCAGTTTAGTATTCTTTTTCATTTATGCTATTTTTCAATCCTGTAGTACTTTATTCAATTTTGGATTAGTATCCTTCACTGATCTGATGTATTTTTGAATTTCTGTACCACACTTCCAACTGTCTTTTATTACATTGCACAAATTGTTGCCTTACCACAATTGCTCGATTTGGCTGTCAACAGTGTATAACATATTTCAGGCTGTCTCTTTCAGTAACAGCTATGGATTCCATCTTCTTACATTCACCTTTTTTCTTGCTTTCCTGAACTACCTTATCTGAAAGGCTCTTTTGGCTTTCCTCTTGGATCTGCCATCAGCACAATGCCATTTACATTACATACATCATTAAGGTTATGTCTGCTGATGATAAACTCTGGTATGTTCTCAAAATTCTATTAGAATCATCTCACTGTACATGTCAAATAAATCCAGTGAGAAAATATAGCCCTTTTCGGATTCCTCTTGCACTTATTTTAGTATTTTAATTTTGTTCTCAATACAGATTGTGTGTTTATTTATATATCCTTTCTGTGTAGATCAAGTTTTACTAACATTAAAAGGAAGTTTTCTATTATGTACGTCACTGAATATTTTCGGATAATCAATGAAACAAGTATAAATTATTGCTATTGCTCATTCTGACAGCATTCCAACCATGAAAATAGCTTTTTCCAGCATAGTTCTGATTCTGAGATGAGCTCCATTTATTAAAATCAAGTATTTTGTCATGCAGCACATTAAACTGATTTTTTGATAAAATTAACATTCATTCACACCTAGTTTTTTTTGTTAACACTAAAAATTGATAAAAATTGATCCAAGATCTAGTACTTCACCACAGTTGTGTATGTCATGGAGATTACATAACTTTCTATTTAGATAAGTATGCTCATATTGGTTTTTATATTCATTTTTCATTACTAAAGATAAATCTTGTAACTAAAATGAGTATATTAGTCAAAATAGAAAGGTACATAATAATTGTATATTTCATTTAGCACTTCATTTACCCTATCAATACCAAGTCATTTCAATTTGTTAGCAACTTCATCACAATCTCATTTGGTCCTGCTACTTTGTTCCTCTTCCCTTTTGGCCACTTCTGTTCTTACTTCAAAATATCCAAACTTTTTTCATGCATTTGTGTATTGTAGGTGTTTCTCCTCTAATGTTACAAAAGAACTTACTTCTGTACTCAGTGCATGTTGTAATATCTTCACCTTAGATTTTATACCTCCTGACAAAAGACAAGTTTTCAGTCTATTGCTTTGATCTTTTTATGGAGGCCTCTTACACCTATACTCTTCAGGTTTTTATATATTTCCTCTGTAGCCATACCTTTTCTTTCTTTTTTTTTTTTTTGCTTGCTTGCACTTATTTCTGATAGTTTTTATTTAGCCCTATAGCTTCTATACTATTTATTGGTATTATCTGTTTTTCATTAATTTGTCTTGTCATCCATTTCTTTTTCTTTTTAATCCTTAAGATGAGAGCTTCCATTGAAAAGTTCCATTTTCAATCCTCAATATGTCATACTTATTCTTAATTATGATTGCATATGTTTGTTTGTAAATGGAATTGCTGCAAGATTTCTTTTTATATTGCAGTTTAAGTGTCGCTTTACATATCTTTAATTTTTGCGATTTTATCCTTAGTTTGCCTTTAACTGGGAGGTTATCACTATTGCAGTCAGCACTCAGCTATGCTTTACAGTGCGAAAGTGTTTTTCTCCATCATGTGTTAATGGTCAAGTGGATTAACTGATTGTTTATGTCTTCTCTCAAGCTTTTTCCAAGTCCACAAGTGTGCTCTTCAAACTAAATGTAGGGAATTTAATAATTTCTTAGTAAATTCAACTATTCACAACTATGTATATTTGGAGAATTTTATAATAGATATAGAACACCCAAATGCTCTGGCTCCAAAATTCATTTTACCCCAAATGAATTTGGTTAAAAAAAAAAAAAAAAAAAAAAAAAAAAGAGCTTACTTTACATTTTATACATATTTAGATATCCAACTTAAGGTCTTGTATCTACATCAATAATGAGAAAAAGCATTTTTATGCAACAAATATTTTTCAATATATTCTCTTTTATCAATGCACCTAATCTATTGGTGAATATTAATCCCACAAATCATTATACAGTGAGAATTTCATATCAAAATTCAGCTAATAAGTGTCAGGCTTGGGAGTTTTCAGACACTTAGTAAATGTGAATAAATATTACATTTCCAAATTCAATTTCCCTTTCAATTCATCAGTGGCTGTCCATTAAATCTTTGGCTAGAAAACAACAATGTAAAAAGCTTTAAATGTTCAAATTATTCAATTTCTTTCATATACAATTTACAGATAATTTTTTACAGTCCAGTTAATTTAATGTATTAATTTCAGTTTTGAAGTCAATTTGTGAAAATATAGATATGAGAGAGAAATTTTCCACTGAACTTTACTGTTTAATCAATGAAAATATTTGTAAATTTGTAAAAATGTTTCCATTGATATATTCATAATCTTAAATTTTTTTTATCAGATCATTCAATAAAGCATTGGATAAATATTAAAGTCTTAAAAATAAGCATCTGTCTATGTTTCTGAGATGAGGTATTGTAATTATTTACTTTATTTATATTGTTCGGACTATTATTCTAATCTTTATTGCCATATTCACAATGTTTCAGACAGCCTACTTCTGATGATTGAAATTTTGAACTGAACCCTTTATTTCATCCACAACAGAATGGAATGGGATCAGACATATATTGACAGGATGAAGGCTTAGCAATGGGCTCACCATTATCACTAGCAATGGCAAACATATACATGGAATACATCAAAGAAATGGCATTAGAATCCATATCACTAAAGCCAACCCTATGGCTGAGATACATAAGATGACATCTTCATACTTTGGCCATACCAGCTACTACTGGAACATGTGAACCCAATAAGATCATCGATACAGTTCACAATGGAGAGAGAAAACAAACTCACATTCCTGTACTAATATCTCAAACAGAGCAGGTGTTTCTAGATGTCTGTATACCACAAGCCAACATTCACCAAATAATACCTCAACTTCAAATCCGCCCACTCATACAATATTAAGAAAGGGATCGTCCACTGCTTACATCGAGTAAAAATTGTAAGTGGCGACCCACAGGGATGTGAACAAGAAATGACATTATAAGCATCACTCTACAATGTAACAACTACCCTGGGTACATGGCAGCAGCTCCAACAGACTGGGATAGAAGGGTACATACAAGAGGATAACAAACAGCTTTGGTCTACCTACCCTATATGAAGGGATTATTAGAGAAAATACATAAGATCTGTGGTCCATATAACATCAGGACAACCTTCAAAAGTCATTAGACACTTCACAGGCACCTCTTAGAAATAAGACCCCGCCCCAATAGCAGAGAATAGGACTAAGGACTGTATGTATGCCATCTCATACAGTTGTGGCAAGACGTATAAAGGAGAAACAGGCTGCCCTCTTAAGGTAAGACTGTAAGAACATCGTAAAGCAGTAACATGAAGAGAAAGAGAAAAATCAGGTGTAGCTGACGACATATGGAGGGAAAAGGGAGATCGCTGCTCTCTGTGGGATAAGGTTGGCAGAAAACATCACTGGAAAATACAAAAACTTAAGGAATCAACACATATGCTAGGCTACAAAAATCTTCTAAGCTGGAGAAGCATAGAAATGAATACTGTATGGGAACCAGTAAAAAGTATTAGAGAAAAACAATAACAACAAAAATTGCAATATGAGTTCTGGTAAAAAAGAAAAAAAATTACTAAGACAAAGTTTATAAGTACTAAAAATTCATACACTGATGTCCTCAAGATGGCCCAGTGAATAAAAGTGTTGGTTGGGTCAAGTGACTTGACCCAAAGAGTTGTGAGTTCAATACCTGGCAACTACAGTGATGAACAAAAACTTGTAGAGCTTATATAATGAGACATCCAGAAGAAGCATGGCACATGGAACTAGAACAGTCTAGAAATAAAGGGTTTAGTTTGAAATTCCAATCACCTGAAGAAGACATGAGTGTACAATGACCGAAATGCCATAAATATGACAATAAAGATGAGGACAACAGTTCAAATAATGTAAATAATGTAAATGAAAATAAACACTTTGAACTTTGAGAATATAATGTAAATGTAAACAATACACAATTTAAAAAAAATTTTTTTAAAAATCAATTTTTAATAATCAATTTAAAGCAAAACTGAACTATTTTTAATATTTGTTTGTTTTTTTTCTCTCTCTCTCTTCAAGATTTAAAAGAACAGGAAAATTATTTATGAACATTTGAAGCACTTCACCTTGAACTCTTACTATATTGGCCACAAAATTATTTGTAAATATCTAAAAATTAACTTCATTGTTGGTTTATGGCAGGTTGTCCCAACCACAATCTTTTTTCTTTTTTTTAACCATTTACTTTTCAATTCTTTCAAAGTACTTTTTCAGCTCAATGTTATGTACAGGAAACCAAATAGCATAATAATAACAAAAAAAGCTAGTTACTGTCACTATTGTGTGTGAACACACACACACACACACACACACAGGGTGTTCTGGTTAAATTTGAAAGAGTTTAATGTTTTTCAAATTAGCTTGGAATATCTGTAAATGTGAAAACCATAGTGAAACCTAATCACTACAGGTTTAAAGGTGTCAAAAATAACTGACATGGACAAGTGGAAGTCACCTGAATATTGGAAAAGAGTGACCCGTATCATGATGATTCGTGCATGATATGCCACAATCAGGACAGCTGCTCAATGCTCTTTGAACACTGTAAAAACAATAAGATGTGAAATGGAGAGCTGCAGCCATAACCATGAGGCCATGGCTTATAGGAAAGAACATGACAGTCATTCTGCTTGCCTCCATACACCAAAATTTATCCAACAACTGCAGGAGAAAGTGATGGAAAACCCAGACAAGCAAATGTGAGCTTTAGTGCATAAAATGATAATCTTAATTTCCACTATAAAGCTGGACTTGAATGAGGACCTCCTCTACCAGTTATATAACAGGTGTAAATATCAACAACTTTCAGAAAAGGCTTGAGAAACTCCTAAACAAGATGAAACATCCTGTTGAACCAGGGACAATCTGGTTCTTTTCTAATGAAAAGAATTTTTGTCAGGACCAGCTGCACAACACACAGAACAACAGATGGCTTGCCTGCAATCCATATGACATGCCTCATGCCATGAAGACCAAGTTTCCCCAAATTGTGATGGTTTTTGGGTGTGTCTCCAGGGAGGGTGATGTCATGCCACTTCACATCTTCAAACAAGGTCTCGGTCTCAATTCAAATGGTTATGTGGAACTGCTGAATACCATGGTCAAGCCTTGGTTGGAGTGGGTCACTGCTGGAAGACCAGCAAGATCAGATCCCTGCCACACCTCCAGAAAGAGTCAGAAGTGGCCGTCAGATAATTTTTACAACTTCACCAATATCTGGCCCCTAACTCCCCTGGTTGTAATCCCGTGGATTATTATGCGTGGGATACAGTTGGGAAAGACACCAACCACACTGCCTGTAAAATCAAGGCCCAGCTGATCGACAGAATTAAGGTGTTTGAGGCTCCCAAGAGACACAGTGAAGATCACATGTGCCAGATTCTGGAGTCAGATTGAGGCTGTGCTAAATGTTGAGGGTAGCTTCTTTGAGTCTTGATTATTATAACCTGGATGCCATTTTCCTATTTTTCCAATAAATTGATTTTTGGCTTAGACATTCACTTTGTTTAACTTACCTCCCCCGCAAAAAAATTTAGCCCAAACACCCAATATATCTACTATAAAAAATATATTCCTAGATTATGTAGACACAAACTTTTTAACCAAACCTAAAATTACAAAGTAGCTCAAATAATTTCATTACTAGATTCAAATCAATTTTTAGATCTTTTTATTTTCAAAATAAGTCAAAATGACCATTTTCTACCATTGTAAATTATTTTTATAATTCTTTGAATGAATTGGAGTATAAAAAATGGAATTGTTTTGTTCAGTATCATTTTTTTTCTTTTTCAAAAATATTTTGAAAAATATGAACATACATGAGCACGGGTGCTGAAAAGTTCTAAAACAAGGGTTTAAAAAAAAAAAAAAAAAAAAAGAAAAGAAAGAAAGTTTGGTCCATCTTCTGATTAAATTTTTGGGAAGTGGGCCAGACCAAAACCTTTTCTGCACCCTCTTATATAAAGTTTTGTTTTTATATGAAAAGTAATAGCACTGTAAAGTTTTTAATTTCTTAATAGAAGAATGTAATCATAAAGGTGATATATAACAACATGCAATATGAGCTGTCCATAAATGTAAATTAACAGCATGCTTAGAGAACATTTTATATTAGTGAATACTGACCAGACTTATTCACTTTTGTTTTGCTTGTCAGTTTCTTCCAACCATCTGGAGTATGTGACTTTTCAGACCCAGGGTTTGAACTGATTCAATGGAAGAAATAGACAAGCAACACAAAAGGGGAATAAGACTGTTGAGTACAAACTGATAAGGAATATTCTTTAAGCATAAAAAGTGAAATGAGAAAAATCTACCCCCTCATGAATTGAAGAAAGGTTTTGGTTTAAAATTTCAAGGTTACCAAGTATGAAGATTGACATGTGAAGAAGGCCAGAAAGTACATCAACCAAAATGAACGTGCCAGTCTGAATAGCACAATGATAATACCTTATCTCAAAGATTCCAACAAAAGCAACACTAACAAATGTTGCACAGCTAATGTTTCACGTATGAACTAAATCTTTCTTTTGTCATGAATCACTAAGATTCTCACCAGATGGAATCTTCCTGTCTGATGTACATGTAAACAAATTATGAAATTTGTAAATAAACTATTGAAATTAAGAAAACCACTTTCCTAAGTCAATTGTATGCAATATAAAAGTAGAAGCAGGAATTCATTATGTAAATCAGTTAATGCCGGGTTGGATAAACCATATGCTATTTTAGTAAACAAAAACAGTCAGGTATGTAACACTATGATTTTTAAGTTCGTAACTAGTAGTACTATCCAACAAAAAGAATTGAACATCAAAGGAATAAAAATAAAAATAAAGAAGTGAGAGAAATTGGAAAAGGATTTTACTTAATTTTTGAAAAGTAGAATATTGATTTTGTTTTATCCATTGAGAAGACAATTGTTCTTGAATGTAAATGAGTAATTAAAAGAACATTTTAATTACAGCATTAAGTGGAGCTAATTAAGTTCTGGGGTGTATAAAAAATACTTTGCTTTAATAACAGCTTTTGTAGCATTGATCATCTTAAATCAAAATTAACTAACACCACTTTGAACAATGAAACAATATTGTGATTAACTGGGAAAAAAGCAAAGATTAGATTTATACTCTTTGGGGACTTTTTCCTAGGATTATTTAAATACACACCTTCTGAAAGCTAGCAGAGTTCAAAACTATTTGCAGGCTGGGATAGAGGCACTTCCAGCATTCTACAAGTTATTACTTTGCAACAAGTAAAAATTATCAGATTATTGCTGTCAAGAAAAGAGACAAAAAAAAAATATGCCTAGCATTTTGCCAGATATATAAGCAAAACATCTAAATGGGCATCAAAACAAAGTTGGCAGTATTTCTATTGCTTCATGATTGCCCATTGATTTGGACAAATGTCTGTCTTTTGCTAATATTATTGCAAGTTTTTAAATTTTTTTTTTTTTTTTCCATCTTTAGATGGCATTCTATCTTTGATGAAGTGTATACACTAAGAATAAAACTGCCCAACAGATCAATAACCAGCCTTCCAACTATTCCCATTACTAAGCAGCACTTACTTAAGCGTAATACTGTTGAATAAAAGTCAGTGGAAATGGTTACAAAGTGGGTTCAGTTCGGTAAGAAGATTTGCTAGTCAGCATCATTAAAAGTGAACAATTCTGAATAACTTCCAACTCCATTCACTCAATATGACAAACATATAAATAGTTGCTAAAATCAACAAATGATTAATGGGATTCTGATGCAATGATATTGACAAAGATGAGAATATCCAAATTGAAACAAATTTCCAAATACTAAAGAAATTTTATTGAGCATCAATTTTGATATTTATACCACAAATAAGTCTATAAGCTAAAGCCCTTCTATTAGACAAGAATATTACCATCACAAAGTTCACCTCTGCTATTCTGAAGAATAGAAAATTAAACTCAATAGTTTTTAGTTTAAATGCTCTCTCTCAAATTCTGAAATATTCAATACTTATGTGATAATTCTTTAAACTGATTACATCTTTTCTTAAATCAATTTTAACCCAAGCAAAGCAATAATGCCACTAAGATGCAAGGAGTTGCTGGGGGTGACAGAAAATGAAAAGACTTTAGGTGAAGTAACTGGAAACCCAATCCTAAACAGGAAACAAGGGATAAACCTCTACTCCTGTTCAAAAGTGTGGAGAAGAGTGTGAACCAAGCAATAAGAGGAACCTATCAGAAAATCTTAAAACACATTAAATAGAATAACTAATTTCTTGATTTAAGTGTAACAGGAACCAAATATGATTAGGTGAGTGGAACCCACTTGTGTTAGACAAGTAGGGCCTTGTTGACTGTTATTTCCAGAAATTGTTTATTTATAGCAATCCTCTTGAGGCAACAGAATGTGTCTACAAGTTGGAAAGGGAGAGAATTCTACAGCAACAATTTTTGCCTCCAGTGTGCTAAAGGTTAATAAGGATAATAACTTGGAGATAACTTGATACAGCCCTGTACCTACCTGCTACATTTGTCAAGTCAAGCAAAACTGATAATAAGGAATAAACTACTTCAAGAGTCAAAAAAAAAAAAAAAAAAGATACTTTCTAAAACTCTTTTGTTTGCATAAGACCTATTTATCCGCTTGATGTGATTTCTTAGGCAGAATAATTTCTAAGACAAGTAGATAGGGCTTTGGTGTGGGGGTGCATGTATTTTGTTTACATAAATATATTTATCAGTCATCTTATAGGAAGAATAGTTTTCAGAAAGTGGATTATCATAATTCAGTTAAGTAGCTAACTGGTTACATGCTTTCTGGAACTAAGAACCACAGAGAATGTAAATTAATGGTTAAATCATTCCAATACATCATGAGTGACAAGTTGAAGGTTAGGGTTCCATATACACGGGTTCATTTTAATAAAATCCACAAGAGAGAAAAAACACATGCCAAATGTGAGTGGAACAAAGACACTGGAAGAGGAAATCATATTAGCAGCCATAATTGAACAAGACCATCAGATTATCATCCTGACCTTTGAAAACAAGACGACATATACAACTGTCTTATCATCATAGTCATGAATGAGGGATTCAAAGTTCAGACTACTGCATACTACTGTCAAGCATTAGAACTAAGGAAAGCTACAACATCTAAGTTCCCAACAGCTAGAATAAACTAGGTTTTGTTAATATCTTAAGATATTCTTGTTTGCGTTATTATTATTCTCTGACTGATCAATATCAAGAATCTGTTAACTTTAATTTTGTAACACGTGACTGGTTTGGACATACAGTGTTCTAAACCTGAGCTTGGGACTTCTTCAGATCTTCTAAACACAATGTGAGTGGAATGCAACATCAATCATCATCTGCCTTTTTTAATCCTGTTTTTTAAAATTGTCCTTTTTGATAACGTTTTCTCAGTTCCTTTCATTCTCAGCGACCCCACCCCTTTCATCTTAGTGTCTTTATTGCTTTGTTTGCAGTGAAATGATTCAAAATTTTTTTAAAAGTCTTCTGCCCAGGGTATTGACACACTAATGAACAGTATATTTCACCAAAACTCTTGGCTACTGTGCTACATCTAGACCAGAAAGAAAACAAAAAAAAGAAGAAAAAAAAGACACATCAAACCATATCCCTGTCCTCACAATAGGGTTACATTTGATCCTATGACCAAAGATTCTTAACAATGAAGTAAACAGAAAGATATATTGTATAGTGCTACATTTAGTGGCCAAAACATAAGCCTATCAACCATTCATAATATTAAGCTCGGTTGTGACCAGGATTGTCCAGAAGTAACGTATTTAAAAGTTTTTTCCTTGAAACCTTCAGCTTATTGGATTGTATTTTGTAACTGTCTTGTTAAATTAAAAATACAACTAATCTTAGTTCAAATACTAAAATATTACTGTCATCACATATAAATGCATTATAAATTAAAAAGCTAAGACAAGAAATAGATTGCACAGGATGCAATAGGTAGATTGTTGCCATATTGTATTTTGAATTTTGTGTATTACCAGTGTTTGTTTTTGATATTGTTGACTGCACAGTATAGTAGGATCAGTTGGGCACCTGTGAGAAAAAAATAGCACCATGATGCAATTCACTCCACCAGAAATTTTGAAACGGCATGCTGTACTGCTTGGCATCTGCACCAGAAGATCCAATACAAACATTTAACAGTGTTTGGGTGTCAATCTGAGGACAGTGCAGAGGATTTGGAAAGAGTTGGATGAGTATAATGGTGATTACAAAGGTGTTTGGAGTGATCACTAGTGATGGCGATGTTATGCCTCCATTTGTCTTCTCGCAGGGCCTCAGACTCAACACTAAATCAAGTGCTTTGAGGAGGTAGTACTGACCTGGGCCAAGAGAGTGGTTACCAGGAGACCTTATGTCTGGCAACAAGTCTCTGCACCATACCACAGAAGTAGGAGAACCCAGTTATGGCTGTCAGGCAATTTCTGTGATTACATCATCCCTTACATCTGGCTACCTAACTCTGCAGATTGCAATTCCCTTGATTATTATGTATGGGGAACAAGAGACCAAGAAAACTCCTTGTAACACCAAAGATGAACTGAAGGCAAGCATTATATTAGCATTCACCAACTTAAACAAGGAGACCATCCAAAAGAGTTGCAGGAGATTCCAAAGTCGTCCGGAGGGCACAGTTGAAGCCAATGGTGATTTTATTGAATAAATTTACTGATGTTAGTGTTATGTTCATTTTTGCATAATTTAGACGACAATTTATCCATCGCACCCAGCATGCACAGACACACACAAATGGTTGGATATATCATTTTGGTAAAATTTCAATCATCTTATCATATAAAACTTATGTTAAAGAAATGATCAAATTTTAAATGTGAATATAAAATGTCAAATTAATTTGGATCCAAGAAATTATTTCTCACTGATAAATAAAAAAAAATATTTCAATAAAGATGTTTAATAAGTATTACATGTAATCTATACTGTTATTCTGCTAGTTATATATTTTATGCTTTTCTACAGAGGAGTAGAGTGTAGTATCTGCAGCCCAGTTATGTTTTCTATTTGCAAAATCTACATAATATTAAATAGGGGAAAATTGAAAAAGTTTAGGCAAGGAGCCAGTGGTGAGGGATAAAAAGGTATAAAGCAAAAAAGAAAGATGATAAATAAATAAATCAGTTGAAAGAAAAAATATATCTTTAGAGAGGAAGTAAGCTGGAAGACAAAAGAATAATATAGAAAAACAAAATATTTTGTGGCTGGATATCAAGAAATTGAAGGATTGAAGAACAAGTAGGGATAGAAAAACACAATTGTAATACATTAAAAAAAAATTATAGGGAGAAATATACAAGTAAAAACAGAAAAGAGGAAACAGTAGAAAATATTTGTTCATTCTGGATTTCGACATAAATATAAAACTAACATATTTGCATAAAATTTAATGAGTGGCAGCAGTGATTGGGAAAGAATAATAAGCATAAAGTGAAAAAAAAAAAGAGCAAAATCACAAGAACTTAATTGTTAACAACAAAGGGATTTCTATAAGTTCAGTTAGTATTAATTTCCTTTTTAAAAATGTATGCCCATTTCATAAAATAAGTAGACCAAGTGAAAAAGCAATCTTAAAAAGATGTAAAGGAAATAAATTTACAAACAATATACAGCATAGACAATTCATTGTTTATGAGGAAAAGGACATTCTTTTTAAAACCATCTCTTATCTAATGCTTATTGATTATATTGCATAAATAAAAAGTCAAAATAGGTGTTATGACAATGTTTATAAAGTTTTTATTTTCATGAAATGTAAATTCCAACTCCACTTTGATAAAAAAATATTTAAAAATTCAATGGAGGCTACCAAATTTTATAACATTTTACATCAGGATAACCTTTGAATATAGATTTCAAAATCAAAAATTATTTACAGATGTGGCAGCAAGATTTAATACACAGACAAATGGTGGATTTATAATTGTACAAGATGGATTCTAATGAGAAAAATTGTCACAGCACAGTGAACAAATTTTCATAGCAGTAGACTTAGCAATTGATTTAATATAATGACTACTTTATGCCAATGGAAAACAAGCCCAAGAAAATACAAAGAGTTGCTATCCTCAAGGTTAGCATTAGCTATCCTGATGGCAGGCTGGTTGGTTTTGTTTAGTGGCATATCAACCTCTATGGGTTATTTAATGATGAGATCTAAGTATTTTCTACACAACTTTTATTTTTGGAGATGGTAATGGTTTAAGTTGTGATAAGTAAAATAAAACTCACAACAGAAGTAAAAACATGAAGCTTTACTTATTTAAATGAAACTCAGCTACAAAATAAAAGGGAGCTAAATCACAGATTATATAGTCTGTGTTGACAAGTCTATTGCTTGTACAGCACAAGTATAGGATACCTCTATGGGTTATTTAATGCCAAAATCTAAGTATTCAATTGCGAGTGGAGGGAGAAGAGGTGGATTCATGCCTTTCCCCAAAGTGTATTTGTGCAAAAGTGAATATAACAAACCCAACTGGAAATTGAAACTCAGCTCTCCAATTAACAATTCCAAGCCATTATCCATTACACTATCCACACATCCAAGCATACAGTACCTGGTATTCCTAAGCAGTCACCCATCTCAGTACTAATCAGGCTGATTGCTTAACTTCAGTGATCATACAGGAACCACTGTTTCAACATGATGTGGCCATAAGCCCTGATGACAGGTAGAAAGACGTTCTCTATGATGATTAAATGAAAGCAGTTTTGTTTTGGATTAAAATTTACTAGTCATTCCTTACTGATTGGAGTTTTTTTTTGAGAGAGAAGTTGCTAGTTGTTATTAGGATAAATACCTACTTGGGAACTGATGACATTGGGAAGGTCGTTGAAAAACACAGATCTCAAGATAAAGCCCTGGGGGACTCCACATTAATGTAAAATGAACTAGAAGTGTGCCTGTTCAACAACAACATTCATTCATTACACAATTTGTTAAGAACAATTGGATTAAGCCAAATCCCCATCCAAAGACACTGTAGCTCTTGAGTTTGCGGAACACCTCTGAGACAAAGCCCAAGCTTTATCATTTTTATCTAAAGCCTGATATACAAATTCAGTGATAGCCATTAACACATTGGCAGTAAACCTGGAAAAACAGTAGCCATATATTTTATCCAAAAGTTCACGTGAAGTGAGATGCAAAACCAATTCAGCATTGACTAGAGCTTCTAGTACTTTGCCAAAAAACAGGTAAAAGACTTACAAGGTGATAATCTGAAGGGTCAAAAAGTAGAGTTCTTAAAAACAGGAACTACAGCTGAGGATTTTCTACAAGCTAGAAAGCAAAAAGCAGCAAAGCATTTATTATAGATTTTGGAGAGAACAGGAGCCAATTCAGGAGTACAATTATTTAGGATAATTTCAGGGATACCATCAAATCCACAAGCCTTGTGGGGGGTGGTCTAGTTTAGAAATAATAGTAGAAATCATGGACACAGTTATATGCATATCATTCAGTAGAAACTGTTTTTTGTGGAGGGAGAGGGGAATCAGACAAAGATATTCATGATGAATCGAGAGTGGAGTTGGAAGAGAATTTACAAGCAAAGCAATCTGCTTTATCTGCAGTAGATAATAATACTTCAAATTAATTAAAGAGAGGAGGAACCAAGGATCTGCTCGTGTTCTGTACACTCTTACAGAGCCACTTGCAATCTCTAGAACCAAACTTGTGAGAGGCTATACTGTGGCTCATTCTATTAACAAAGTGATTTTGCCTCTTTCATAATATGCTTACACTCATTAAGAGCAGTTACAAAGATGTGTCTGTTATGATCCAACCTGTTGTATTGGTATAGGAAGGATTCCTGTGGACTATAGTGGCTGAACAGGTAGGAGAGACCCAAAGAGAAAATTGGTTTCAGTATTTCCATGCCGGTTTTCATCCAGGAAGAAACTTCAGCAGCACATTTCTCAACAGGATGATTAAAAATATCATTCTAAGGAGTGTCCCAAAGAAAATCACCAATTGAGTCCCAATCAGTGTGTTGGTAATAGAAACATGTCCTGTTAATAGAGAGTCCTTGCCTAGTAGGTGAGTGGAAAGAGAAATTTACAGACACTACCAAGTGGTCAGAGTTGTGAAGAAGACAGATCTACAGAGCACAACATGAGTCGGTGGAGGAAGTAAGAAATAGATTAAGTAGTGAAGTATGTTCATCAGAAATCAAGTATACTTATATTGCAAGAAAATTTTTTTATCATTATGAAATAATAATGAGAAAGAATTAAAAACAAAAACAATAGGAAAACAATTCAATACTTTAGAAAAATATGTCAGATTATGCATGTTTTCTCATGATGACAAGAATCAATCAAAGAGGGTCAATATTCCAAGTTTGGAATTTCTGCAACTTTATTTTAGGCCTCTTTAATTTTGTCTTTCATTCTTCATTATTATTGCTCCTAATACTGGTGGAGAATGCAGAAAAAAAGCACAATTCATTTAACCATATAGACAAAAAATAAAGCCACATGTTTGTTAAATAAAAATACTGATTATTATAAAAGATTTATGTTGCCTAAGCAATGACAAGAAGAAACTACAAATCCTCCTCTTCTATTCTTGTGACTCCCGTTTGTAAAGAAATTAGCAAAATTGTATTTGCCTTATTTATTTACAACCCAAATTCAACAGACACCAGTTACAGATATGGCTCACAAAAATATAGTGAACTTAACACCCTTCCACAGGGAAGGAATCTTCTTTGTAAAAACTCTCAAAGAAAAAAAGAGATAAAATTGGTCTCCTGACCAATACAAGCTGCTTCCTGTCTGGAGATTTAAACATGGAAAACATTTCTGAAGAGAAAGTAAAAGCAGCAGCTATCTACACTAATTTCAACGTCAGCAGCTAAGAAAGCCAAATGTCTCCTGTGATAATGACTAAGCATTTCTTATCTAAAACGACTTGTATTCTAATTTCAGCACAAAAGAAAAATCTCTTTTAGCAAGCAGATCAATTTTTTTTAATTCCATTAGATATTATGATAATAACTTTTTAACTGGGTTGGCTAAATTAAATGAAAGAAATTTTAAAACTAAGCAAAACAAGCTTCTGTGTAAATATTTTTAATAACAGAGTTTTAGTCATGGATAAAATTTCAATTTTAAGTTATTTTTTCCAGTAAGTTTTATGTTCACTGATCCAACATTATGGAATGAAATAAGTATCATATTTTTACAGGATAATATTTTATCTTAAAACTACAATTATTAAACTCTTTATAATGAGTTTCAACTTCACTTTAAAAAACAAAAAAAAAATCATTACAAGATAGTTATAGCTCTTTGATTGAGAAATATTCAAGAGTAGAAAATAACAGCCAAAAATTAGTGTTCAAAATTAGCCATTCCAATCAGCTTACAAATTATCAGGTTGATATGCACCTTCTTGAATATAAGGAGTTAAATCAAAGTGAACATTTTTATTCATGCTGTAGTGAATGCAATTAACTTGTGTGTGTATGTATTTATTAAGGAAACAACAGAAGAGAAAATAATAACTGAAAAAAAAAAAAAAAAAAAAAAAAAAAGGTTTGGCATCCATAAGATAACAGCTGCTATTCACGACTCAGTTATCATAGAATCAAATAAAAACCATTCACTGCTAATTTATTCTACACTGAATGACTTATGACTCACACTATCCATGTTAAGCTGAAAGCAGAGTACCATTAAGTTAGATATATAGAGGTAAATGGAATTATAAATTCTGCCATATCATTTAAATGTTGTTCATTATGAAAATATGAGGCAGAATCTTTTTTTCTTTCTTATCCCCTCTTGTTTTCCCTTTTATAAAAATAATTCATTACAAAATTAATGGGAAAGTGTTACGGTGAATAAATTATTCAATGTAGATATTTTTTCAAAAGCCCTGTCTAAAGATTATGCTTGTGTTTCACACTTAGTGAAAGTAAAAACAAAAAATAATCCTTCTTGTATTATCTGTTTACTTCAACGAGTCAGGCATTAATATGCAAAGAAACAATCAAATTCCAAAAATGTACTCTCAATTTGTATGATACTGATAAACTGAGTAATGTTTTAGGTGTGCACAAAAGTCTCCAGAACAAGCATTTTTTTTTTTTCTCAAAATTAAACTTAATATTCAGTAGAAAAAAAAATCATTTTTATTGGTTTAGAATAAAAAAAGGCTGGGAAATTTTGCACAGTTAATAGATTACGTTTGTGAGATGAATATACAATTTACATGAACCTTAACAATTAAAAGACCTAAAAATTGATACTTAACTATATACTCGACTAAAATGATGTTATCTTTAATAATGGAGTGATTTTTTTTCTTTTTTCAGGAACACTTTAAAAAAAATAAATAAATTCATCTACATATAGCAAAAAAAAATAAAAATAAAAATAAATAAAAATTATTTGATGACTAAAATAATGACCTAATTTCATCATAATAGTAACTGCTATGGATCAAATCAATTGCAAATAAAATTGTTTTATTAAAAGCTTTTAATATTTCTGATTTTTGCACCAATTTGTTATAACATCCATCTAGTTCAGGTCACACTCAAATAATGATATTCAAAATCACAGAATTTAAATAAAATATATAAAGTTTATTTTTAATAACTAGACAAGCCTAACAATCATTCCATCTCAGGGAGCATGGATAAAACTCAATTATTTCATGTATCATTTAAAGATGAAATATTTCCATCAAATAAGTCTTAAGTTCTTACCTGTAATGAAAAGGACAAGTCAAGTTCACATTCCAGTAATCCACCAGGAGGAAGAATAATTTCATTTGACCGAAGCACCCGTTTTGATCCCTGTATAAAATAAAAAAAAAAAAAAATCATCCTTAAATAATTTACAAGGAAAATTTAAAACACAGAAAGAAGAATTAGATACCTAAAATTCAAATGATCTATTAATTTTTTTTAATGTGAAATTGATAACATTATTTTATGATGGATTTAATTTCCCAACATTATTTATAGCTATTTGTTTTGCTTTAGTTGATATATTTAATTTAGTCAAGCGATATAGATTGCATAATGTTGTCTTATCAT
>OZ010599.1:77318663-77636163 GCA_963932145.1 Acanthosepion lycidas | reverse complement strand
AATCTTCAACAAGAACAACATTAAGGTTAGTTACAGCTTCACTAGAAACCTAAAATATATAGCCCAGTATAATAGTGTAACCCTTAATGAATACTTAAGCAAAAATAATTACAACAGCAGCTATGAATACAATTGCCAAACATCTATCCTTTGAATGGCAAATGTATGTATAAAGGAGGCCAGCATCAAGCATAATGATCAAATTAAATTTTATTTCAGGCCAAATGTTAATAATTGGAAAAAAAAACTTTTTTTTTTTTCATCATAAAATGACCCTTAACAACAAAAAAAATATGCAGATGCCACAGCACTATCTAAGTTTTATTATGGTATCAAAACAGATATCTACACACCCACAGTGAATTGGTCACTAAAAATCAACCCATTCCCAGACAGGGAGGACAGGTGCAATCTGTGTTTACATGAAAAATTATTCATCCTAAAAAATATTAATAATTCAAACCTACTAAATAAACGGAATGAGCTTATGTCAAGCTGTATGCATAGAAAAATGTTTCTTTTAAAATATAGTAATCAATTTTTTCATCTAAATTTAATTTCAAATTTTAATTTTCCACCCACTCTTATTTTAAGTCATATGCCAATTACCTCCCTTTAACCACTCAAACTGTTTTTACGAACAGCGTCCATCATTCAAATTTTAAATTTTAAGCATGCTTCATTTCCCTTTTTTTTTTCCTTTTTGACACATACCTATACTTCATTTCCTGCACTTAAACCCCAGTGTTACTTTAGTACTATTTTAGTGCTATTTTAATTTTGAACTATGAACCAGTGCCCATCTCCTAAGCATCTGTATACTTTTTTTTAAAAAAACAATAAGCTATATCTCATGCCCGATGAACTGGGCAACCAAAACTAGAGTTGCACACCAAATGTGTATATATGTGTATTTATTAATATATATTTCTTAGCCATGCCTAATCACATTGAGCACTATTATGTCTACACCTCTTGCCTAAATTTGGTAATTATTTATTTGCTTATTAGGGTATGCACACAAGCATGCACGTATACAGTCACTAATATCTAATTATCTCATTTACATAACCCTATATATATAGCAAAGAGTCTCTTATAAAAATATAGCCAAAGGAAGAGCTCAGTTTCTAAAAATTTAGAGCACGCTTAAGATTTCTTGTAATTATAAACTTTTTTGTATCAAGTCCTATCAGTTGCTCTCCGCAACTTCCCGTCTTTTGTTGTTTTAAGTAATTTTTGTCCCTGTTCAACCATTTATTTACATAAACTCATTAAGTAGATACCTCTTGTGAGTAATACGCATTTAATCAAAATGCTAAATATTTAGTTTATATCATCCTAAGAACATGAAGTCTATGTAGTAGTAAAGAAAAGACTGCCAACTTATAGTAGCAACTGCAATAGATTTCTTGTGTTTCTCAACCACAACACTTGTAGCAAAATCACAGTTCAACAAGTAGAAATGACAAAATGGGGTCACACGTCCAACCTTCTGCCTTTATAAGTGAAAAACAACCGCTTTGGTTCATCGAGAGATCTTTCTGATTGGTCACGCCATTCAGGGGAGGGGAGAACATTAGCATAGATTCTAGTCATTGAAGTAGATTTTTGCTAACTACTTTTTGGTAATTTTTCTTTGGCAGATCGTACACAAAACACAAATGTCCTCCAGTTGTTTTGGGTTCTTACACTTTCTCACCTGTGCAGCGGGCACTAAGGTTTTGTTGATGTAGATGTCGTCAATGCAAGCTGACGTCGTTTGACGAATTGTCTCATCCTTGAATAGCACAGCATCCACGATGGCTTTCATGATGGCCGGCACCACATTGAGCCCAAATCCCATTCACATTAAGCAGTATCTCCTCCCATAAGGATCACCATCTGAAATGGCCACCGGTGCGCGCGTACCTGCAAGTAAGCCTTTCAAAGGTCAATCACAGAGACATTGGACCCATTTCTTCTCCATTCTCTCAATTTTTGTGCACACACATCAGCATGAGCCGTGTATGTATCTACATGTTCATTCAGTTCTCTATTAATCTAGTACAAAACGTACCTTTCTCTTGATCTTCTGTACCACGGCCATCAACAGGATGAGGCCTCTTGGAGGACCAAGCTCTTTCTCGGTATACAGAGTCAGCCATCCATTGCCCAGCCACACCTGCAATTTGTGCTGGTATTCTTCCTTGGCGCGTTCAGGCACTGAATACTCTGACACTCAGTTCTGGAGCTTTTCTGGTGGGTTATTTTCCAACCATTTCCACAGTGCTGTCCATATCTTCATCCTTTGGTTGAACTCTGCACTAAAGTTGGGCTCATTGATCCTCAAAGCAGCACAGATGGGCGGATCTGAAAACTTGACTTCGCCTGCCTCTGATGCGTATGCCATCCAGCTCTGTAATAATGTTCATCCCAAGGAGCAGATCAAAACCTAATAACGCGCTGTCCACGACCAACACACTGACTGTGACGGAGTCACCATTGTTGATATTGAGTTTGATGTTTCCAACTCCCTGGCTTCTGAGTGCCTTTCCATCAGCCGTTAGTATGTCCATCTTTTGTCTGCTCCACTGTCGACAAATCCAACCGTTCGTGAGTGACTGAGAGCAGCCCGAATCTACTAAAGCAGTACGTGTTATTCCATTGATGCACACCTTAATCACAGAGAGCGCCTCTTTCATGCTCGGTCCAAGAAAGAGACTGCCCAGACACTTAGAGGCATCGTGACCTACTTTATGACATTGGAAACATCGTAAATCAAGATGGGCCTTTCGCGCTGACCCGCTGCACATTTCTTCGCATTGATAGCAGCAGCCTTTGGCAAAATGATTCGGCCCAGAGCACCGATAGCAGTAACATCGCCATAGCGATAGATGGCTGAGGTTGGATACTCTTTGACTTCAATTGGTTGAACGACTGTGGCCACTTGTTCATCAGCCTCTTTTTCGTCGACCATGATGGCACAGGCTCTGGTCAACAATTGATTGAGCGTTGTGTCTTCTATTCTGTATGATGCGCAGAGTATCTGCTTAACATGACTAGGCAATCCAGACACAAAGGCACTGGTCATCCATTCTTCAGGAAGCGGTGTGATCGGTACAGCGAGCTTCTTTAATTCTGCCAAATATATGTCTACTGTCTCACCAGGTTGCAGACGCCACATCTGGAATTGGTCAGAGACCACGAACCGGTCAGTTCCAAATGCGGTTAGTAGAGTGTGCTTTATCTGCTCAATGTCACTTTTCATTTCTTTGCTCAGCTGCCTATATACAGCAAGGTCGCCACCTTTCAAACGCAATGGAAGAATCCGTTCAATCTTCATGATCTCACATAATTCACAAACCAGTTCCGCATTTTCAATCCATTCAATCACAGACTGTCCACTCATATCACCACTGAATTCAGGGATCAGTTTTATGTCAAACGGTCTTTCCGCCATCTTGCTAGAGACAAAGCAAATGCCGAAATAGCTTGTAGTAAAGAAAAGAAAAGACTGTCAACTTATAGTAGTAACTGCAATAGATTTCTTCTGTTTCTTGACCACAACACTTGTAGCCAAATTGCAGTTTAAACAATAGCCCATCGTAACAGTCCAACAAGCAAAGTAGAAACAACAAAAATGGGGTCACAAGTCCAACCTTCACTTCTCATGAGCAAAAATGCGTGTTCGGCTCACCAGCTCAGAAAATCTGCCTTTTTAAGTGAAAAACAACAGCTTTGGTTCATCGAGAGATCTTTCTGATTGGTCACGCCATTCAAGGGAACGGAGAACATTAGCATAGATTCTAGTCATTGAAGTAGATTTTTGCTAACTACTTTTTGGTAATTTTTCTTTGGCAGATCGTACACAAAACACAAAATTTTTTCAGGGTAACCAAATATCTCTTTCACTACAGTCTAAAATTAATTATATAAGAAAATGATTCTGAACACAAGTTGACCATTTAATCTTATTTTTTATAACACATTAGATCATTGCAAAAGGTTCCCAATTAGAAAATTAAAAACAAAATTTTACATAATCACAAAAAACAATTTATTACTCATGTCCCCATTGTTTGTAGCAAATATCTCCCAACATTCTACAAGCTTGTTGTTGCCCTTTTCATAGAAACTTTGTTTTCTGTTAGAAGGTTGAGTGGTAGATTTTGATTGACTGTACAGAGTAAATTTTTTTTTTTTTTTTTTTTTTTTTTCATTTAAATTGATCTATAGAGTCCATAACAAATGAAAATCCAAAAGGAGACAAGAGTGGTTGATCATTTAGGTTACAATCACCCTGACAAAATCTGTCAAATCACTTTTTGGCTATTCAAAGAGCTGGCGCACAATCTGAATAAACTTTCTGAATGTTTTTGTCACAGTTTCAATGCTTACTCCCCTCAAAAATTCATAGAGCATAATATGGTGAAAGTGCAATTTTTCATCCTCTATCTTTAAGGCATTCATTTGTAGACAAAACATCAACAAAGTCTGACTCACAATTGAACAATGCAAGGTTTCAATGTGAAATTGAACTCACCAGAAATTGGCACCAAAACAAACATCAATGTCAAGTTACGGTCATTTTATATTAACAATAAAAATCAGGCACAAACTTCTGCAATGATCTGATATATACCATAAATACTTGTGCAACCCCCAAATTGCAACCCCTCCAGAAAAAAAAATTTACCTTTATATAGTGCAACCAGTTACTGAAAATGTATGATTTTTAACCTCTTCAAAAAAATGTGTGAGAGTGTTCCAAAATTATCGAACATTGGTTATATCAGTCTGTATTTAACTACAAAACCATTTGATATGGAACAAAGATGAAAGAATAACTGCTACAAAATATCAGATTCTTTCAGTAAAATTTATATTTTTTTTAAGGGTCAAAATTTTAAAATAAAAAATGGAGACAACAGCAAAAGGAATTTATTTATTACACAACCAAGTAATATTGACAGCTGGTAATTGAGTTTCATGTAAATTATTTGCATCTTAAATTTAGCCTGAGCACACGTGAAATGAATTTAAAATGAAAACTCTCTACATTACCAAATGCTAAGCTAAGAAAAAGAAAAAAAAAAATAAGTATTTGTCTATAAATAAAATTGGCTGTTCCATAAATTTTCTCAAAACAACTGCAAACATTTTTTTAACAGAATATCAGTAAAGAGAATACATTTTTTGCACTGTTTCAAAATGGAATAAAACAATTCTCTATTGACAAAGATCAGTTTTCAATAGTTAAAAACAATGAAGTATGAAAGAGAACAACTTGGACAAGTGTTGCTCTGGTAATATTTTTTATAGGTTTTGGTAAACCAAAAGCTGAAGTCATCCTATATTGGCTTCTGCCTATACAATTCTATTGTAGCTGCAGGTTACATCCAATTAAAAATCCTATAAACAAAAATAAATATGGCTAACACTCTTATAATAAAAGAAAGTTCTCTTAATTTGGATAATTTAACTGAATTCCAGCAAAAACTGTTTATTAGTCATTTTCATTTTTTATAAATTTAAGTCAACATCATTCCACAGATTAAGAGAAATAACAAAAGAAAAATTGAGATTTCAAGTTTATCTTTTTTTCTATCTGTTAGGAAAGTAAATTTGATATTCAAATTTTAAGGAAATAGTGGAAGATTATGTAGCATAATATTCTCAAAAGTAAAAGGGTTCAGAAGGTTTGAACAATAAAAGAATCAGTGTAAGGCACCACTTGAATATTCAATCCAAAAGTAACCAAGAGTTATCCAGTATGATGCAGTATTACAGACAATAGCCTTTTCCAGAAATCATATCAAGTTAATGGATGGCTCTAAACTAAATCATGAGCCATTTGTGATGCTTGAGAAAATAAAACAACTTTCTCAAACATCATTATGAAATTAAACAATAATAACCAATTTGAGAAGAGTACATTATCAAAAATTGAAACTGGTTAAACAAACATTTTAAAGTTCATGTCTCAATTGATTTATTCAGATTTGGTTAATAGTTCAAACATTTTTCTCCCATGCAGAATTATGGCAAATGGATATTCTGAGTAATGTTATTTATCCCTGCAGTAATGTCGATTATCAAAGCTGTCCAAAGACCTCACTTGTTTTCTTAAAAATGTGATATGGTCACAATAACCACAAAGGACTGTTTTGTCAATTCCTTGTCTGATGTCAGAGGTTTTGATTGAAAGAAAGTTCCAGATAATCTAAAAAGTAAGGATAGGTAAATGGTTAATTACACTAATTTTTCAATAAAGCCAATACACACAGACAAGTGTTATTTTAGATTTGTCCCCCAGTATCCTTGTCCCTGGTTTTGGATAAAAATGTTCATCCTGCTTGTGGCATTACACTCAAGCCTGCCTCTACCAATCTGCTTCTGAATGTTAGAATATCTACAGCATAATTCACACATCTGACTTATGTTGAATATCCATTTTTTCTTCTTCAATTTATTCAATCAAATAAAAACATTTACCTTCTCTTCATAACAAGCATCCAGTTTTCTGTTAGTAGCATAAAGATATAAGTGCTAAGAACAGTGATACAAAACAACTGCATATTGTAAACCTGTTTTAAATCAACAACCTCTAAAGTCCAACACTGCAAAGGCAGATAAAATCCCCAATACAGCAACAGCAACTGACAGCTTCTAAAATATTAGACAACAGGGTATAGCAGCATGTGTTAAACCACTTCCCCTCTCAACATAGTAAAGGTCTCTTGTAAGATAGCAGTTGCCAGCAAGCCAACAGTGAGGCAGATGCCAACAGAGGAAGAGGAAAACGTAGGACACAGGAAAGAGGAGTGAGGTGGGGAGGGGGAGTAGTCCGGTAATTCTCCAGAAATAAAATGTATTTGTAATTTTTTTGTACATTTTCCAAAGTCAGATTACTGATCACTTAAAAAATAATTAAAGACATGATGCCAATAAAGTCTTCCACAATGATATCTGGAATTGTCAAATGATTACAGGAATATATAAAATAAATGTGTATTTAGGCTGTAAAAATTCTTTCAAGCATGTTTGGGTGGATAATGTTAACAAGTTCTGTCTCAAATTTTTTTATTAACTTTTTCAAATTTCTAAATTAGTTTTATGTTATCAGTAAATTTAACAGAATTCATTTTTATTTTTTTGTTTACAAAACACTTTTGTGTGTTGCTTCAAAATGAATGTAGCAACATTCAAAAGTACTTAGGCAATAAAAAGAAATAAAAGTGAACTTTTTTAAATTTATTGATTATATAAAATAATTAATTTGGAAATCTGAAAAAGTTTTAAAATATTGGATAGATAGAACTTGATATTATTTAACTAGGTAATTCCACGAAATCGCTAAAAAAAATAGCATAGCACGATGAAAAAGATGCCAAACTTGACGAAAACAAAATTTTATTGTCTAAATGTTCATGTTATTATTAAGAGGAAAGACCAAAGTTTTAATCATTTTATAAAATTTTTCTTTCTTTCTAGAACATTCTAAAGTTTGATTAAAAAACCTTGTTTCTCTTTGTATCACTGGAACTAGTAAAATAACAGACAATTTTTAGCACGTTTTTTTTTTTTTTTTTTTTGTATGACACACATTAATTTGGAAAATCTTGCAAAAATAAAAATAATTGTCGGATGTTAATGAAACTTTCAGAAACTATTCACAGATGATCGAAATTATTTATTTTTTTTTTTTTTCATTAAAGTCATGGCAGAAATATTTTTTTTATATTTATTACCCAACCCCTAACTAATTTTATGAAAATGCTAGAAATTCAATTGCATTGGGTTTAGTGATTACAATAGTTAAAAGCACAAGGCTTTGAGGAATGCAAATCATGATTTTTTTTTTTTTTTGATTGGATCCTCACTACCTGAAAATCAGCTCTGAATTGTAACATACAAAACTCAATAAAACAAATATATTATTTAATTTCAAATGCTTTTATTTGCTTTTATGAATATGGACAATATCTTCTGAAAGCAAAAAAATTTTTTCGATAAAAAATGAATTTTTAATACAATTATTTGTTATTTCTTTAATTATAATAGATTTTTACATTTAAGTTGTTAAAATATTATAAAATCAGTTAAAAGCCACATCGGTTTCCTAAGTGTCCTTATGAGATAGATCCTTTCTTAGCACGTTGTAATTGTATCATTTTGACTAATCAGAAGATCCGTAGTAATTAAGAAATGTAATTTTGTGTTTATAATCGGGCTGTAATTATAAAGTATGGAAGACCAACCAGAATACAATTAAGTTGCGTTATTTGAGTTAAGCATTGTTTCCCGCTGTTAAAGCCTTTACTTTTGCGAAACACGTGTGGAGAAGTTAATTTGATTTTTTCAATTTCAACTGAGAAGGGTACCTAAAAGTATCAGTATCATCTTATGAAATTTATATGATCTTATTTTTATATTAATCTCAGTTATGACATTTTTCCATAAATGAAATATCAAAATTAATAATAAAATGAATGGGAATACAAATAACACAGTAAAATGTAATAAATGTACAAAAAATTATAGTATTTTATGTACACTTCTGATAAAATTTCATAAGAAAGGTACCTATAAATTAATTAGATACCTTTCTTATGAAATATGAAATTTAATCTCACTCTTAACAGTCTTATTTTAATTTCTCTATAATATATTTTCCATAAAGCATCGTAAACGTAAAGGTGAAAGCTAAGTACAAAAAAAAAAAAATTAGAGCGCTGAAAGTTTTCCTTAAAAAGAACAAGGTAAATAATTTGTTCACTTAAATCTGAATAACTTCACTTTTCGGCTTCTGTAGAACAAATTATGATCACATAAATCTGTCAATACGTCATTCATCACCTGTCAAGTGACATGAAAGGTTATGACCTGCTTTGTTTTATTTTCAAATTACATCTTTTTGGTGCAGAAGCTAAGTCAACCTTGGTTCAAAATATTTTAAATAAACATTATAATTTGACATTCTTAAAATAAGTTTTGAAAAAATGATAATTGATTTTTAAAAGAATTTCAAAATGAGATTTTCATCTTTTTTATAAAATGGAAAAAAAATGGATGCCATAATCAATTCTGTCAATTTTGCCAACTAAAAAAAAAAAATTTAACAAAAATTTTGGATATACTAGAAACAATTAAAAAATGTAAAAAAAATACCAAAATACTTTGATCTTTCCTCTTAATAATAACATGAACATTTAGATGATAAAATTTTGTTTTATGCTCATTTTTAGTGATCTCGTGGATGTACCTATATTTAACCAAACATATTTGAATGATATATATATATATATATATATATATACACACACACACACACACACACACACACACACACACAAATCTCAGATTTGTGATATACTTTTTTTTTTTTTTTTACTTTTCTTAAATAAAATTTTTGCCTGGTAAAATAAATAGTTACCAATAAAGGAATTCTTATAAGCATGAACTGTGTTAGTTCATATTTGCTCCACTACTGGAATAATAGAGGACTAATAAAAGAGCCTTAAGATCTTACCTGCATTTTGACAGCAATAATGATAGAAGTGAGATCATTTTCCAGCGGTTTATGGACCACTAACCTAGTCAGCGTCAAGCTGCATAACCTGCACGAAAAAAGAAAAAAAGATTAGCAAACCACAATTTGAGGGAGAAAAATGATATAAATAACAATGTAAATAAAGAATCTGAACCTTTAGTGTATATCACAAACGTACAAAATTGAAAGAAACAGTTACAAAGAAAGGAGAACTGTTATCAGTTTCTAGGCATCAGTTAATCAGTTTTCAAAGTGACAAAGGATGTAAGTAGCCAGTGATGTGTTTAGCAACGGATTTGCTTTAGTATCATGGATGTGAGAGAAATGGATAAGGAAAGAAGGTAGAAATCAAAGTTAAACTGCTATGAAAGATTAATTTAAAGTTGAAGAATTATCCTTTTTTTTTTATTATTATTATTATTTTTTTTTTTAAACCACTTTTAATTTTTAACTTTGTAATCTTTAGCTGCAAATAGAAAGTTTAGCAGTCACTCCAAGAGACTCTAGGGGTTAAAAAATTTAAAAGTGGAAATTCTAATTCCCTTTAGCTTCTGATGAGCTTTTTGGAGGGAAAAAAAATTGGAGGCTCAACTGAAATTGTCATTATACTGTTTCAAGAAATATATCAATGTAATAATGTTAAACTTTAGTCCATTTTTGTTAGTTATGAAAATACTGCTAAAGAAATTTAAAGTGATGAAAGAGAGCTTTGATAAATGTAAAAATATTAGGTTGGTGCAAAAATAATGTCGTTTTCTCACATGTGTTACTATGTGAGAAAACGACATTATTTTTGCACCAACCTAATATTATGGTATGTCTCTTCCATCTAAAATACATATATGCTAGTTTGGATATAAGATTGCAGGATCTTCAAAGTTCTCTTCCAGCAGCTGATACAATCACAACTTTTTTTTCTTTTCTTTAGATATCTACACATAAACAGCTCTTCCTAATTTTCCAAAGAAATTTCCACCATATTATAATTTGCTAAATCATACATTTCCAACATATATCACCTGAAAAAGGTGAAAGCATACAACAGCCAAAATGTCATGAATATGATAAAGATGAGGACAACAGTTCAAACAATATAAATAGTGTAAATAGTTATAATACCTCATCTCAGAAATATAGAAAGATATTTTTTTTCTTGTACATTTTAGCACTTCATTTTCAGATACATATTTGCAAAATTCAATTGCAATCATCTTCAGGTCTCAAAAAAATTAAAAAATAAAGAGCAAGTTTTTCTCTCCAGTTTGATCACAGAGGAAAAAAATGGGTGATATCTAACTTTTCAAAGAAATTAAGCTATTTAAAAAGAAGCCTGAGAGCCAGGCAGGCAATACTTTATTAATATTTTTAGATTTCATTACTTAACCAATATAAAGATTACAAATTAAAGCAACATTTTACTTTTTCAAAAGAAATTTGTATATGAAGAAGTTAATCAATTTTTCAAGATATATTAAGTTTTATTATTTTAAGTATTTTCTAGGTCAAACCTGAAAGCTTATAGTCATCAATTTTATGCTAAGATGAAATTTAAATAGAACTTTTTAGATATAGGACTTTCATTCTAAGTTAAGCAGAGCAGCATGAATAAAATTCTCTGGAGTTGCTTTTCAGTTGAGGGCCATGGCAACCTTGTACAAGTGGATGGTACCATGGGTGGGGATGTGAGGAAGAGCAACATACTGAGATCACAGAAGAAAATATGCAGTCTGCAAAAAGAATTTGGCACTTAGCAACAGTTGGATTTACCAGCAGAAGAAAAGTATCCAAAACACACAGCCAAGGTGGTCAAGAATTAGTTTATTAATCTCAACATTTTGGAGTGGCTCAGTGTCCAGATCTGAACCCTATCAAAAAGCTTTTGAAGGCACTCAAAACTAGAGTAATAGTAAGTAAGTTTTCAAGCATAAAGAATGTAGAGATGTTGCAGAAAAGTCAGAAAAGAACAAAACAACAAAGGAGAAGTGCCAAAAGCTTAAAAACAATTACAAGAATTGGAAGTTGTAATAGCAAGTGAAGACTTTGGCATTGGTTACTAAAGAAGGGTAGAATTCATTTTTGACATGGCATTTTTCCATATGTTAAAAGATTTTGTTGAATACCACCTATATCATTTCTAACAGTTTCAAGACATATTGTGAGACATGAATCCTGAAGAATGTTGTACACAGATTCAAATTTGACCCAAGATTGTTTATGCATACACTTCATTTACATTAACACATTTAAAATAACTTAATAATAAATAATAATGTTAAAATATAGTATCATAAATGAAGCTATGTGAGCTCATTCAGATATGCTGAAACTAAAATGTGTTACAACTTATTACTATTAAAAATGAATTCTACCCTTCTTTAGTAACCAATGCCAAAGTCTTCACTTGCTATTACAACTTCCAATTCTTGTAATTGTTTTTAAGCTTTTGGCACTTCTCCTTTGTTTTGTTCTTTTATGACTTTTCTGTAACATCTCTACTTAAAATGTGTTACAACTTAAGATATTGTAATAAAACTTAAAATAGATCAACACAATCCCATGCATTGTTTTTAATGATTGAAGCCTGTCTTATTTTTGAAAATTAAAGAAAGTGATAAATTAGAGATATGACATTTATAGAAATCAATGCATCTAAATTATTTTATTGAATACCATCCATCACATTTAAAAGAAATGTATCAAATAGAAAATTATATTTTGAGAAGGAGAAAAGAATTTATGATATAGTCAATTTTATTGGCTGAAAGTAAAAAGTCAGTATTAATGATTGCAGAATAAACTCTCTACACTTTGATAGAAATCAATATGAAAGAAGCTTTCAATTTATTCCTTTCCAAAAAATGTTACTAAAGTTGTGTTCAAGAAAACTGAGTTAAGGCCACAAATAAACTGATGATGTTTACAAAGAATAAAAAGTGAAAGAAGTCTTATTTAAAAAGGACTAATTGTTTTAATTCTTATTTTTAATACACATATACATTAGATTTATTTTCTCTTTCTCTCAGTCAGTAATCCCTTGCATCTTAGTGGCTTTATTGCCTTGCTTGAGGTGAAATGATAAAAAAAAATGTATTTAGTTTTCTTTATGCATGGAATATCACAATACAAAAGTTAAAATTGTTATATGATCAGAAAATTAAGAAACTAAACTTTAAGAAAGTCCATAAATTCTTTCTATAAAATTTCCACTTTCCATTACATCTGAATACTCATTGCTTAACAAAATTATAAAATATTGCAAATGTATTTAATAGCGAACAATTGAGAATGGAAATGAAATGTATAGAGAAAGAATATCCCTGCAAAAGTATTTTATAATTCCAATGAAGCTAGCAAAGAGAATAGTCAATTCAATCAGCCCCAATAACTAGAGCAAGAAACTCTAGCTCTCTGGCCAAACAATCATAGCCTTCAACTAAACATATGGTTATTTAGTGAAATAACTATTTTGTCAACAATATTTAGTATGAAGAGAAAAAGATATCTTATAAAAATATTGAGCTGTTTTAGTCAAATAAATTTATTAAGGGTTTAGTGATAATATCTAAACTATAATATTCTTAAAAAATAAATGAAAGAACAAATCTGACCAATCCTCATTTCTGAAGTTTTATCTCTCATCATTGCAACAATCTAAAATGACCATACAGCATTCATACAAAGTTTGAGATAGAACCATAAACCAGTCAATCAACAAAATGTATAAACAGTTTAATTATATTAAATGATATAAAATGTGAATGTTAATTCAAATTGCAATATTTTATTCCATAACCAGAAGAATATTAAATTCCAATTTCAGATATTAACATGAAATATTTCAAAATTTTCTAGGAATATATGAACAATTATCAACCGAGATATAAATAATAGGAAGCTGTTTCATTTCTGTTAAAAAAAAAAAAATCACATTCTTAAAAAAAGAAATCAAATAATTATTAAAAATGAGACAAAGGAAAACATCAAGTTAAAAACAATGTGATACAACCAAGAAAATGCAAATAAAAAATAAAAGTCATACAAAAAGCCAATACCAAGTTGCTGAAAATGTAAAGAACATAAATTATATAACAGTCAAAAGTGAAAATACAACCAAGTCACCTTGAATAGCTGCAGGAAATAATTTATGCATCAATTTACTAAATTGAGTTATATCAAGCACATTAAAAAGAAAAAAAAAGTTTCTCTTTTAAAATTTAAATAATTTTTGAAGAATAGAAAAATAAAACCCTGGTTGATTGGTCAAGGAAAGACAGCAATCAAGTGAAGAATTGGATGATAATAGGATGGAGTAAATCTGAGAGAGATGCTAAAGTGCATATAAAGCAAAAGAATATTTTTGAGCTGAACGACACGGGTTTAATCTATGAAAAGATGTTAAAAGATTGGGAGATGTCAAAAAGAGAGCATCTGGCATAACCAATGAAGATTGATAAGATTTCTTGGTATATAACCTGCTTAACTAGTGTTCAGAAAAAGTGAGAATAATCACAAAAAGAAGACTGCTAAATGTGCTTAAGATGAGAAGGTCACTGAACAAATCTTGTTCTCTACACAAAGTATCTTGGCTTTCTGGAGTTTGGAAGCTGCTCAGCTAGTATAGGATAATAGTATAAAGTAATCACAAGAAACAGTGATAAATGTAATTGAAGTTAGAAAAAGACTGAATTAGTACAAGCCCAGATGATGCATTTCTTCAGAGAAGCACTATGCAGCAACAACTTTTAAATTCTTTCAATGCAAAAGAATCCAGAATAAACTAACTTTTTACACAATAGTAAACATCTGTGATTTCAGGCATATATATAAGGCCAAGAAAGATCCAGATGAAATTTGTCAATCAGGTTTCTATTGCCAAAGAGTCCTTCAGAGTAAATAAAAAAAATATAAAAAGTCAAAGAGATACAAGTTAAGACCAATTTTACCAGTTGAAGATATATGTACTTAGCAGTCCTAAAAAGCCAATATCTATAAGGAAATGGTGTAAAGTTCTCAAACCAACCCAATTACCAAATCTGACTAAATGACCAAACAGCAGATTTTGTTTTGTTTTAAAGGCTTCTCAATGTGTTTCATCTAAAAAGAGTGATAAGTAATTTTGGGAAAGTATGCAAGGGTAAAGATTTAAATCCAGCAAATCTTGTACATATTTATTGTACACTTTTTTGTCTTATTTTTATTTTACATTTTGTTTTATTAAACCTTGTCAGAGAATGAATTTAAAGAATGTAGAGTATCAGTGTGCTTCTAGAGTTCTTTTTCTCTTCCCAGAACCCATTTATAAGTGGCATGAAGCTTTACTTTGACAGATAGCATCTTTAGAAGAGTTAAGTTCTTTTTAACAATGGTTGTTTATCTTGAAATATAAGATTATTGGCAAAACAAGTTTTCAAATTATTTGATATATCAAATATTTTTTAAGAAAAGAAGTTTATAAGAACTAGTTTCAAGAATGCAAACTATATACTCATGGTGGAAAATACACACTGAACAGTAGCTATGTCAATTGATAACTACAACTAAAAATACATATTGAAAATATATTACCCTATTTAAGATTATTTTAAAAATGGATTGAGCATAAACTAACTTTTAAAGCTGACTTTTTCTTTTTTTTTTACTGTGGCTTATGAAACAAATAAAAAAAATGCTCAGTTAAATTATATTTTAAACTTAAATTCATTATATTGTTATTTTATATCAATATAAATTACCATAAATAAAAACTAATATTTTTAAAATTGAAAAATAATTATTCTTTATACACTCTAGTTACCTTAGACAGTTGGTTATATCCAGGAAATAGAGTGGATTGAGGATTTTAAAATGTTACAGAAAATGAATATTTCTAACAGAACTCTACTCCCCAAATAACCTTTTATTGTACTAATTATATATTAACAGGAGTTTTTGACTCCGACTGGAATCTCAAAACATTACAATTTCTCTTATTTAACATTTTTTTATCTTCAAATGAACAAAAATTGATAGAGAAGAAAAAAATAAATAAATAAATTAAATTACAAAAATTGAATACTAGCATTAAGAGATATTTTCTTTTAATAAAATATTATAGAAATATTGAAACTGATCTTGGTTGTCTTGTTCTTCTGCTATCATATTAGATTTTAAAGAAAAATTTAAATCTTTCCAGCATTTCATTAACAAAAATTTTGTATACATATTTTGGATACCAAGAAATGATCTATGAATATAACAAAATTAGCATGAACTTGGGAAAAAAAAAATAAAATAAAATAAAATAAAATATGGCTATGGACATTCACTCAACTTGGTTGAGAGTGGAAGGTTCAAAATCTAATTCTTAGTGCCAGTTAAATATGCAGTGCAACTAATAGAGCCATGTTAAAAATAAATTATTACGTTGACACACACACACACACATATATATATATATATATATACCTCATACATTAGTTTCAAACAATCTCAAGGCAGACACATTTCTAATATATATATATATATATGTATGTATCTAGAAAGGGAGAGTCACAAATGTAGAAAAAAAAAATAGAGTTAAGCAACATGATTTATAGCAGACAGCAACTCTGAAGAACTCTAAAGCATTATAATATACAAGTGTCCATATTTAATCCCAAAGATAAGCCCAGATTATTTCTTCTACTTTATTTTTTATGATATTATATACAAATGAGTAACAATGAACTCTTACCTCTCAATTGAAACTGACAACCATTGTCAAAAGTCAATGCAAATAATAAAAATTATCACTTTTGGTAAGCAGCAAGTAAGAACATAATTTCTTAAGAAAGTAAATATTCCTGAAGAATATGTTGCTGCTCAACTTTAAAAGGAACAAAAGAATGAAACTAAATTCAGGCACCTGTGCAGACACAATAGTACCAGACAAAATTTATGTACTATCTGAGAAGACATGTTTAACACCAATAGCAAAAATGGAATACTTATCTATTACATATTAAAGTAAGGGTCTGAAAACTTTTTAGATCACAAACCCCTTAATAGAATCCTTCATCAAACCCCAAGCCTATGTTAGAAAAATATTTAAGGGTAGAAATTCCTTTTTCATTTTTGCTTTAAGTTTTGTTATTCCTTTTTCTATTTCTCTTCCTGTATTAGACAGATTTTGTTTATTCATTTTATTATTCAACCAAATTCATAATATAGGTAATAATAAACCTATTAAAAATTAGTCTACCTTTTTTTATTGAATTGGTTGACTTCATTGATGGGAAGAATGATGAGAAATAGCAATGGTCATTGATATTTGGTTGGGAATTGGAGAGTTTTTGTCACCGTGGCCTTCTAGATTTAGTCTGTTCCTCTGCTTAATTAAATTTGCATTTGTGTGGCTAAAACAAGCTTCAGTCAACTACAAAGTTGGGAATGCAAGTAAAAATGGCTCAAGTGCTGCACTAACGATTACAGGCATTTTGTAATAGGATTTACATTAATCCAATAGTCACAGAAGCTTTTATTTTTTAAAACAGATTGAGCTTCAAGATCCACAAACATATCTTTGCGGGAGGGGTCATCTTGGAAGTGATATTCAATGTTTGCAGGTTTTTTTTGTTTTTTTTTTTAAATTCCAAATCAAACTGTAACAATCCAGTCAGGTAGGCAAATTTGGTTATTATTTCTTGACATGTATGAATGCCATTTTCTGGCTCAAAACGCTTAATAATCTCCTCCCACCCAGCATTTAACACCTTTTGACCTCAAGGTAGTTATAGATCCCATTTTGACCGGGCATTCATCAACTCACTGAATAGTTCTATCAAGCTCCAGGGGCCAATACCAACCACTTTGAGGACCTCTGTATCAGATTATTATTATTAAATAATCTCTTTAAATTTTAAGAGTTTTTTCTCTCTTTAACAAGATTACATATACACAATAGATGCATAGAGAGGAAAAAAATATATTGCAATAGATAAGAATATCTTCCACCTGAATTTCTATAATAAGGAGACATCATCATTCCAGACTAGATTGAGAATATTGTTCAATAGATAGGAATAGACCAAATTTGGTTCTGAGAACCAAAGTTACTGATAATGAATTTCCAACAACCCACTATACCTCAATAAGTGAAACAGCAAAGAAAAGAGACGACAATGAGAAATTCAAGATTATATATATATATATATATATATATATATATTTATTACTGGAGAAGATAAGAAACCAAATGTTTGTCATAATCCCATAATTGGTTTGGACGGAGATCTGAGTATTCATAACTAAAATAAGAAAAAAACTATTTAAATTTGGGAGATTTTAATAAATACTTTTTCATATTTGAATATTGAATTCTTTCATTTTATAAACTATGCAACTTTGTATTCTGCTCATTTAAAGAATGAAAAACGTTATCAACAAGAATGTCAAATGTCTTCACATCATACTTTATGTTACTGAAAATTAATTCACCTAAACTTTATAAGAAATAAAATTGACCTTTTCTTCAAGATTTCTTAGCAATTTCCACAGCATTGTTGTTCAGAATATTTGATAAAACAGCAAACAAAACTGTTCAATAGTGTTTTTCAATAAAACTATTTAAAAGTAATCAGGAACAAAATGTGAACTTATCCAACAAAGCAATAGAAGTGTATTTGGTTATGTTAAAAGAATACAAAAAATATTCCAAGGTCAAGAGTTTTTGAAAAGCATAAAGAAATTTAAGTTTATACAACAGCCCTTCTTGTTATCTGCTGAATCTTTAACATTTTTTCTTATTACATTGGCGAAAACTGACCACTACTTAAAACAAAACAAAAAAGTTGATTAATTTATAACTAATATTTCCTAATTATATTTACAAGACATAAGAAAAAGATATATATTTTGCTATAAAGCATGTGGATGATCAAAGAGAAATTTAAACTTTTTTTAAAATACCAAATTTAGGAATTTTTATAAAAATTTATTATATTTTTTAATATTTGAAAGACTAAGTCAAACTAATACAAGAGATAATGTAGTAAAAATAATGAAATCAGGAAATTGAGAAAAAAGAAAGTGTACATAATATTGAAATTCTTTCTTTCTGCAATTACTATTTGGAATAAAATGTTACACCAACAGAAAATAATTGCTTCCAAAATCATTCACAAGAGGCAGTAATGCTGATAGGTTTTTAATGTAGTGAGTTCCTGGGGACCCACGGGTAGTGATTTGGATGGAAATTCAGTGGGTCCCAACTAAACTTTAATAAATTATTGCATTAAGTTGCAGGGTTACAGACTAACTTTGTTTTTTTCTACCATCATGCCAAATCACTTAAATTTAACAAAATAACTTTTTTAAATTAAATTAATAAATTTAAAACAAAACACAGTATTTACACTTAATCACAGTTCAATTAAGAAACTATTTTTTGAGAATTAAGGCAATCTATTTCATGCCACCCATATGCCCAATGAAAGCAATGAGTAAGTGAAAGAAAGGAAGAACTAGTATAAAGTATTTGAAAGAATAACATCAAATGATTAATGTAGTGTTTATTATCTAAAATTACAAAAAATATTAGTCTTCCTACAGTTTGTACCAACCCAGACAGTTCTTTTGTCTGAAGACATTTTTAGGGCCCTTTTGAAAGTTATTTGAACAGTGAACCCAATGTGAAATATGTCTGCTTCTTAGTTAAAATGTTTTCCACTTAGAGTTTTGAAAAGTACATTAACAACAAAAAATATGAAAATGCTAAAAAAAAAAAAAAAAAAAATCTATGTACTATTACCATCAATTTGTTTAATAAATGATTCACTATCAGTTACAGAAAGAATATATTAGTTACATTTTAAATCAAATTGATGTTTACCTAGTATCAACCAACAACAAATTCCTCTTACTGATATAGTAAAACTGTTATGGGTTAGTGTCTTGTGCAGTGTATCATTTTTATAAGAAACTTTAGTTGCATCCCTGGGACACAAGTTACTGGACCCTTTAAGATTTTTATGCATCAGGGATGCAGGACTTGCAACTATCAGCATCTCTTTAGAGGTTTCAATGTTTTAAAGTTGGGAAGCCTAAAAAATATTTGTTAGAAATATTTATAAAGATTTCTTTTAAAGAGATTGTTCAGGGTCTTTTCAGATAGCAATGAAATGTTCTCAGCCTATCCCACGCACAATTTTTTTTTTTTTTTTTTTTTTTTTTTTTGAGTTGGGAAGTCGAGCCAAACATTTTCCTCTGACACAATGGAGTGATGAATTCTATACAAAATATCTCCAGAAATATTAACATGCAACAGTCTCCAACCAAAATATGTTTTTAATATTTTTCTTACCTGTTTATTCTGATTCGTAAAAGAGGAGAACATCCATCCATTAGATTTGGCTGGTAAATTGAATAAAGTCAAATTGCAATACTCCCCAAGGACAGTAATAGCATCCAGCAAACAATTCAGTTATGGCTCAAGCCTGAATAAGAAGATATTTTCAGTATGGACCCTACCTCCTCCTAAGTGAACTAATTCAAAGCCAACCGACTGAAGCTACAAGATTACTGTTCTGTTTTCTGCTATATAATTAACATGTCTTCCTGTTCAATCAACAAATTTTCCTTCTATGAGCAAGAGGAGGATAAAATTTGACCCCGATGTTTATCATAGAAACAAAAAATATTTAGCATGTATATGTATACATAGAATTTTTGTTTTAAGGAAATATAGTGGTTAGTTAATGGTATGATAGTTTACAAATTTACCGAGTATTTTCTACACTGTACACTTCCAATTATGAATATATACAATTCCAAATTTGTGTATTTAAGTAACAAATTCTCTTTTAGGCATGTCTGATTGAATAAATTACATTATTATCATAATCTTTTCATATTCACAAATATTTTTCCGTATATTACAACTAAATGAGGCAAGAAATACACTGTAACAGTGACAATCACTTTTTTTTTTCTCTCAATGTTACAGTGCATTTCTTGCCTCATTCAATTGTAATATACAGAAAAATATTTGTGAATATGAAAAGATTATGATAAAAATAAGCAAACAATGTTTGTAATTTATTCAATAAAACAATTCCAAATCTATCCATGATCATTATTGCACACGGTACTGTAGATTTTTACTGCTTCTTATTATGTAATATTTTCAAGTTAAATCAAATATTTAAAATTACTTTCTTCTAAACAGAATTAATGCCATTTATAGAGAATAAATGTAACTTGAAATGTATTTTCAAGTAGAAAATGTAACTGTTTATAAAACAATGTCACATTAATTTTTAACCATATATATATATATATATATATATATATATATATATATATATATAATTATTTATTTAAAAATATGATTCCAACACACTACATAAGAGGTCTCATGTTTCAAAACAAGAGTCGAAAACTTCAATATAATTATTTGAATTAAATTGAGTTAAAGTAAGCTCTGTTCCATCTTCAAGCGAAATTTTTTTTTGGAATAACTTATTTCTGAAATTTACGTGTTTTAATAGTATATTCACAATTGAAATCAAAATTTCCATGGTAACAGCCAGGGCGAATTGTTTAAAATAGTTAGGGGTGTTGAGTGTTAATAATTTGTATCAGTATAGAGTTACTTTCATAGATGTCAAGTCAGGGTAAGGTGGAGTGTCTAAATTTAAAACGGAAGATGTTTTCGCCTAGTCTGGTTTACGTGTCTATGGAGATTTATTTATTTTTTTTATTTTATTTCTTTATGAAAGGGATTTGTGCATATTGAATATTCCTCTTGAATAATCTAGAGTATTATAGCAATTTAAAAGTTTTAAAATCTGAAATTTGTATTGTACAAATACTTTTTTCACCCATTAAGATGGATAAACGTGATTAATTTCTATTAAATCAAAATTTTTCTGTTTTCTATGCATATTTAGTTATTATGCATCTGTGTAGAGTTAATTATATGAAAAGTATGTTTAAGGTGGAAATACAATAAATTAAAAATTTGTATTTTTACAAATATTAGTCCCCCCCACCCAGTGTGTGTGTGTGTGTGTGTTAGCACACTAATTGCTAGTACTAATAAAATATTGCTTGATGTATAATAACAGAGCTAAAATTTATAATAATAAATATGCATTTTGTTCCTCACTGTTTAGCACAAGGTAATTTTAGGTGCCTAACAATAGATTGTGCTAAACAGTGAGGAACAAAATGTGTGTGTGTGTGTGTGTGTGTCTATATATATATATATATATATATATATTTATTTATTTATTATTTATATTTAGAGATGTGCGGTCTAACCAAAAAAACGGCTTTGTTGGTTTCATCTTCACACTGTAAAACCACATCAAAATTTTTTACGAAACCGAAAGATTTCAGTTTCATTTTTATATCACTACAGAGTGACCATATCCATAGAAACACTATTGAAAAAGACTTTCGGATGTTAATAAAATTAAATTTTATCAATATTTATACCATTGTAAGAGAAAAAGATTAAACAAAAATATGTTATAAACATTTGACTAGTTTTAGGAAATAAATGTGAAATCTATTTGTTTACAAAAGAAATGAAGAAAAAAAGAAAATACAACATGACATCTGAAATCTATTTGTTTCAGTTCTGAAAAAATCTTTTGGTGGTAAAAATAAGTTAACAAAATAGCGAGTAAAAATTAAAAAAAAACACAGTTGCCAGTTTCATCTTAATGTTAAAGTAATACTGATTTTTGTAATGCAATGGTTTTCTTTCTAAACCAGTATGCCAATCACAAAATAAAGTTGCTGTAAACAAGAAAAATAAATGAATATTTTTTTTTTTTATAAATAAATTTGTTTTTTTATCTAGGGAATGCACCTAAATTAGATATTAAGAATAATTAAAATAGTCCTTAATTTCACTTTTAAGATGTGTATATTTCCAGATATGTGAGTCCCTATTTTCTTCAAATAAAATCATGTTTCTATACAGCAAATACACATAAAATTAGATATTATAATCTCAGTTTTAAAATGTGTATATTTTCATAACTGCAAGTCATTTTTTTTTTATAAACCAAAAGTAAAAATTTAATCTTTTTGACTAGTGTTTGGTGGATGTTTGTTACTGTTCTGCCTATAAAATTCTTCTAAACAAAGAAAATTAATTAATTTTATTTTTATAAATATCTTTATGGTTTTATCTAGCAAATACACTTAAGATTATATATTAAAATGATTAAAATAGTTTTTAATTTCAGTTTTAAAATGTGTATCTAAAAAAGAACACGTGATACTCACAGATTTGGAAATCTACACATTCTAAAAATAAAATTAAAACTTAATTATATTTTATATTTATTTTTAGGTATTCACTAGATAAAAACAAATTTATTTAGGGAAAAAATAACTCATTGATTTTCCTTGTTTAGAAGAAATTTATTTGCAAAATTGCAATAATAGTTCACTAGCATACCAGAAAGAATTGCTGTATTTTTTATTTTTTTATTTTTTTTGCTTACTTTATAATTTTTGAAGGGAATCACTTCCTTGGGTCAGAAGAAATGAACATCTTCCCGGTTGTAGTTTAAGTTGTCTTCTAATTGAGTGTAAAATTTCAAGAATATTGATAAAGATTGGTCACTTTGATTTTGCGAAATAAAGTAACATGTAAAATTTAGTCTTTAAAAAAAAAAAAAAAAAGTTATTTGCATTTTCACCTGGTCGAAGTAATACTGTTTTAACTCGCTGTAAAAAAATAATCCAATGAATAAAAGCACATACAAATTACATATTTAGAAAGATTATTTTATTTTATTTCCAGCCACATGAATATTTTTAAGATTGGACCAGAAATACACGAGAAATTGCGAATCAGACAGACTAAGTTGTGAATTTATCAATCTCAAACGAAATCAGATATCAACTGGAAATGCTATCATTAGACAAGAAAATGAAAGCAAAAATACTAAATTAAAAACCAAATTGAAAACCTTGGTATCAAGGAAAACAAAACTGGAAACTGATACCAAAACACCAATTGCCAAACTGACCAATTCTAATATATATATATATATATATATATATAAAAACTAGAAGGCCGTTTTCCTTGCTTGGGGGTGAAAAGTTTGTTTTTTTTGTTTTTTTTTAACACAAACCTGTGAATAAAGCGTATTACACAACTAATTGAAATTTTTATTCTTTTTAGGACATTATCAAAGATAAAGAAACAAATGAATTCCCATTATCATAGATACTACTTTTCCCTAAAATAAATCAAAATTTACCCTGTATCCTACAGGTGAAATGTTACAATTTTTTCTTTATTTTTATTTTCCCTGTTCAAATTGAAATCATAGTGCCTCCTTGAGGCCTGATCATCCCTGACAAATACAAGGGTGTGACCGATAAGCAAGGTCTTCTACTGAGTAGTATCACTAATCAATTGTGAAGATTGAAACAGGTTTGACTATGTATTTAGCAATAAATAAAACCCTGTTCAAATTTGCTTAGTGTTAATTTGCTCTCTGAAACTACCAAATAGTAGCATTTGTTAATTCTGAGAAAATATGTTTGAATTATGTATAAAGCAGTGATCAGTGATAGAATTTTGGGAACTAGAAGATTGTGCACCAGTCAAAATTCACAGATACATAAAAGAAATGAAACTGAACACTAAAAAAAAATTGCCTCCACAGAATAACACTCATAAATAGGACATTCTCTTTTTTGCATCATAACAGTAAAGCAAGGCTGCATTGCAAGTCAACAAACAGCACAGTTGGTGAGAAGCCAGAAGTCTGGTCATTGCACCTAATCTGCAGAGCCTTGATTTACTTCCAGACTTCAGATTGTTTCCAAAATTAAAACTGGCACTGAAAAAATCAACATTTTCACCTGATACCAAAGTTGTTGAATACAACTGAATCAAAAGTAAACTAAAATCAAGGACCAAGTGAAAACATGTATAAAAGGTTGAGAAAAAAGTTGAGCACTGAAATAGCAACTAGGGTGAAAAATAAACATGCAATTTTGAAGAAATAAATTTACTTCATTTTCAAACCAGTATTATTATTTTATCTTGTCTAAAACTTGTTTTATAGACTTGGAGACACCTTATTTAACAATCAAAAGTTTAAAACCATGATAGGTTTCAGTTTAGTTCTGTTAAGAGCTAACTAACTACTACAAAATGTCTGAAAGGGATTACATATAAAGGGCTCCCCACCATATCAAATAATTCATTCAATAAAAAAAAATATAAGAGAGATAAAGGACTAATGTTATTTATATCTTTATCAAGAACCTGGCAGGAATTACCCAGCATTGTCCAATGAAAACAATACATATTTTTAGCCTATTTGGCTGAAAAAAGTCATTTTAATTAAAAATGTTGGTCTCTAATAATTTTGGAGGTCAACACCACCTATCATCTTTTTCTAATAAAGTTAAACACATGTACCAATTTACACCCCAAAATATAATTATTTGGCTGCAATTCCATCATGAAAGCTATCATGACTTATCTGTCCTACCATTTGAGAGGTTTATAAAAAAAAAAAAAAAAAAAAAAAAAAAATGAAAACAATCATTTCCTAGCAAACCCCATATCTCAATCCTGTTGGTCAGAAATGCCATGTTATATTCTTTGATAGCCTCTAAGTTCAATCTCACATAGTCTATATTATTATTTAAGGTCTTATCCATGTAAAGAACAAGGTTATTGGGACTTTCTTTTATGTGCAAAGATACAGATACACACAAGTTTTAGCAAATTAAATTTAATGGATGCTGTTAGTGTTTGTTTTTTTGTTTTTTGTTTTTTTTTCAAATTGTTTAAATGAAGACAATGGTCATCAATCAATGTATTTAATTCAATATCAACATTTATTATAATTTCAAAATTTCTAATGATATAAGCAGAAATATCTATTTAATACAAGAGCCTATAAAGAGTTTCCGGTGGAGTAGTATGAGTTGCCAGCATCTGAGGCAAGGTAAGTATTGCTTCACTAACACATTAGTACACACTTCCACCAGTCCAGTATTAACCTACCTCAAGCATTTGTATTTTTAGAAAATATTGATTTCAAGTAAAATGCATTTAATGCCAAATGCCTAGTTTTAATTTGTGCAAATATTTGTGCAAACAGGACTGAAATCTCCATTGAAATCTCTGAAAATTGACAATATTGCTAGGTGACTGTCTTTCTGGTCTTTGTTCATTTCCAATATAATTTGTTTCATTTGAGAAATTTATTTCAGAACACACTATTGAAACAGTGATAACACTCTTATTTATGATTGCTACGAATTTATTTTTCTTTATCCCCTAAAGAATTTTGCACCATAGCTACTGCCCATGCTCATCACTGCCTAGCACAAATGCAGTTGCATACAAATGTCTTTACTAGTTGCTATATAGCCAAAGAGAACATGTACAAACCCATTCGTCCTTATAATACAAAGCTAATCCTTCTTTGTGACTTTATACTAGAGAATAAAACAATATCAGCAATGCCAAACAAAACAAAGTTAAAAGTAAAAGTTTTTTCTTTGCATAATATTTTTTAAACATTTCACATTTGCAATATAAGCAAAATTATGAATTAATTAATAAGATTAATTAATTCTGATATTTTTAGTTGTTGCAATTTGAATTTTTACATCAGTAAATACACTGACAAGCTAAATGTGATGAAATAGCAGTATAAAAAAATTTGGTGCTGCCAGAAATGTCTACATCAGTTGTACTGATATCTGGAGAGTCAGTGTGAACACCAGCTGGGCTGCTTATAGCTAGACAGCATAAATTATCAGACTTCAAACACGGGGTGATAGTAAGTGTCAGATGGATGGGACATTCCATTTCTGAATTTGTGGAGATATTTGACAGTTTCTTAATCTATAGTATCCTGTGCTTTCCAGGAATATATTACTGACCACCATAGACAGAACAGTGGCCAACCATGGGTCTTTAATGATACTGACTAGAAAGAAACATCAGGCTAGAATCATCTGCAATGAGTGACAATCAACTGACTCAAATCTCATCCTCATTCAATACTGTCATATAGGAGTAAAGTGTTGCTGCCAAAACTCTGGTTTGAACATGGATTGACAGAGAGCAAACTCAGTCAACCTCATCTTGAAATAATTAGATCACATGACAGGTAAAGAAAATAAATATATATATGGGAATTAGCAGTGTCTGACTGAGTATTTGTTTGAAGGCATTACTATTATTGTATTTTTGATTTACAAAGCCTCTCCTACAAACAGGAATTACAAAAAATACAAATGGTACCAGCAAGTCAATTCAGTATTCTTTAGCTTCCATGGATATGGGAGCAGAAGACAATTCAGAGTGACCCTGCTGACACCAGACAGTGCCTCACCTTGGCTTATGATGTCACTAATTGGACTCTAGAGGACTAGCAACATGTAGACATGATTTTTTTAAGTCATTATTCAAGTTGTTTCCGAGTGAGGGTGAGTTTCAGATGTGGTACAGACCTCATGAGGATCTGGACCCCAGTTGTCAAGGTGCCATGCAGTATTGGTTCCATAATGACGTGACACTCATTCATGGGTTTAAAGTACACCAACAATAATGGATTATTCCAGGAGGTAATAATGTACCATATCATCAGGCCCAAGTTGCCCAAAATTGGTTTGAGAGGCATTTTGTAAACTTAGATGATGAATGGCATGGTCATCATGTTTGCTTGACATGAGCCTAATTAAGCATTTATAGAATGAGGTGGAGATTTCCTGCACCTATAAATAACAAAGAACTGGACAGCTATTGTGGCAGCATGATTCAACACCTCTTCAGAGATCTTCTATACACTTGTGAAACTAATACCCATATAGTTGCTGCCTTTTGCCAGTCTAGAGAGAGTCTTACACAATATTAGGCATCTATCCTATAACTTTTGGCACATCAATGGAGTTCATAAAATGAAAGATTATTTGAATTATGCCAAGCACCTGATCTAAACCATAAGCACAATTATTTAAAAACAAAAAATATAAAGTTATATTCTTAGCAATAGGCAGAAATAGAAAAGTTTTCCAATTATCCTGATCGCAAATCCTATTCTGCTTAAATTAGTTAAATTACTTTACAGAAGAATCAGTCTCTTACTTCAGACCATCTGGGTCAATTTATAAAGAGAGACAATCAGTAATAGTTACTTGTTTAACTAGTTTAGTAGAGATACAATGCTATAGTAACTGTTATCAAATACTAGATATTTTAAAAAACATCAATTCTATTTCAATAAACAGTCTAATCAGAATTGTTCCAGCCTCTAGATATGATTAAACTTTAAAAGCATAACCAAAACAAATTGTGGCACACAGATATTATTTGATCAGAATAAATTTCCCTGTTACAAAAACAAAGATTAATGCAGAAATTAAAAATATAAAAATGTTCCTGCTGAACACCAATTATTTTTCATGCAGACAAAATCTCTTCAGTCTTGAGAACAATGCCTGACTGAATTAACTAAAATATCTTGGTCCAGTTTAGTATCTAAATGTGAAAAGAGAAAAAATTCAAAGTCAGAAACTATTTAAAATTATCCTTGTCCATTAACTACTGATTTATTTGAATATTTTTCTTGAAATCAGTTCTTTAAGTGTCAAAACATATATATTGATGTTTTGCACTTCTAAACATCTGACCAAATGATCAAACATTCAAATTTTTTTTCAAATCCCATCTGTATCAGTTGGTCATGCCAAGAATTTGTCAGCAAATCCTTGTACATTGACTTTAAAGGGAATTTACATTTATTACATTGGACATTATTTACATTTATTACACAAGAGCAATTTTTAAATTTCACTATCAATTTCAGCCATATGTCTTGACTATTAATTTAGGTCATGTATGTTTGGACAACAAGTAACTGATCAAATTTACCAATTCATTTTGCTTTTAGTCCACAGGCTAACTAAATATCAACAAATATAATCTTTTCATGATAAATAATTTAAACATGAATCATTACAAGTTTTCAATTCAGACATTTCTGCAAACCCTGGAGAAAGATTAACCACCCTAGAAATTGATAATACATTGTCCTTGAAAGTCTTGATTTTGCAACAATCAAATATCAGAATACCATTTTAAAATCACTTGAAAAGTAAACAATACAAAAAATGAAGCAAAAGTCTTTCTGACACAAAAGTCATACCATAAATTATTAACTTCTTATATATTGATTATTCATTTTTTAGTGTTAATGGTAAAGAAACAATGTGATAATGCTAGACTTTGTTAGAAAGAAAAGATTGAAGTTTTGGCCCACATGCTGGTTATTTAAGATTCATTAACATAATTTTCCTTGACAGGAAAAAAATAAAAACAACCTTGTCCTTGAGATAATCATACATTAATATGAACATGGCAATTACAAGCAAGAAGCCTGAATAGAATATCCTTACACCTTTTACTCATCTTCACTTTGAGTTATAAATAAATAAATGATGGTTGTCAGCCCCAAAATGAATTCTTTAACTAAGGATAGAATAAGTAAGGATAAATTAATATAACATTTGAATAAAAATGTAAAATATTTCATTATTTCTAAGAAAAAAAGAAAAAAAAAAATTACCAGGTCATTCATATATTACATTTTTTTTTGATCAAACTATGAATAGCAAATACATTTAGAAAAAGAAATTAGTTAATTGAAGATCAATCAAAAAACATACTGCTCTTCAGGCAATAGAAACTATTTATAACACATTTACTCTGAGAGGGAAAGAGAAAAGAAGTAATTGAAGACAAATTATATTATGGGATTTCCTGCAATAAAAAAAATTACAGGAATCTATCTTCCTATAATGAGTTAATAATTGTAAATATTCTCAATAGCAACATCAGTTATTCATCATCAGTTTATAAGGTTAAGAGGAGGTTGATCAGGAAATAAGAAAGCACTTCTCAATTAGAATTAGTCCACAATGGGAATAGTTTGAAACCATCAATTTATTATCTACAAATCTATATCCATCTAAATATCTATATTGATACATATATCTATACATAAGTAAAAGCAAAGAATTGTTTCCATGCATACCATTATAAGCCAAGAAATAAATACATATCCTCACAATCATACATTAACCGAAATTGTATGTAAATGTATATCCCCCAATATAGACAGTTTCTATATATCAACAGTCAGCTACAGGAAGGAGCAATTTGACATGACCAACATGAGAAATAACCACGTCATATTTTATGTCACAATTAAGAGATTTGACCAGATTAAGCCTGTGATATATTTTCTGTAGTAACTCAGGAAACTTGAGAGAGAGGGACAGTTAGAGAGAGAGAGAGAGATAGGGAGAGAGAGAGAGAGAGGGAGGGACAGTTAGAGAGAGAGAGGGAGGGAGAGAGAGAGATAGGGAGGGAGGGAGAGAGATAGGGACAGTTTTAGAGAGAGAGAGAGGGAGGGACAGTTAGAGAGAGAGAGAGAGGGAGGGACAGTTAGAGAGAGAGAGAGAGGGACAGTTAGAGAGAGAGAGAGAGGGAGGGACAGTTAGAGAGAGAGAGGGAGGGACAGTTAGAGAGAGAGGGAGGGACAGTTAGAGAGAGAGAGGGAGGGACAGTTAGAGAGAGAGAGAGGGAGGGACAGTTAGAGAGAGAGAGAGGGAGGGACAGTTAGAGAGAGAGAGAGGGAGGGACAGTTAGAGAGAGAGAGAGGGAGGGACAGTTAGAGAGAGAGAGGGAGGGACAGTTAGAGAGAGAGAGGGAGGGACAGTTAGAGAGAGAGGGAGGGACAGTTAGAGAGAGAGGGAGGGACAGTTAGAGAGAGAGAGAGAGGGAGGGACAGTTAGAGAGAGAGAGGGAGGGACAGTTAGAGAGAGAGAGGGAGGGACAGTTAGAGAGAGAGAGGGAGGGACAGTTAGAGAGAGAGAGAGAGGGAGGGACAGTTAGAGAGAGAGAGAGAGGGAGGGACAGTTAGAGAGAGAGAGAGAGGGAGGGACAGTTAGAGAGAGAGAGAGGGAAACATGCAAAAACCCAAGCAGCTCCAAAAAGAGCACACTTGAAAAGACACACAGAATGGAAGTGGTCTCAATGCTATAATGGCAGAGCATATTATACAATTCATAATTTCATGGTGCAGGCTGACTTACTATGACTGTCAGTTTCCTGTGTAGCAGTCACGCATTCATTAGGTGTATATATGAAAAGCAGCATATGGCTTCAGTTTAAAAAGTGTTCGATTTTTTTTTTTTTTTTTTTTTAAAGCTCGCTCAATTTTTATGGGAATCACTAATATAGGATTGAGCTGAAAGGTCATTAGTTTAGATTCTCTTGCACAAAATAACATTGATGCAGCAATGATTAAATTATAATTCCTTAATAAACCATAATTGCTTCAATATTTCTTTGAAAAATATGTTTATTTGGAGACACAAGAAATTAATATTTTCCATGCTATGCCATTCAAATTTATAAACTGTCAATAAACAACTAAAGCAATCAACTGAAATTTAGCTAAGATCATTAAATATTTATTGCTTGACTGCAATTGCTAAAACTTAAGACTTATCCTGAAATAAAGAGGAGGAAACAAGTTTTAGTTCATATTTGGTTTTAATATTAATATATAACTTTGCTTCATCTGTTTATACTGTATTTTTCTGAATGACTCACTTAACTGTTCAAATTTTACAGGTTTTCTACCATAACATAATCTATGAAAAAGAAAAGACAGGGTCATTATATAATATTACACAAACTTGCAATAATATTTTAAAAATATGTTCATACAAACTGCACAAATTAAAACACCTTTGAAATCAACTCAAAATTCTGAGAATAAATAAAAAAAAATAAAAATAAAAGAATTTGGGGGCTACCAACAGTACATGAATATTTTGACAGATTTTTTTTTTTTTTTTAATCTGTAATGGAAAGGTTTACAAAGTATTCAGTAGACACCAATTCTCATCTTTAACAACAATTTCTATAATTAGAAAAAAAAAAAAAAAAAAAAAAGCACTTGTGATAAGTAAAACAAAACTCAGAACAGAAGTAAAAAATAGCTTTATTTAGCTAAATGAAACACAGCTACAAAATAAAGTGGGGTAAGTCACAGATTATATAATCTATTAGGATACCACACTCTTTGCTCTTTGGAAAATTGTGGCATCTCCATCCATAACGATGTGGGGGATAAGCTAAACAATAGATCTATGGATTTAATTACTGATGTTATATACATGTTTGGACATGGGAAGACAAATGGAAATTGCAAGTATTCGTTAATTACTGCAAATAAATAAGTGTTACGCATAACAGAAGGCATGGGTCCCACGAAGCTGATACTTAGTTGTTCCATGGTCTGGTCGCTTTGAAAAGAGTGTCTTCTAGTGGGCGATAGAAACAAGGTTTAATTTCTGCACAAACTCTGCAAGAAACTCACACTTTTTTTACCTCCTCTGTAGAAAAAGTTTTTTTTTTGTTTTTTTTTTTTCTCTAACAAAATGCAGGAGTTGAGTAATTTTCAGGTGGCATAGTCCATTGTGAATGTCGGCGAGGACTGAAGTGGCTGAACAAGCGTAAGCTTGGCTAAATGTGTCAGGAACTACATTCTCCTTGCCAGGATGATATTTTCTCATGTAGTCAAATGCTGCAAGTTCTAACCACCACTCCTAAATCTTGGCATCTTTAATTTTGGTACATCTTTTGTTGTTAAACATGAAGGCCACCAATCTGGTCAGTAACAAGGGTGAAATGTTGTCATGATATATAGTGGTTCCACTTGCAAACTGCCTCAATAATTGCTGTCACCTCCTTCTCTACTATGTGAAATTTTAACTCACATCCCTGTAGTGTTTTTGACATGTACGGTACTGGGCACCCACCTTGGTTGAGGATGGCAACATGTTGCACTCAACCTTGAAAGGTAAGTTTTCATCTACTGGTGCATCCTCTCCTAGTCCTTTTTTAATTGATTGAAAGTTTGGAGTGCCCTCTTCTAAAGTTTTAGTTTCTATTAAAGGCTGAATTCTATTAGAAAATTCCTCTATCCATTTTGCATAATATGCGAACATGCCAAGTGCCCTTTTTAATGATTTCAAGTTTTCTAGTGGAAGTAGTTCTTTTAGGGGGCAAAGTCTTTCTGGGTCAGGATTAATAACTCCACCATCAACACAGTATTGCAACACATTGATAGAGCACACCGAAGCCCCAGATTTCAACTTGTTGACAGTAAATTTAGCCTTTGTAACAGCCTCCAGGAGCTTTTTTTATGTTTTGGTAGTTTTCCATCTGCATGCACCCTGCAATTGTGATATCATCGATGTAAGGGAATGCACCACATAAGTTTTCTTTATTACTGTATCAATAGCTCTCTGGAATGAGGCAGCCCTGTTTTTGACCCCAAACAGAATTCTATAGAACTGAAACAAAAGACCATTTGCCTCAAAAGCAGTGGTTTTTTTTTTTGGTTTTTTTTTTTTGGTTTTTTTTTTATTCTTTAAGTAGCACCTGGTGGTAGGCACTTTTGAGGTCAAATTGAGAAAAAAATGCTGTATCTAGTGAGATCATTTTACTAATTCTTGGCAGGGGATAAGCATCCAGTTCTGTGTATAGGTTTATCATCTGTGAATAATATATGCACATTCATTTTTATGACGGTGGTTAGGGCACTGCACCACTAACTTGGTATGGTGAAATGCTTTCTTCAATTATGCCTTCAGAAAGCAAGTTCTGAATTTCTTTAGTGATGAAGGCCTGATCTTCATTGTTAAATTGCCTACAACTTGGTGGCAAGTTGGGTATACAGTTTGATGATAAATTAGGAAATAGTGAAGCTTCTATCTCTGCCGCATTTAATGGGTGTTTTTTCAAGGAGTTGGAAAAGCCGAGAAAGAATTGCAACTTCAGAGACCATACTGCTGAAGAATGCAGCACTGAAACTATAGGAGATGCCTTCATTACAGAAAATAAGACTCTGGACCTACAAACAGCTTATATTCAAATTTCTGCATTGGACTTAGCCCAACAGAATAACGACTTGTACACTACTTCAGAAGTTCAAATGGCAGCAATAACCAAACCACTAAAGGTATGTGAGAATTGTTATAAACCTCTGGTTGAATCTAACGAACCAGCAGTAGCTACAACCTATTCAACCTAGATAGTGACTCTCCTGGCTTCTGTCATCTTGTAGCCAACAGGTGCCTTGCAAAAACCTCATTAGGTGTTTTAACAAATAATATATCCAATTTTTGTATAGCCATGTCAAAATCTGTACATCCTTCTATATATTCAAACACACTGGAACTTGTATAGCTCAAGAGGGTCTGGTACTTGTTAGGAATTCTTTCCTTGTAATCATTGAAATAGTTCAACAGGATGGTTCGCTAATGGTGATAATCTCTGGCAGCTGTTGGTGAACAGGGGTCAATATCCAAGTGCTTTGACTTCCTATGCAGTTTCCATGTTCGTTTAGTTAAATTGTGATAAGTAAAACAAAAACCAAAACAGAAGTAAAAGTACTAAGCTTTATTCAGCTAAATGAAACTCAGCTACAAAATAGGTGAGTTTAAGTCACAGATTATATAGCTTGCATGGGCAAGTCTATTGCTCATACAACGTGAGCATAGGATACCACAACACTATTTAGTATCAGCGAAGACAGCAATTTTCAGCATTATTTATTTATATTTTGATTTAAATAAAAAAAAGATTTTAAAATCACTTATCATTGAGCTAATATTCAGTTTCATAATTAAGAAGGAGTAAGAAATTTTTTCTCTCAGATTTATATTCTCTTCAGAGGCAATAACTTATAAATCAAAAGTTGCTCAAAATCAAATTTCATTCTTAGACATTGCTGAATGTTATTTCAGGAAGCATCATAAAATAAGATTGAAATTATCTTTAATCTCACTAAATATTAGGTTGGTGCAGAAATAATGACGTAATAATTTTTTGACGTATTTTTTAACGTCAAAAAATTATTACGTCATTATTTTTGCACCAGCCTAATATTTAAGTATCAGTGATTGTTGGTTTCAATCATAATGGGGAATGATTGTAAAATATTTTCCCACTCCCCAATTCAGATTTCTTCCTAGCCAATAAGATAGTCTGTCTTGAAGTCAGAATGCTACATTCATTAATCCAAATTCTCTTTTGTGTAAACACCAATTCTTAGTTTGTGAACTTTTTGCCTTATTACTGTTGTTTTGTCTTGCATATATTGTTTGCTTGCTCAATATTATTTTTTGCCCTGTTCTTTTGTTATTGTTTATTATAAACTTTGTTAATTCTGTCTGTTTAGGCAGGCATAACCACTTATGCTATAGTGATTAGGAGGAATTTTTTTTAAATGAAAAATAAGTTCACTAAGAACATTAAAATAAAATGTACAGATTTGATGAGAATTTCAGTTTTAAAACCATTAAAATTTATCTATCATCATAACAAAAATAATTAATAATGAAGCTTCATTGATGTGCATATAAAAAACAAAAAAGTTTATTTTTCAAAGGAAATCAATTCAGCCTAACAATAACTTAAATTTTTACTTGTTTAGAATTCTCATATTACAAATCAATAATGTTAAAAAAAATATTCAACTTGAAGCTGAATATTTGCAATAAAAAAATTGCTTTTTTAACAACTGCAAGAAAATAGTTTATTCAGACATTTGTGAAGCCGTAAGTGAACAATTTTCTTATTGACAATTTTGATGAAATGTAAATTAACACTGAAGTGTGTCAAGAGATTGTATAACTTAATTGAAAGGCAACAATATTTGAAAGAAATATATGCAATAAAGATTTTTTTTAACAAACTTTTAATGATACAATAATATCAAAGTATCTACAATGGCAGCACATAAATAATGAAGTTTATCTCGAAATTTTTTTATTTTATTTTTTTTTTTACAATGTCTAAAATCTCCCAGGCTTTGATATTTTTACTTAGTGGTTAAAATAATTAAATGTCTGACTGTCTATATTTCTGAGATGAGGTATTATGTACACTATTTACATTATTCGAACTATTGTCCTCATCTTTGTCACCATATTTATTACAACGTTTCAGCCGTTGTATGCTCCTGCCTTTTTCAGGTGGTTGGAATGTTGAACTGAACCCTTTATTTCGCTCACTGGGGTAGACTGTTCTAGTTCCACGTGCCATGGATGTCCGTTCTCAGTCATCTCCTGTTAATACCCGGTTAAGGCAGTGGAGAACTTTCAGAGGGAAAATTAACAGGAGATAACTGATAACTGACATCCATTAAACATGGCACGTGGAACTAGAAAAGTCTACCCCAGTGAGCAATATAAAGGGTTTAGTTCAACATCCCAACTACCTGAAGAAGGCCGGAGTATACAACGGCCAAAACGTAATAAATATGGTGACAAAAATGAGGACAATAGTCCGAATAATGTAAATAGTGTAAATGTCTGACATCACAAAACATTTAACTTCAGTTATAACACTGAATGTCTATAAAATAATGAATCATTTGCTGAACACAAATAATAGTTATTTTTTCGAGTGAAGTAAACAGAGACAAAAACAAGAAGAAAATCTACAATTTTGAGAAAATTTAAATCATGTATGAAATAAGACAATATATCTTAAGTGGTTCATTTTTTTTTTTCTAATTTTTCAGTCCTCATCCATCTAGTCAGTGACATAGATGTCTGCATATCTATACATCTAATAAATGTAGACAAAACTTCCCAACTTTCACATACTCAATATATCTATTATCCTTGTTTATTTTTTCATTTTTCAATATTTAACTATCAATGTACAAGATTTTCATGCCGAACACCTGCTTAGCATTTTTTGTCAGATGAAAGTTGATTCTAACTAGATACTTCAAGAAGTTTAACACTGTACCAGATACATATCAGGCAGACCAGTTTAATTTATTGATAAGATTTAATAATATTTGTTTCTTTATCTCTTCATGCATCAATAAAATCCATTTTTACACAGCAAATACGACATTTTGGGCATTAAAGTCTATATGTCTGATTTCCCACTATTAGTCTCCCAAATTATACCAAAGCATCAAAGTCCCTAACAATAATGATACTCTACAACTTGTTCATTAACAAGTAATCATTTTAGTGCCAAACTTGAAAAAGATTAAAGCAGAAAATTTGACAGGAAAATTTAATATTAAAAGCAACTGCCATTTGCTTTTTCTTTCTTGTTCTAATCTCACTGCTTAACTTTATCAATAGAAATTATTGATTAGAGGCTAATGTTTTCAGAGCAGAAGCTACAGTTATTTGAAAATGTACAAATCAGTTCTTAATCTCATACAATTCAGCCGTTACAGATGAACAACTTGGGATATGGAATAATGCAAATTTAGTAGACTTATCTAGTAGCTGGCAATAGGTCTGTTAACAAAATTAAACCAAAGTCGAAAGAACAAAAAAGTTTACAAAAAACAAACAATGCACCAAATTTAACACAAATATTTCAAATCCATGAAACAAAATATTCTAATAAATAAATTGTTAATAAACCACTGTAGTCAAATCTACAACACAAGTAAAAAAAACATCCTATTGTTTATGTTTACCGATTTTATTAATTATAAAGAAACTAAATATTATTTCCACTGTGAAACATTGTCATAAAAAGTCAATCATCTAAACTGATCAATGAAACGGGACTTGTTTGCAGATGAAAGAAAGATTTCTTAAATGCTTTTCTCAATTTCTCACCTCACCCAACTCCAGAAGCAACTACACATATCAAGGTCTTCTGTTAGTTTAAGGCACAAGAATTGCTAGGCCTGCCATGTAGGCTTACAGGACCTGGTATTCCCTTGTAGTCACCCATCTGAGTAACCAGACTCAATATTGCTTAACTTCAGTGATCGTACAAGAACCAACATTTCAATGTGATATGGCCATAACATAACACTATTGTGAATTGCTTCATGCAAATGTGTTATGAAATCCTTTGTAGGTTCAGAAAATCTAACTCAACAATTAACACACAAATCAGTATCTCTATAAGTTACATTTGCTGAAGCAAAAATATAAAATTGCTTAAAGGAAACTGAGACATTGATCATCTTTAAAAAGTAACTTGACAAAATAATTACAAAACAGAATTTCACATGAAGTCTTCTTTACTAAAATCTTTGTGATCAAAAAGACAACCTGTATGAAATGATACAAGTTGCATAATCAGGAAAGTTGCAAGAAACGAATAATTTATCTTGAATTTTTTTTCTAGAAGAGATCATTTTGTAGGCATTTTGAAAGTGTGTACAGAAATATAGAAATTAAATTGTAGTCTAACTTCAATTCACTTCAAGTCAGTTTCATCCTTTCTGCCAAAATGCTATAATGATAACACCAATGTTATTACCAATTTAAAGAGTTAAATTGCTCTTACCATAGATAAACCAACAGATACTTAAAAATTTAAACTTATTAATTACAGCAACTAAATAAATATGGTACAATATACTTTGTAATCAATAAATGGTGAATATCAATATTTTTTTTATAAACTTGCATTGAGATGCACAAGTTTACTCAGCCTATCTACCACCAATATTTTCACTAAATTTCACCATGAACAAATTTATAAATCTTATTAGAATATGAAACAAAAGCAATTGCATAAAAACTTTTTACTGGAAATTAGGACCAAAGATTTACTTTCTAAACTCTAGTTCATAAGATTTTCTACACAATCCTATCATTAAAAAACAAATTATCTTCCAATAGTCAGTTTTCACTTGGTAAAAATTTTGAAATAGTATACATAACAGCACACAAATTCCAGTAAGAACAAATGTTTACCAGGCAAGTTACAACACCTGCCCCTTCAGATACATAAGTGTAGCTTGTTCTTAAGAGATGCCAGGACTGAGCCGAACAGAGAGAACAATCTGTGCTAGACAGTAAAATCAATAGAGTATTGCATTAATATCCACCAAGGTTGTAGTGATGGCAACATGCAAAAGAGAGAATTTTCTATGCAAACAATCCAATGTACTCTTGCCAAAGCTGTCATTTCTCATCTTTAGCTCTCAGCAGTAAGCACCATGCTATAAACCTATAGCAGATGGTACTTTTAGAGCATGATGGGTACTTCATTAGATGTTCTTGAAATTTATCCATAGTTTAAATTTGATAACATTTTAACTAATACAGAAGGAGGATGATCTGAAGTATTAAGACATGGAACAGATTTAGCATTTACATAAGGACATTTTTATAGAGGAAAAAAAAAAAAAAAAATGAAAGCAGTTTATTCCAGATAATAAAAAAAAAAAAATAAATAATCCATCACTTTAAAGTCAATTGGTAAATATTTATGTTAAGTGATGAAATGTAACTTAATTGAAAGTAACAAGCAAAAATAGACTATTTTAAATCTTCAAAAATCAATTTTATACAGATGGCATTATATAGTTCTAAAAAGAAAAGAAAAAAAGTGGGGGGGATATATAAATAGTGTCTGTATGATAAAAAAAATTTTAATCTCATCTTTGTAATTATATGAACAGTAAACTGCATTTAAATAAAAATTATTTTAAATTAAATTTAAATATTAATATTTAAATTTTACTTAATTTTTCTGGCTTCAAATTAAAGTCTACAATTATTCATGGATTATTTGAATTATATCCAATTTATCACCCATCCTTGTCTTGTAGCTTTTACATATTTGCTTAATAGTTAATATGCCAGTAATTATATTATAAATGACCTAACTGTATATATCAAACTTAAAAGCCTATAACAACATAAGTTTTTTGTTTTGTTTTTCATATATATATAGATATATAAATAAATTCAAATAAGTAACAAACTTATGGAAGTGGGTAAAAGAAAAAGAAAGATTATTTTTTATCACCACCTCTCCTTGGGCATCAGGTAATCAATATCCTCTTTAGTGTCAAAAATAAATGTCGAAATTGATAATGTGCTATAGATGTGACAAAGTGGAAAAACTTAATAACGCATTTTGCCTTGAGTGTTAGTTTGGCATGTTCAGGTCAGAATGATGTGACAAAACTTTTTGTATTTAAAGCCATTAATGTCTATTGGATTTGAAATAACCAACCACTCTGTGTAGATCATGGTTATTTTCTCTATTAGCTTGTATACTGCATTGGACTGCTATTGCTTTTGCAATGATCAGTTATATTATGAGCAAAAGCAATAGTAACCCAATGTGATATATGAGCTAATAGAGAGAATCCTGTTCATGAGACTTGTAACCCATTAGGGTAATAGGCACCACTACCTGTACAGCAGCCACAGCAGCAGTGGTATTTCTTGGGCTAAGAGAGAATAACAGATCTACTTAGAGTGGGCTAATTTAAAATCCAATAGATATTAATGGTTTAAAAAAAAAAAAAAAAAAAAAAAAAGTCTTGTCTTTCATTCAAACCGGAAGATGCCAATCTAGCAAACAGACATTAATAATAATAATAATAAAAATAAATAAATAATAATAAAAATAAATAAATAATAATAAAAATAAATAAATAATAATAAAAATAAATAAATAATAATAAAAATAAATAAATAATAATAAAAATAAATAAATAATAATAAAAATAAATAAATAATAATAAAAATAAATAAATAATAATAAAAATAAATAAATAATAATAAAAATAAATAAATAATAATAAAAATAAATAATAATAAAATAATAATAATAAAAATAATAATAATAAAAATAATAAAAAACAATAACAAAACAATAATAACAAAACAATAATAAAAAAACAGTCTTGTCTTTCATTTCAATCTGAAGATGCCAAACTGAACACACAAAGGCAAAATGCAGTCATTAAAAAGCTTTTCCACTTTGTCCCATTTTTCTGTTATTGTTCAGATTGTATATCCTACTAACACACATATAGAAAGGGTACTATCAATGATTATTTAATTTAGAAAATGCAGTGTTTTCATTAAATGGAATGAGAAAATATTTTATCAAGATTACAAATTGCCATTAAGTCCCTATTAAATGATGTGAATGTTAATTAGAAGGAAATTTAGGTTGTAGAAATTGTACATAGAGAGAGAAACAAACAGAATTTTATGTAAAATGTTGATAAAAAAAACAAAAAAAACATTGCTTTTAAAGTTACACATCAAATGTTATTGTTACATTGAAGTGGGGAGGAATCTTATTTTCCACGAAGAAAATATTTACCACATTTTGGATGAGTAGCAACAAGTAGAATCAGTTAACAATAAAAACAGATTCAATTACTAAACATAACTTTTTTTTATATACATAAAAAAATTGTACTTCTACATACTTTGATTTTTCAGAAGGTAACTGACAACAGTTTTGGTAAAAACACCTCAGCATTGCTAACTGGATTAGTTCAAGTTAAAGTTTAGATATAATCAGCAAGAGAAATCTTTTAAGCTTTAGACAAATTTATAAAAATAAAGAAATAGTAATGTGAGTTAAGTCAAATGTGTACCTTCAAATTAAATGTTTGGTACAGAATTCATTTTATATATTAACAATTTTATTGATCTATTTAAAAAAGACAGAAAAACATTAGAGTAAAGCTTTAAGATGTTATCTGTTTGAAGATACTATGATGCCAAGCCACCTGATTCAACTACCTTGTATACATTAAACAATCAAAATTACAAATGTCTTAACTTCCTTGTACATAATAAATAGAAGAAAAACGTGTAGCAAGTTAAGAGACTAATATTTCTTTAATAAGAATTTTAGTTTAAACATTATTAAGCTATTAAGGCATTTTCCTATGAATGTTCAATGAATTTTCAGATATACAATAGACTGATACTCATGTAACAGCTAATAATTATACTGAAAACTAATTATAGCCTTATTATTGTTAAGAACTACAGCTAAAAAGCTGGTAACACAGCTTATAAACAGTTTTGTTTTTAATCACTGAGAAATCATGTTTAGTATTTTAGGTTCCTGGTAAAATTTAGCAACATAATCCAGTGGTGTGTAAATCTTGATGAGTTACTTTAACAACAACTAAGAATTAATAATGTTTTGTTTGTTTTTTTTTTACCCTAATTTAAAATTGGTTCAAGTTAGACAGCACCTGAAGGCATTTGTTTAATCTCTAATCCCCCACCCCCAAAGAAAATGATATTGAGTAAGGATAAAACTTTTTTTTTTTTTTTTTTTTTTTTTTTAAATGTTAACTTGTATAACCAAGGCCAGGCATCCAAGATATTTATGAGTCCTATTTCAAGACTTCTTGTTACAAATAATTGTAGAAAAGTCAAAACTATTTTTAATAATATAACCAAAAATTTAGATATTCAGCTTATAAAAAAAAAAAAATCTCTTCATATTTGTTTTCTATACAAAAAACAAACATTTACCATTTTACCTCAGATTTTTTTTCTTTTTACACAAGGAGAAAACTTTATAATTTAAAATAACCTAATTTTCAGAAAAACCTCCTCTTCCTCTTGAAATAACACATAAATTGACAGGATTGTATATATTGTATTTAAGGTGCATCAGTCATGTACCTTATCCAATACAAAATCTTAGAGAGAAAATTATTTCCACTCAATCAACTATCAAGTAATATCATTTCAAATCTGCAAAACATTTCCTGAAAATGTGTTTCATTCTTATGTAGCTAAGAAAATATTAATAGAACTTAGAATAAGTAGCTGCATGCTTCTGGTATAAATATATACTTATTTTTCTTTTTCAAGAAAAAGAAAAAAAAGTATATATTTCTATCAGAAGCATGCAGCTACTTGCATACACAGTTATATCAGCATAGACAATTTATATGTAAGGAAAGGAGGCCATTTAAAATTAGCAATGACCATTATAAGTGATAATTATGAACTGCAGGCATGCGATGCTTCTATGAAAAAATACAAAAAATACAAAAAAAAAAAAAAGTTCCATTAGAAATCACTGATGCAAAGTCAGCAGGATGTTTTCTTTTTCACAATTCAATATAAATTATAAAATTGGTTTATTCAAGTTATTATACTCATCCTATATTATCATGAACATTTCCATCAATATTTTCCTTAATAATGATACACAAAATTAAAGCACAAAACTAAAACAAAAAGTTAAACTTATCAGTGAAACCAGTTAAATATCTTTTCAGAATAGTATTTGCATCTGCAAAAGACATTAATGGCCACAATGAAAAGATAGGACTAAAACTTTAGAAATTTATTATATAAAACCATATTTCTTTTATAAAGAAAATTAATTTTAATTAAATGCTGACAAAAGTCTTCACATTAGAAAGGAGAGAAATGACCTTTGATAAATCTCCCGAAGATGTGTAGAAATCCCATTTCAAGTTCTGTGTGCTAATTCAATATAAAAGATGAATAAATAAATGTTCCCAAATTTTTCAGCTAATAATAACTATAAAAGGATTCAACCTGGACAACAAAAACAGTTTCAAACCAAATCAAAATGCATTCAATAATAATAATCGATACAAAGTTAAATTTTATGCTTTCATTTTTCTTACACAAGAATAAAGGTTAAAATAGAATGAAAGGCTTTTTTTCTTTTCTTTTTTTAAACAACTTTAGAAGTTGAAGACAACTACAAAGAGAATTTTCAGATTCTGATCCCTTTACTAATTTTTTTCCTTTTTCTAAAGGATGCCCTGGAAAAAAAATACAAATACAACTGAATTGGAACTGGTCAGATGAGTAAAATAGGTAAGGACGTAGTAATAAATGTTTAAATTGTATAAGATTCAGTGTAAAAAAAAAAAAGAAAAAAATATTTGTAGATATATATCGTAGAGCGTTTTCAGATTTTATAAATTTAGTTTTGTTGTAAAGAAAAATAAAGCAGTTTTACAGCAATTTTCAATCAAGAATTCAGAAGAACTTAAAATTTTGTGGCTTATATTTTCTTATGCTGCATGAAAACTGAAATCTCTTCACCTGTCATATATGGCAATTCTGTTACTTATATTTTACTTTCATAAGTAAGAGAAAAAAATCCAAATATGGAAGCATGATTTATTTTTAATAACCTCCAAAGATATATTTTAAAAATGTTTTCCAACCTAATATACATCATTTTTCTAATGATAAAAATAATTTAGAAATCAAAATTCTATCATAAACTTTGCCATTTTGAAATCTAACAGGATCGTTTTAATACTATTATTACAAATACTCAGGATTTTTAAGTGTTTGTAACTAAATTACATAATTATTTTAAGTGAATCATCTATTTAAGAAAAGATGTGAAAACAATAAAAAAAAATTTTTAAATGATTTTAAAATCATTTGGTAGTAAACACTAAATAGCAGTTTTTCAGTTGTAAACAGATTGAAAAATTTACATTCATTTAGCTTCAGAAATAAAATGCAAAACTTTTTAAAATTATTTAATTTTGATACTAAATTCTAAAACCTTTAGATATGAAAAATTGATTTTCCATTATGCTGAAATTAGAATAAATTATTTACTGAAGAGTTATTTTTACCAATACTAAGAATAAAGTAATAAATTCACCATTTTAGAGGCCACCATGAGAAAAATACTGAAGAAAAAAATAAAAAAAATATCAGAAGATTTTTTTTTTTAACACTCCAATAGTACAATTAAAATTTGAAACCAACTGTGGTGAATGTTTGTTAATACAGACGCAAAAGAGGCCCCAGATCACATGGAGACATTTTTATCAACACCAATTACATTCAGGTTTACCAGTTAGCAGCAGGACAGTTTGGCATGTCTAGATATGCGCTGCCATGTAACTGGTCAAGATCAGAGTCTTTGTAAGATACCTCATGCCAATAAAAGCAACAGGAAAACCAGCAGTTAGCTTTGTGAAGTCGGTCCAGTGGGTATTTTGTTCCTAAAATTGCTGTGGTTCCTGAGGCACTATTATTTTTGTTACCTCCTGTCTCTTTCTCCTCTGCTTATTACCCACCCCTAGTTTCTAGGAAATCAATTGGGTAGTTGTTTCCTCCCAACCTCAACACACCCTTGTTGTACATTAGAACAAGCTATTTCAGCACTCATGGTGGACAGCAAGTTTGACCCAAGGCTAATCCCTGAATTTGAAGTTTCAGACAGGGGTCTTTCTAGTGTTGAATAGTTTGAAAAGACTGAACTGGTCTGTGATCTGTGCAGCATTAAGAATATTGTTAGTGTTCTGCCACTCTGATTGACAGAGGTATATTTGCTGTATTCCAACAACTCAGCAAGGAACAAAGAAAAGATGTAGGCCATATCAGGGACATTCTATATGTTGCGTTTGCCACAGATCCATTTATAGTATATGACCACTTCATAGCTAGGCGCTTGAATTCAAACAAATTTGTGAATATCTACTTGGCAGACCGCTACAGGCTGTCAACCTTTTATGGTGGGATGTCTGACTGTGGGTTTGCATGTGCATTTGTAACAGGGTTGTGTGAGTACATCAGAAGGTGGCTTTGCACTTCCTCTTGAATGGCTGAACTGGATGTCATACTGAAGGACAATATGTCGGTTGCAGAATTGATTGTGGCAGCCGCAAAACCTGAGCAATTGAGTACAGACTCAACTTCTGCAAATGATCTGCAGAGCGACATCATTTGTCACAGATGGTGGTGGTGTTAATCAATTGGCTAGATATTGTTTGAGTCAATGAGCTGAGCAAAGTGGGAGCCAGTGATGAGACAAAGCCATACATTGCTATCACTGTGACAAACTGGGCTATATATCATGGAAATGCCCAAGGAAATGGATCAAGGCAACAGACAACACCAATATAATTTCCCATCCAGATGTAAATGTGGCACTGCCTGTAATCAATGTATTGGTTGTGGGGGAATGGTGTTCAGCTGTCATTGACTGACTGCTCATGGTCAATCATTGCTGGAGAGTGATGCTTGCCGTGGACCTGGAAGCACATGGATATGATGATGATCAGTGGCAGAATATGGATGTACTGTGGTGTTGGGAGCATTAATATCTGCACAGACAGTGGCAACACCAGTTACATCGTTAGCAGCAGAACAGCTTGGCATGTCTAGATACAGACCTCTCTACAATTGGTCAAGATCCAGGTCTTTGTAAGATGCCTCATACCAATAAAAACAACAGTGAAACCAGCAGTCAGCAAGACATGGTGTCTTGTGAAGTCAGTACTGTTCCTAAAGTGATTGTGGTTTCCAAGACAGTGTTATTTTTGTTACATCCCATCACTTTCCCCCCTCTGCCTATTACCTCCATAGTTATTGGGAGAGCTATTGGTTGGGTGTTTCCCCCTCCAACCTGAACACACTCCTGTCAGATATTAGAACACCAACTAACTTTGCATATAGCAACTACTGTAACTATATCATTTTTCAATATAATTCTGATTTTTGTTCCTCTCCAAACAAGTAGGATTGGTGAAGTATTGCTTAAGTTTAAACTGATTCAAATTAAACTGTCATAGCTTATTTCATCTTTTCATAATCAGTGAAAACAACAAGGATTCTTTGACAAACTTTATTTCCTCTTTATACAATCCTACTCTCCATAATTAAAAAAAATTAAAATTCTAATTTTTTAATTTGCTTACTATTTTTATGCATAAATAATACCTGTGGCTCAATTTTTTTCCTTATAAAAATAACATAAGATAATTTAATAACTGAACTTAATATTTATTTTCCAATAAACACAAGTATGTGGCATCCTGAATAGTCTTGCACTCTTCAATTATTGCATAGTAGGTCTATCAAATTCATCACAATAACAATCTTAGTTGGAAGAGAAAAAAATAATTCAAATCTTCAATGTAAAAATCTCTAAATACCAGAAAATATAAAGGTTATGCATACAAAAAATGGTTTGGAAGGACAGCAATATCTACTTGACAAGTGAATGCCAAAATATGTAGATAATGAAAGTTGGTACAATAAATCAAAAATACAAAACCTGAGCTGAACTTTAAAAGGTGCACAGCAAGAACACGCCTGGTAGGAGCCACAATCAGCAAAATGTAGATCATGATATATTTAGTTATATAATCTTGTACCAAATCAAATGAGCACAGAAGTGCATAAAAGTTTTATTTTACTGACAAGGCATTATCATTTTCTACATAATGAATGAAAAATCCTTTATAGATTTGCTTGAAAATATTGAAAAGTAAATTAGAAAAAAATTATCTTAAAAGAAAACTACTGTGCATTAAGTTAAATCAGCTCAATAGTTATTTCACCACACACAATGAGAAAAAAAAAAATCATGTCTTTTCATCATTATAAAGTTTGCAAGTTAAATAAGGTTCAAATTCATCAAGGAATTAAAAAATGTTAAAAAAAAATTTTTTTTAAATGAAAATAAAAAAAAACTTGTTTTATTAACATTTTTACTTTGCATACCAATCTCATATAAAGATAAAGAAAAACGGTTCCAGTTACAGTAATCAGCATTCACAGTACAAAGAGTCTAAGGAATTAGTGTAAATAACTGAACATTAGCAATGAACATGGAAACTCTTTTACACATTTTCTATAAAAAGCTTAGACAATTTGAAGCATGCCAAAGTTCATCATTTTAAATAAATATCCAAAGTATATAAAATGCATTTTAGGAGGAACCCCTAGCACTACAATATTCACTAATAATTAAAAATAACCCAAATTCATATTCAGAAGTATAAAAAAAAAAACAAAAAAAACTATTAATTATCTTCAAATAATATATTTGTATAAGCATAAAATGAATATAAAAAAGTAAATATTTTTAATTGATTAAAAAAAAAAAAATCACATAAGACACTTCACAATCACTTGTATATAATTATTTATAAATGTTTTACAATTTATACTTTATTCATTTCTGACAGTTTCATTGAAGATATTTTCAATATTAAAGATCTGCATTAAATAACACAAAAAAAAAACATTAAAAAATCTGACAGTGTATTTTGAAAAATTCTCAATTAACTGCAAAAAAAGAGTGTTTTAAATCTTTGTCTCCACTTCAAAAGAAATAGGGGCACAGTATACTATAAAACTGAAAAGAGAAAATCTTAAAATATGTCAACCTCTCTTAAAGATAAAAAAATTAAAGCAAAAATATATTTCTACTGCCTATTTGACATTTCTGCCTTATTCTTAAATTCACCCATCACCCTCTTATGAATTCTGCAATGATAAAGATAAACACAGTCACCCTAGTGCAATTGTATATTAGTCATTCAACACAAGATTAGATGCAATTTGTCAATGAAACTTGTTCAGAAATCAAGCATACAAAAATAAAATAGTCCCAAACCAAAGTTTTGAAGATAATTCAAAAAGAGCTGTTTACTATACTATTTAAGAATTTCTATATACCCAAATACTTAGTCTCACCAAAAAAAGAGTTTTAAAGGTGGAGAAGCATACAGTAGATTAATAACATCTTGATTCTAGTCATACAAATTATAGCAGTTTATTATTTCAGTTAAATAGTTATAAAATCGATAACCTACATATTTATTCCCTTATTATAATTATTTGCATTTCCTCTATCTGAGTTGTTACTGGCACTGATATTGTTTTATAAGCTGACTAAAAAAATAGAAAATCTTTTTTGCAACCTGCCTTTACTTAGCAAACAAAACCAAAGTCACCCCATAAACAATTCACCAGGCACTTAGGAAACTCATAGGGTTCCATAGTTGTAAATTTTGCTAGACTACATCATGGCTTTTACTTAACAAAACAGTGAAGTCTAAATATTACCCACCTTCAATAAGCAGTAAATATATAGTTAATAAAAATGGATAACTAAGTGGTCATGATACATTTCAGCTCAATTATACAACAAGAATATGCTATCACAAGATGATACAAGTTGAAAGTGTCATGAAAGGAGCTTAGAAATAAAATCAAGTAAATGTTAAAATATGCAAACTGTCCAAAACAAACAATGTTAAAAGGGAGGATGAAATTGCTTTATAATGAAAGAAAAACAAATGCAAACTAAACACCCAAAACCACATCAAAGTTAATTCACTGTCACTGATGTCTTTAAAGATGATCTTTAGTTTTATTTACCAAAATAAAAGTTTCAGCCATCATGGTCATCCATTCTTAGAGACATTCTAAGAAATAAGATGTCACATCAAATTCTACATACCGTTTTTAGATTTCATCAGTGTTAGGTAAATTTCAAGGACCAATTCGACTTTAATATCAATTTTATTCATAAAATTCAAGAAGTTGTGAGTATTTTTTATCTTCTGAAATTTTCTCAAGACAAGAGATGCTTTCATATTAATAAATAATGCATTCTATTGAAATCACTATAGGACCAAGTCATATCGTCAGATCTCCATGAATACTGAACCAAACAGGATTAATTACTTGGATGGGATATCATGTCATAAAGTTAGATTACAAAGTAACAACCCACAAAAACAATTCTAACCTACCTACTATACATCTATCTTGTATTAAATATCAAAGATTGATAGTAGAAACACAAATATTCAACTTGATGCATTAATGTCAAAAATCTTAATCTCTCCTGAAAGTCATTACTGAAATAAAAATCATTACTAGAGGTAAAAGTCAACAAAATAAAACAAAATCTTACAAAGAATAAAGAAAAGTGTCAGAGATAATATTAAAAACATCTCAATAGAAATTTCAAACATCCACAAGTAACCTCTAATAATCTTGATCAAATTTCAGCTGAATTTAAAAAGAATTTGGACTGTTAAGTTCTACTATTCAAAAGATTATGAAAATTGGTCAGAATTTAATGAATATCTAAGAAATAATGAGGAAGAAAAATCTGAATAAATAAAAACACTAATAACTTACATCAACTATAAAAAATATATATAAAAAACAAAATCAATGAAAAACTAAAGGAATCAACTGCTACTTGACAAAATAATTTCCCAATGCTACTGGAAGCTATTATAAAAAGAATGTAGCCCTTTTTTCTATAAAAAGAATGTAGTACTTCTTAAAAAAATAAATAAAATAACATTCTTTGTTAAAAAAAAATTTTTAAACTTATTTATTTTAGTTCTTTTTTGTTTTGGAAAAAAAAGAAAAATTTTCATATACTTTTATATTTGTAATCCTCATCACCATCACCATCACTATATCCTATCTCTACATATAAGTATCTGTAGTTCAAAGTAACTACAGTTGAATAGAATATGAAAAGAGATTATTCATTTTACAAACAAAAAACACCATTAATGTGTCATCATCTTGTGTCTATTCCAGGGTGGGATTATCATATTCGGCTACTTAGCATTTGAGTTATTTTTATAAATGTTATTTACTGAAATATCAATTTATCCATTTGGCCAATACCAGGGATTACAAATCCAGCCCACAATCATATTTGCACTCAATCTGCAGACCATATGGAATATTGTCTTTTCCCCAGTGGTCATAAAGTGTTAAGAGAATGTCAAATTTAAGTAGTGACCAAGGACATGAACAGTTGTTTAGACAAATATAATTACTTTTTCCTGCTCATTTGATATAGTGAAGCTGATAACAACTATATCAACATTTTTATAAATTAAAGTTAACATTATAAATTACACAGTAAATAGAATCTTTAGTAGTGAAAAAAAAATAAATAAAAACAGTAGTGTAAAATAAATCATATTACAATATATAATCAAACAATGTTACTGCTTAGATAAATTTAAACTTTGAAATTATATAATAAAATCCAACAATAGATTTTAAAAATCTACAGTAGATGCCCCCGAAAGTTAAAATAAATTTTTAAAATAAATAAATAGCACCACTATTTTGACAAAAGAAAAAAAAAAATTCTGATTAATGTTCCTTTTAATTTTTTTTTCATGGACTGTACTGGAGCAAAAAGACTGAACCACCAAGTAAGTGGAGAAGGCAGAAAATAGTTTTGTTTTTGAGATGATCAACTTTTTGTCTCAAGATTATTTCTCACAAAAATTGAAGAAAAAGTTAATTTCATTATATGTCAATATCAACAGAATATACACAAATAGTCCTTAAACAAAGTGTGATACTTCAAACTTACAATCATCTAGATTTTGAAGTTAGGGTCAGTTTTTTTTTTTCAGTAATTAATGAGTAAATACTGAAGAATAAATTTTAACATAATTGTAATTTGAGAAATTTTTTTTCTTAAAATTATCCAAATGATTTTCTACATTGAAATTTGAGTTTGTAGAAAGAAAAACGAACACAAAGAACAGTTTTGCTATAAAATATATATTCAGGGATCCACTGATGACTGTTTCATTTATTCACACCATTAGAAGTGGTAACTGATTAAATTCATTTAATTACCTCCTGCAATGTTCTTTCAATTAATAGAATAAACAATGATCTTGTGCTTATTTTATGAATGAAAATATTCAAGAATAAGAAATGACATCCCTTTCTCTATAGAATACATTTTAAAATGTAAGTCAATGCTTATATTTAAACATGTTAAATATCAAACTATAGTAGATGTGAAAACCATTTGGATATTGATTTTTTTCTTTCTTGTCTTTACATGTGACATTTTCTATTTTATATGAGAATTTTCAAAACAACTGAAAACCAAGGAAAAATTGTGTTTTGAAAATGCTCATGTAATGTATTGAAACGTTAATATGTACATAAAAAAATTTCAATATCCAACTGGTTTTCACATGTTCCACTTTTACATACTATCAGATATTTCATAGCAATCCTACAACTTGATCAAGTTGAAAAATAAAGCAGTCATTTTTATTAGTAATGGGAAGAAAAACAATATAATCAGTGTTTTTGTTATAAAATAGGCAAGTAAAAAATAAAAAAAAATGCAGTCAAATCTTTAAAAAAATTGTGCTTTTTCTTAATACAAGTTCACCCAATACAAAGCTCAAAAGCCACTCAAGGTAGAAAGTTATTGAAAAAAAGCAAAGGTTCCATCTCAAAAAAAAAGTTGTCACTCTCTGAAGCTTGATTATTTCCTACCAAGTAAGACATTTGAATACCAAAAGCAAACAATTATATTTTCTATATGCTGCAACAAATAGTTAAAAAACAAAATGTAAGCAAAATATTTTACCGATCATCAACGGCCTTAAGTGCCAATGTATTTTTTATGTGAGCACATTAGTTTTATCTTTTGTTCCATCCAGCACAAATTTCAATTGCTGCTCATAAATAATGAAGACAAATTTACCAATGCTATTTCTCGTGCTACAGAACTTCATCGGTCAACCAATAAGCAACGTTAAAGGTTTACAAGGAGGAGGAGAGATATATATTGTTTTAATTAGAATTTTAATTTATACGTTACTGAAATTTATGTTATTTGGCTCTATTATATCTGCCTTTCTAAAAGCAAAACAAGCTATTACATTAATGTCTGAAACATTAATATAGATCCATTTTGTCAGAATCAATCTACTAATTTTTATAGAGCATTTGCATTTTAGACTAAAAGGTGCTTCAAAATCAAAGATATGAAGAGGATTTTGTATAGTCTTTTTTTAATCTCATAACATTGGTCCATTTCCCATTTCTAGTCTTTTGATCAAGACCCAATGTGATGAGTTTTTCAAATAAAAGGTTAACAATTATGCATAAAATTAGTTGTGTGTGTGTGTGTGTGTGTGTGTGTGTATGTATGTGTGTGTGTGTGTGTGTTTTACTGCTGATAATGTACACAAGTAAGAAATTCTGTGTTTGTATAACACTTTTCTGCTGCTCCTTTGCTAAGGGGGTGGTGATGAATTTAATCACATATCTGTCTCCCCCTCTGACAAAACACTCTACATTATTAAAGAATCACTATGATGCACACTTTTTAAATAGATTAGAAAAGGAAGCAGCCATCTTGCAATTACCAAGCACATTATTTTGACCAATTTGTGGTTTTGGTGAAATCTTTATAACTCTCAGGACAAGCCAGATTAATGTTTCACTTAATCTGTTAATCTGCTACTGATTAGCAGTAGGAAAGAAAAAAGACCTAAGGCCATTCACATTTTTAGAATAATTGTAAAGATATTTTGATTGAATAAATAATGCAGAAACATTACCATGTTACATAAATTCTTTTTTTCCGAATATCTAACAACATTTCCAATATTTTCAATGCTTTAGAAAATCGTAACAATAGAATTCAAAAGTAAAATTAACTTTGAAAAGGCTTCAATATGTTATGCTGATATTTATATAAGCATATCTCAGTTCTATTGGGAAAAAAAGAAATTGTCATATAGTGTTTTTGCTAGACTATAATTTAACTTATTTTCCCATTATATTTCATGCTAATAATCAAAACCAGATATTACATCATTAACTGTTTTATTTTGTTTCTAAATTAACCAATATAGATTTTTCTCTTCAGCTTAACTTAGATATCTAATATGAATTAGATGAAAAACCCTATTTTTAAAATATGAGATTCCTCTTCCAGAATCTATTCCTCATAACTTACTTGGTATGAGAAGATTTCTTATACCAACTCATGCTGCCAGAAACATTTATACAATCAGTTTTTCCCAATGCTTGCATAAGGCAAAGCATAACAAATCTTGAGAATTTAACAAATGTTAATGTCTATACAATTTCTTACAAGCATTTACCCATTATATAATTGTCTAACACTTTGTAAAGACAGTGTTCAATTTGGACATTTAAAATTCAGGCTTTTTTTTTTTTTTTAAGTCGAAGTTGGCATCACTTAGGTCCTTACTAAGTCTAAATCCAGCAGTGTGTCAAGTAGCTATTATCAAGTTTTTAGTTACTAGTAATAATATGTGTATATATTATGGCACAGTAATGTAATATCATCCCTCAGTTGCATCTCTGTCTTCGGACAGAAAAAATTCTAAGAGGTGCTCTGCTTCTGAGCATCAGCTGCCTGTGGCAGTACCCCACTCATTACAGTAGAAAGGAGGGATTGGTAGTAACATTGATGCCTACACAACTGAGAGTTGCAGGGACTGGGCATTTTTTGGCCCTGGCCTGGGTGTACCTACTTGGGTGCCCTACATTAAATCAGATCTTGTGTCACATCATGTCACTGTGGGGAGACAGGTAAATAACTATTTTTATACATTTCTCTTTTAAAATTTAAGAAAAAAAAACTTCTATTTGTTTTACACATTGCAAGTTAATTTGTTTTTTCATGAACACATTTTAACATCTACATATATGCTGAGAATTACTCACTGGTTAAATTACTGAAGATCAAAAACTGAATCCATCATCCATCTGTTTATGCTAGATAAAAGTAGCCTATAGTTTGTAAATACTTCATAAGCAATGAAACCTTGCTATCAGATGCAGAGGTAAGAATGAAAGCGGATTTTAAAAGTTTTGTTGACAAAATTACTAAATATCAATAGCTAGTAATCATGTGCAATCAAATTTCATATTGCAGCAATATATTTTCTAACGAAACAATTATAATTGATGTTATTCTTATTTTAAAATCTTTAAATGGCATTCAGTTTTAGGTACCCTGGAATTTCAATAGCTTTTTCTGATTACAAATTCAAGACTAAAGATGGGCATCATTTGAAGAAACTTAGCAACATTTTTTTTTTTTTTCTTGTAGATCACCACTGTACTAATATATGGATAATCCATTCATAAACTAGAAAGGATAAGATTAAAATTTACAAAAAAATAAAGTTTCAGCATTAAAATAAGTAATTAAAATTAAGAAAAAAAAAATATATCTAAAACTATATATGAGTTAGGTTGGTAAGATTTCAGTGAATTAGTTAAAAAAAAAGCTCCAAAACTGAACTTGTGTGTGTGTGTGTGTGTGTGTGTGTGTTGGTCATCAAATGAATCTCATATTTATTTTGGTCCCTTTAGAATGCAGGTAATCATAGCTCACCAGATTTCTTTACTATTAGGTTGGTGCAAAAATAATGTCATTTTCTCACATAGTAACATATGGACTCTATAGCCTTGGATGGCAACCAGTCAAGGAAAAAGACAACTGAATTCCCCTAAATATAAGTTAAACAGTCTGGGCTCTGTAACTTAGGTTGGCAACCAATCTAGGAGAAGGACAATTCTGGATTAGAAACCATATGTAGCTCTGGCAAAGCCCATACCATTCAGCTAAGGAAAAAATTGTGGAATTTGCACTGACGCAATGATCCTGACTACAGTCAGCCTCCACAATCATTAGGGCATTAAGGACAGCAAGACGAGTTATTACCAGTTTACTATTTGCTCCCTATAAAGACCAATGACTAACACCTAGTCAAGCTATTATCCAGATATCTAAAAAAAAACTAAATAAGAAACCATGGTAGCAAGAATATAAATGAATACAATATATATTTTCTAAGCTATCTTGACCAATAAGTTAGGGAGTATTAAATATGAAGCATCTAATGAAGTGGTGTAGTAGGTTATATATCCTATTACTACACTGATGCAAGCTTCTCAACTTCTAATTGGCAGGTGATAGCAAAAGTGCAACCTATTAACAGTACCAAACAGGAAGAGACATTAAAACAAGGAAGAATTTCCTGAAGAATCTAAAAAGTAAATTTTAAAGAAATCTATTAATTTTTATCGAATACATCTATTACTGTAAAATAGCTTTATATTTAAATTTTGCTTCACATGTATAATTTATATCTATAATCATGTTATCAATACATTTAAACTTAAAATTCAGGAAAATTATATCTCTAACATTAAAACAATTACAGTTGTAATACTAAAAACATTATTACATTATAATAAAATATTATTACTTAAAATTAACTTCTGGTTATATAACATTTTTAAACATTAATAGTGAGGGATTTTTTTTTTTTTTTTTTATTAACAAATTTTTCTACTGTACATTTTTACTTTTGAAAAACTTGAGCAAAATAGATCTAGCTTGGTTCTGTCAAACTTGTTTAACTCATCTCTTAGCAGAAATTGTAAGAAATCTTGTTAAATGCCTTCTCCACTATGGCCTTATACCAAACTAATGGTTATTTACTAAGCTTAATTGCTGCTTTTAGTATTTTTAGACGGTCAAGCATGTGGAATTTTTCATACACAAAAAGAAAAAGAAAATCTTTGTTTCAAATTTTCAGTTGCATGACCAAAAGGATGTTAGTCAGATTTTGAGAAGTAGATCAGGCCAATAACTTTTCAGCACCCCCCCCATAAAATTCTATTTTATCTTTTTTGTTCTATTAAATAACAGCAAACAAAAAAATAAATGAATTTAAAACAATGTGATGGTGGTGTATAGAATTTTGTTTTCTCTTTTCATTAATTATATATTTGGAAATAATGGATTTAGTCTTAAGAAAGTCTTAATGTCCAAACAACATGTAAGAGAGAAATTATTCTTAAATTCCACAAAAAAAAAAAATACTATTCCTCCTCCCCCACTAAACTGCTGCAGCAATGAACAGATTAACCAAAGCAGCTTATGAACTCAATAATCTGAATTCTCTAGACTTAAAATTGTTTTATATCATTATCAGAGCTCATCTTGACAATGAAAAATAGCAGTACAGAAATTGCTCCCTGCTTACATTCCTCACTGTAGCTCTTAATCTTCTTCTTCTTCCTCATATTGTAGATCTATAAATTTGGTCATATGAAGAAACAAAATTAAACTTTACAGCAGCATAAATGTTTTAAAATTATAGTTAATGATTTAGGTGTTTATGTTATCATCACTTGCAGTGGGTTGAGGAGAGGAACAAAAAAAAAAAAAAAATAAATTTTAACCGATTAAATTTATTTTCATCATTTAGGTTTTCAAAAATACTTTTTAGGAGCTTTGTAATTTAGACATATTTTTAAGAGCCCATCCAATTCCTGAAACAGTCTTTAAATGTCTAATATTTCTAAGTAAATAAACTAACTACCATATTTCATGGCATATAAAGCCCTATCTCCTAAATTTTATATGCAAAATTGAAGTATTTGTTAGGTTAATGTTTATCCAGATGCCATAGGCTATCAATTCTTATCAAGAGTGACATCTTGTATACCATGTTTGTTTGTGTGTTTTTTTTTGTTTTGTTTTGTTTTTTTAATCAATTTCGCCTCAAGCAAGATAGTACACTAAGACACAAGGTGTTTACTGGGTGTGGAAGAATGAGGAACAAGAACAATACTAATGAGCAGAAAGAGAATACAGTAATTAGGAGGACAATAGATAGTGATTGACATTGAATGGAGCAGGAAGGTAGTTCCACAAGCAAGAAGTGTGAGAAAGGAAACTGTTAGCATAGAATTTACAGCTACATCTAGCAGCTCAACTATAAATTGATTATTTCATCCATAAGTGTTTCTTTATATTCTCTGTGCCAATAATACAATGATTGGGAGAAGTTGTAGAGTTTCATTTCAATGTTTAGCTATTTAGTGTTAGAATTATCTTTAGAAATAAACATTGAAGACATTTTAATAATCTGCACATGAATTTGTCAAGAGCTTCTATGTAAAGTGTTTGTTTAACATCTGACATACCCAAGAGAAACAAAGAGAAAGTAAGAAAAGAGAAACAACTTTAAGTATTGTACATTTTGTTGTAATCAAACTCAACATTACTTTTAATATTCATGTATGCCATATATTTAGTTTCCAATAAAATAGTTTAATGATGTATAAACTTATCAAAGCTACATAAATGTATTGCTATGGTTTTTAGAACTGGAAACTTGTAGAATTTCTTGGGATAGTTGACTGGCATAAACTGTCACAAATTATTATATTTTTTTGTTTTTCAATTAAATTTTAATAGAATAATATGATATGTGTCTTCTTTCTTTTCTCTTTTTTTTTTTTTTTTTTTTTTTTTTTTTTTTTTTGAGTTGGCCAAATGTTCATTTCTTGTTACACTCCACAGGATGCATTTTAAGTGTAAAATCTAAAAACAAATATAATTTATATTTTCATGATTAATTTATAAAGATAAAGTTTTCTTTTCTTACCAATTCCAAACTATTTACAATAAAATCAAGTTGATTATTCATTTGTAAAGACTGTTTTTTTTTTTGTTTTTTTAATGTGCAATGATAATGTACTTTTCTGTCACATACCTGCAAATTTATTAGTCGTCTTATTCCACACTTTATCCAACAAAAAATTAATAAATTTCATACTGTCATAAAGATTATTTGTTATATAATTCAATGGTACTAAATATGTCAACACATAGAGAAGCATCTTTGCCTGTTATTACAGTATTTAAAAATATGCTATAGTCGTTATTGTAATTGAAAAAAATACCTAAATTTATGTTATTCATCTCAACAAAGTAGGTACCAAAATTATTGCAAATTATAGCAACAATCAGTTTCTTATAAAAATGTATTTTAAAAAACATTCCAATAATTTAAATAGATTCTTTGAAGTTATAATTACAAAAAATAGTATATAGCAATTAAAAAAAATAAAAATTACATTTTATACTTGAAGCAGGTTTGACATTGTTAAATTTTGTTATCCATAATTAACTTAGATTTCATCACAATATCTGCCAATAGAAAATTTAAAGTCTATAATATAAAGAAATACACGGAATTCAATGAAAATTAGTTAAATGATATCAGTTACTTTTTAATTAAAATATAGTGAAAAATACATTGGTTTACATTTTTAACCAAAGAATTAAAACAGCTTTCTCTAGTGATGAAAATTCAATTATTTATGAGTTATCTGTTCATAAAATATTCCATTTTAGATTATCAGGAAAAAGTAATAAGCTATCATTCTTGAGGATAAGAAATTTCCTCCAAGGTTTTTCAAGTGAACTTAATAAAAAAAAGAACATTTACAAAACTAACCACAAAATCAAATATGTGCATTATGACTTGCATAATAAAATCTGACAAAGAATTTTTTTTTATAAATGGATCCAAAAGATGGAAGTCAAAACATTTGATCAACACAATATCCCATATACCTAAATAAATTATTTTTATTATTATTTTACATGTGGTGGTACTTGACATTCTGTAACTTAGTCTTTCATTCATTGATTTTGTTAACTTATTAATGCTTCAAACTTAACAGTACTTAGAACAGTTTTATTGCTTCCCAAAAGTCTTTGCTTCAATATTATTTTCTATTCTAATATACATCTTTTTCAATGCTGGACCACAAATTTTCTATTTGATTAATATCTGGAGAGACTAGGAGGTATTCCATTTGAAACCTATTTTTGTTAAAGCAGGAAATAGTTTTACAGAATTCAAAGTATACTGTCTGATATGAATAGACTGTTTAGATTAAAACTTCTTGATTATAGCCTGTAGAACTCAGAAAAAGTGCCTTGTCTAAAAGCTTACAATTACTTCCTGCCTTTATTTCAAATCATCATCGACTTTGAAAGGAGCTATAATTTTATTGCCTACAAGAGAAATCCAAAACATTACTCCACCCTGCCACAGTTTTCTAAGTTGTATTGGTGGACTATTTCCATGAAAATACCAACCTGTTCAGCAATTGAGTCCATACAATATAGATCTATATTCACCACCAATAAATTACTAGTCAACCCACTTTTCTTGCTTATTACTCTTAATTTTTCGTAAAAATTAAAAGCCAGTTTTTCTTGTTCTTATCTTGTAAGTGTTTTCAATATTTTTTTATTCTATAATCTGTTCAACTTTTTTGTAATTTATCATCACACAATGTCTTTACAATATTTTGTATCTCTTTTTCAAGCTACACCAATCTTATAACTCAAAGTTAAAAAAAATAAATATCAATTACTATTATATATACTTATTTACAATAGGATGAACAACATGCAAGTTGTATAATAAAATCTCACCCTGTCAAATAAGTTATCAATATTTCTAATAAACAGATATGACATGAAATTTACTGAAAACAACACCTACATTAGTTTATACCAATTTTATTTTCAAAACATTGGCTTCAATAATAAAACCAGATACTATAGAATAAAGAACAATAGAATTGTAACAGAAATGTACGGATAAATTAACTATTCCACAAACATTTAGAAAAGCAACATTTCTGCAAGCATCAAATCTTTAAAAAAATATCAGAGATTGCTCTCTAATGATATTAATTTAAGAGAATATGCCTTTGCAGCAGAATAGAGAGGAGGAGACTTTCAATCCGAGATTAACAAAGATGCATGCAGGTACAAGGTCATCTGAGAAAAAAAAAAATCAAGGCACCAGGTTTAGAGAAAACAAACATGCAAGTCAGATTCATAGATTTCAAGGCCAAACATGAATGAGTGAAAGAATTGAAATAAAATTATCATCTGAAGATCAACAAGGTTTGCACTGACCTAGAATGAAAAGACATGGCAGAGAAAGGAAGTAGCAGCAAATAAAATGTCCATGAGTAATCAGAGTTGACCTTTGGCATCACTCAAATCATGAGTGTATGAAATTGAGAAGAAAATATCAGTGATAACCCAGCAATTTATAGTTAACTAGCCAAGGTACCTGGCGTTGCCCTGGGTGTACATGGCTGCAATTGTATACCCTCACCCCTCTGTCTAGAAATGTCTGCCTGCATCCAGGTTTGCATGCATTATCCACTGGTATACTAAGCTACTCCCATCCTAGCTTTCTTACAGTATGCCTCTTGTAAGTGTTTGATTGTTCTTAATAAAGGAATTCCATCAATAAAACTTCTTTGTGTGGTTGTTGCTCAGAGTTAAACGGTTTCAATGTTTTAGATATTCAGTAAATCTCCTATGGTTGTAATAACTTTCAAATAGTTTGGCATTGTTCACAAATCTAATAATCATGCAAAAACAGGGTTGAAGCATCAGAGCTTGATTCAACTGCAAGTGCAAATATATGAATGCACCACCACCACTTCCTTCTTCATGTTTACTGTAAAGCTGGGCTTAATAAGAGGTTCTTTGTGAAGTTTTCCCTTTTAATGCTTCAATAATCCTTCTCAAAAATTTTTGTGAACAATGCCATACTAATCAGTCAAGAAATGTGGACATGCATAAATAGTATAAACACACACACACACATCTTCTGTTTTATAGATATAGATAGTATTGGAGGGATTATTTTATTACAATATCATGATTTTTATATAGTTTTATTAAAAAGATAGTGAACTATCCCAGATTAAAACTAAAAAAATTGAAAGAAATAAGCGTTTGCATTTAAAACTTTATTGTAATAAAGTTATGCTATATCACTTTGTCCCTGGCCCATAAAACTAAGTCATTAGAAGAAAAGGTGCTGTAAAAATAGATAAATTATAACATCAGCCTAGGTCACCTAACATAGCATCCTCACAATTGTAGTCTTGTACCAGATTAAAGTAAACTTAGTAAATAATATTTCTATTTTAATGGCAAGATAATTCACAAAAAGTCAAAAATAAATTATTTTGTGATTCAATATGTAACACAAAACACATGGCATGAAGATTGTGTTCAAGCATGAAACAGACCGCCACCATTCGGTGTTGACCTCAGTGTCTACTTTTATATTTACATACATTCTATCCTTGATACTGATCACTTTATCAATAAATATAGCATATCTTAAAACACCTATGTGCACATGCTTTATTAATCATTGTTGTTAATGTTTCAGCTATTATAACTTCTTCAGGTGTTTGTCATCATATGTGTTAATCCTTCTCAAATGTTTGATGGTTCTCATTCTATTTTCCATGATGATTGGATGTTATTTCATATCAGTTAATACTTACCAATTTTATTCACCTTTGTGTTGCTTGTCTGTTTCTTCTAAAGAATCAAAAGAGTCTGACTTTTCACTACTACCTGACTCAGAGTTTGAATAACAACCAAGAAACCAAATAAGCTTTAAGCAGTACTTTAATCCACAAGGCTATTGTGTCTTGGACAATTCAGTGGTGAAATTTTGCAGTCTTAAACTTAATGTATGTAACCAGGTGTTGAAATTTATGAGTGCCCTTTCTTAATCAAAGATTCCCAGACAGTATTCATCTATGCTAGGTCCACTAATAATAACAATCATTCTTCATTTTAAAGAGTCTGAAATAAATTTAAAAAAAAAAAAAAAGAGATTATCGTTGATTTTAGACTCATATTCAATTTCATTTTTATTTACTTGCATTTCATTGTTGCAACCAAGACCCTCCAGCAGTGTATATCAGAAATAAAAGATAATCTCTCAAACCAAAACTTATGTCCCTTTTGTCCTAAGGAAGATTGGTAAATATATAGCTGCTTTAACCATTAAGCTAAGAGAACTTGCAGGTTTTGAACAACAAAATTAATTTATATTCCATTCCATAAACTCTCTTGGTACCAGATTTGTTTACATATAAATAGCATCATATTTCAAAGTTATTATAAAATAACTGAATACAAAATTGATTAGAAATAAATATTCTATTATACATATCTTGTCATTATTCCTCTACAAATATCTTCAGGTCTTACCTTGTAAATAAAATAATTGCAGGTTTTCCCTACAAACAAGAGAGATAAACATTTGAGGCCAGGTAAAAAAGGCCAGGATTTCAAATGCTGGGTTTCAAAGCAGACTGACGACCTCCAATTGAAAAATTAATAGAATAAGTCTGTAACAAAGAATCAGGTCAACCCGACCGATAAGATACTCAGAGTTGGTTGCATGTGATACTGTAAACATCAAGAGTTACATCCTCTTCCACAATCTGTTGATTGAAGACCTTCACTTACAGTAGGTGGCATTGACTATTTGCATATGAATGACACTGGGCAGATATTAGCTAATAGTCAGTATGGGTATGTGACTGGAAGAGCTATATAACACCAGTTTTTTCTTGGTCAGGAGAGCACTCTCAACATGTGGAAGATAAAGACAGTCCTCCCAAATTAACGTCCTTCAATTTGGCCTTATGCCATGCTAAGTTTAGTAACTATCAAGAAATGTGTGCAAAGCCAGTCAGGGAAATTATAACCAGTAGGATAAAAGCAGTTTACTCGACTGCTTCTTCATTGTTAATAAACCAAATAGTGAAAAACTTTTTTAAGATTTACATTTTCATTTAGCCTCCCTCAATGGAATGAACACTGATGATGACCTACAACAATAATTAACATGCAAGCAACAGACTGCAAGAGTTTTATTAAAATAAAGAAAATAATTCAATCATAATTGAGGAAAACAGAAAAAGCAGACACAAAACAGTGAAGTGTGAGGTTGTCTTTATAAATAATTGCTGTAATGTTTCAGAAGATGTTTTGTTTTGTTTTGTTTTTTTTTCTTTTTTTTCTTTTTTTTTTGTCTAAACTGTCTCTGAAAGTTTTTATAAGTTATATCTTTATAGACAAAGGCGTTCAATTTTTGTATGTAAATTTCCATAAATGTTGAAAATCTCAAACTAGTTTTTTTTTTTTTTTTATTTTTTTTTATTTTATTTTTTTTTTTTTTTTTTTTACACATGCTACAGTTGAATTATCATCTTCTAATTTATAGTAAAACAATTTTTATTCTTAAAATTATACAATATTCTTAATACTAAGTGAATTTTAGGAATTTAACATTTACAACATTGCAGCATTTCAATTTTTTTTAATGTAAATCACAAAATGCAAAGTGTGAATAAAAAAAAAAAAAAACTGTGCAGAAACTGGTAGTATTGCTTGTATATGGAAGGTATAAACATATTTTTGATGTTTGGGTTTCTTTCACTTTTTTATCATTGTTTCCCTACTTTGATAATGTCACAGAATACAAAAAAGAAAATTGAAGTGAAAATATATGAAAGTAACTCTAAAGAGGTATAAATTTGGTGCACAGTCCAAGTGCTTTCTGCACACTCACCTCGAACTTAGGAGCCGGCCACATGATGAATACCTGTATTTCTTGGGTTTGTGCCCTTTAGTTATACCTTTTAGCCAACGAATGTTTATCATACTTATGAGAGGTACCAACAAGTCTAATGAGACCAGACTGAATGCTACCCACATCACTTTTTTATTTAAAGATGAAGTAACTGGTGAAGATAGCATTTCAAGAACAGCTCCCCTAATCAAATCTATGTGCTTTAAACACAAATGAAATAAATTTCCAGCCATGTCATGCACAGCAATGTCTAGCAGGGTCAATGGCACCAAATCTACAAAGTGAACAGGAAAAGAAAAAAAAAGAAAATAAAATAAAACATGTTAAAAATTTAAAGTGAATGGTTTATCAGAGATTGAAGTGGATATACCAAAAACTAAACACTAAAAAGTATTTGGAAAAAGAAAAAAAAGTTTTAAATCAGTCAAAACTGTTCAAGCAGTTTTATTCAGCACAGAATATCAATATTTTCATGCAAAAGTTTCTTAACCCATCAATTGCAGATGATGTAAATTGCCACCATCATCCAGTGTTAATAGAACATGATTTACACAAACTATTTACTGTACCAAACTGAATGTCACTCACTTAATAACCACTCTGCTGGGGCATCTTTGTAAAAATTCAGAGATAAAGACTTTAGATTATTTTCTGTGGTATTTTTCATACATGCAATACCAGGTTTCCTTCTCATTTTCTGCATCTAAAAATATTTCATTGCTTTGTAACATTTGATCAAAGACTTGATGCATTTTTTATCTATGAAGTATTTGAAATAACATTGCCAATATATTATCATACAATCCTACACAAATGCCAATAGTTAAATTGGATTTTAACAGAAGTAGAATTATAACTATGAATGGCTATATTTTTGTATTTACAATCTGCAGCTAGAATGATTCTTTAAAATCATGTATTACTTCTCATAATGATTGTTTGAGGTAAATTCCAAAGTAAGATTCAAAGAAATATTAATGCATAATATAAACACTGGAAAAACCCTGAAGCCACATTAGGAAAAGTCTTACTCTCACATAATGCCAACTTCAAAGAAAGTTCAGAAATGATCAGAGGCAACTGCAAATTGTCAAATACAAAGAATTAAAATAAAATAAGAATTTAAACCAAATTTATATTTGCCAAAAGTTATGTACAAAAATCAATTTGTGTCAACGTTCTTAAGAGATATTAGAAAGAAAAAATTTCACAATGATCAGAAATGTCATATCTTTTTCTTATGCAAATTGATAAGAAAAATGAATTTTTATGAAGTTATTTTCATAGTTTTAGTAACTTCAATAATATGAGAGACATTTCAAGCCTGCGACACACATCTCCCTCAGTAATATACCAGTCTGCAACTTCTGTTTGTAAAAGTCAATCTAATGGGAAACAGAAACGGCAAGCTCCAAGACCTGACAGACAAACTAGCAACAATATCTAATGCAAACAAGACAGAAGTCAAAGGCAATGGTGAACAACATTAATGCAATCAGTGCCAACATTACCATGAACAGAGAACTCCTGAGAAAAGTGATAACTTTCTATTAGACACTGCTATCCTGAAATGGCACCTCCACAACACGTCTGAAAATGAATTGGTGCAGCCACAGTCGTGATCAGACTAGAAAACATACAAAAGAGCAATATGAGTTCCCAAGTGAAGTTAAAACTCTTCAAGTAATACCACTCAAGAATTAACTTTTGATAGTGTTCTATAATAAAGATAAAGAGCTCTTTAAATAATCTATACAATAAAGCTCATCTCATTTCTGTATTCAGAAAGTGAGGGAGGATTACACATAATCTAAATTCTTTTGACACTCATCACCCTTTATCCAAAGAGACCCAGTCTGGTGATTACTTGTGTAAACCTAATTAAAGCCAGCTTCAATAGCATTCTAATTAAAAATGTTGCTACATTAAGAGATTTAATATACAAGCTCTAAATGTGCTCTTTTATCACTTTATAACTATAAAGGAAAAATACTACCAACAGCTTTTCATTTCTTCCACATTAAGCAGCGACTAACTGATCATTAAACAATCATTTCATTAGATATTTTTTCAGACATTGTTTTACATTTTACATTAATATTTTTCATCAATATAACTTCATTTAATTCATTATTTATAGTATACTAACTGTACAAGTTTCTTAACAGATCAACAACAATTTAGTTTAGCAAGAACAAGCTTCATTCATTTTATTTGCTGTTTATAAAATAATGGGCTGTTCAGGAAAATGTCCATATAAAGACAGAGGAAAATGTCCAGTAAAAGACAGAGAAAAAAAACTTGTGGGATTCAATTTTAAATAATTGAGTGACCAAGTCTGGTTACTAAAACTAACAAGTTATCCTTGTATATGTTATGAGTTAATTGGTAGCAATTACCTTGAGAAAGCAGATTCTGACACACAGGTAAACAACCCAAGTAAAGGAAACTTACCAACAAATGGGCAGGGGGCAACACAAGGATAAAGGTAATAATGACAAACAAGAAAGAACAAAAAAAAAAAAAAATATCAAACAAAATATTCACTACAAACAAAGAAGACATTCTTTGTAAATAAGATTTAAACTTGTATCAACCTCCAGAAGTTCTTTGCTTTATTAGATCAAAATAAAAGTTAAAATTTTCCCTATCAATGATACAGTAAACAGGAAGTAGTCTTAATAGCTGTACTGTTGGGAAAATTTGTAATAACAAATTGAGGAAAAATAAACATAAAAATTATTAAGTATTTGTTTTTGATAATATATTAAATAAAAATAGACCCAAGAAGATTAATCCTCTATATAATTTTTTTCAATTTTCAATATACATAAACCTGTACTTCAGGCGGAATTCATCTCAACAGTTACAAAAATTAATACCCATTTTTTTTTTAAATTTCAAGCAGATAGATATAGTCTTAAAAATAGAGGTAAATAAATCAGTTACTAGAAGAAAAAAAAACATTGGACATAATTAAACTTAAATTAAGATAATGTCAATTAAATTTCACTATATAAGATATAAAAATGACCAGCTTTCTTAAGATTAAAAACTGATCAAATGATATAAATGTAAAAAATTATATTTATATACTAAATTGATTTATCTAAATCTATATTTACATGCATAAATAATAAAATACCAAATGAGTGTTAACCTTTTCAAATCCTGATAATTAACGTATTTTATAAACCTTTATAAATCCTGTACAATTTACCTTATCAGATCTGCAAAGGTTTAATTTAACAAGCTCTAGCTTCATTTATTTTTACTTCTTGAATGTCACTTTTCAAATATTTGGCAACCTCATCATTGATAAACTGGAGCAATATAATGGTCATAAAATAAATATATTTATCCACTTAGAATAAAAAGTCACAAAAATCTCAAACTGATAAGTTTATGCTACAGAGTTTGATGTCAATTTTTCCCTCCTCCCGAGGGGAAATAAACAATGGCAACACAATACATACCCAGACTCACTTGGCAGCTTTTTCAAGCAATCTTTAAGATGCATGATCAAATTGTATTTTCATTTGGCCAACAGTAATCCAAGACGAAACATTTCACTTAACAATCTAAACCTTTTCTGTACATCCTAAAACATTTGTAAAAAAAACAAAAAAAAACAAAAAACACCTTTCTTCTCTGTAATTATACATCTTAGGAACAAGAGTAAAAGTGGTGTGCACAATGTTCTCACTTAATAATCTTACCCAGGCTAATACATGAACAGATTCACACTCAAGGACACCAACGTCCAATATTGATCAACAGAGAGGAAGAGAGACTTGAAAAGTCTATAAGGGAAAGAGAGGAAACCACTTGCACCATAATCTGATTTCAGTTATTCAGCTAAATTGATCAGCACAGAATAAACAAAGGTGTGAATAAATAAACAAATAAATAAATAAGCAAATAAAATGGGACCAAAAATAATCCAGTGACATGAACAAGAGTTTAAAAAAAAAAAAAAAAAAAAAAAAAATGCACCTAACATTGACTTACAAAGAAATTAGTGTAAAACTGAAATTACAACCTAGTCACACAAGACAAACTACGAACAAGGTTAGTGGTAACAAATAATAGATGAGGCTGCTATTATCTGTCTTCTTTTGAAAAGGTCACTGAAAGATATGTGTAGGTAAGTAAAAAAATAAATAAATAAATAAGTTGCCAGATTTTATAAGCATGAATGCTTAGAAGAGGATATAGAATTCACAAAGTCCAATTTTCAGCAAATATAACAGAGCCTCCAAAAAGATATATTGAAAATAAATTTTCATTTATAGTGAGTGTTAATTAGTAATAGTCTCAAATAAATTTCCAATAACTGGGATAAAATTTAAAACTGCAACTTCTTTACATTCTTACAAAGTTGATTTTTGTGAATCTACCTTTTCATTGTAAACAGTTTTATTATTTAGAATGTTTGTAAAAATTACCATCTGTATGATATAAAAAAAAATATTTTAGTAAATGCCATTACAGAAGAAAAGGAATTATAATTGGGAAGATGCCATGGAGTTTCAGTTGGTGTATATTTTTTTTATGCTTCATTTTTGCAGATAAGTAGTTGCTGTGTAGTGAAGTAGGCATTCTTGAACTGACCGACTACAACCTGTTACAAAGTCTTATATTTGTTATTTTCAGAGAATACAAACTTGAAGGTTTTTGAATTTTATAAATCAATAAAGATTATTTAAAAATTCTCTTTTATACCTTATCTGTTTTCTATTATATCCACAAATTTTGAATCTTATTTTAGATTTTGCTAGCTTTTTTCCTGGAGTTTGCCATTATATTTATGTATGTACAGGAATATGCCCACTTTTTGCATAGTTTTTTTTTAACTTTGAAATCTTTACATGTGAGCTACTTTAATTATTAAATTTTGAATATTACTAGATATCTAATTATATTCTCTGGAAAAAAAACAAAGCAACCTGTAGAGCAATAACAATCTTTAAAAGTATATATTTTTTAAATTAATAATTTCAATTGGGAAAACATTAATACTAAGACAACAGTATTCATTTTTCTTTTTCAAGACTTTTGTTAATAGTAATATTAAAACAATATAAGTTTCAGTCAAGAGTCTATCCTAACACAAACATTTTAAAGAAATATTTCAGACCAGGCAAGAAAAGTAATTAGCAATGAGATCCAATTGACAGACAAAATGAGCCTATTAGTTACATATCTAAGAATAGAAAATGTAGGAAAGAATTTGAATAGCTATTGCCTGGTTACAAACTCCATAGAAAAATCAAGAATATTGATTGTTTGCATCAATATTCCATTTGTATTTTTAATTTCAATTTACTAACTTTGTAAGACTTGCAAGGAGAAAAAACTGGTCAGTAAAAAGGGATCAGACAAAACCTCCATATAACTTGTGATTTTTAGAATAAAATTCACATTTAAAATTACTCATCCAGCAAACAATATGAACATTTAAAACAAAAATGTAATGAAAGGTTGGTTTACATATAAACTTGTTTTTAATACAAATCTAAAAAAAATGAAAAGACAAATTTCATCGTCTAATATTTTCTCTGGCCCAGACAAGCATGAAAATACTATATAATTACACAGATAGCAATTACATCTGGTTGGTTTTATCAAGACAGCTAATACTCTTATATTCAATTTTATCATACCCATTTACTTTTCACAGGATTTGTTAAATGGCTATTCTAACAAGTCATTCCTCTAATGATACAATCTAAAAAAACCACATAAATTGTTGAAAATAAAACCACACTGAAGTACAAATATCCAGCTGGGAGATTCTTGGGGTCCAACCAAAAACTCAAAAATTTAGATTTTTTTTAAATTGAATAGTTTTTGTAAAATAAAAAATACCTTTATTACTATCAACAGCTTTATAAATGTTAACAGCAGATTGAATAAAACTTTCAAAAAGATTAATAAATGCAGTTAAAAGAAATAAATAAAATACACTAGTGAGTTAAAATATTAGTGACATCTGGCAAGAAAAGCATGGGCTGAGATTATATATATATATATATATATATATATATATATCGAGAGAGAGAGAGAGAGAGAGATTTTAAGACATTTTTATGTTTATACATTCTTTTTTAAAAATGTCTTAAAATAATTGTCGAACTTTGTCCATTTCATGAGATATATATATACACACACACACACACACAGAGGTTAAGTACTTCATTCTGATGTATGAACACATTGTTAATTTAATAAAATAAAATGTCATTTTTAATTAATGTGAATTTGGAAATTAATAAGAATTGTTAAATTAACACATATTCTAATTTGAAATAGAGCTTTTTGCTAAACACCGGTTTTGAGTCTTTGAAAAGAATTTTTAACAAAACATTCTTTTCTTTGGATTAATTAAAAGGGTTAATTTATTTTTGATCAACTAACCTTCAGTAAATATACAAGTCCTTGGAGATTTGACATGTAGCTTTTAGAATTGATATCTGCTCTTCACACACATATCAAAATTTTTCAACAATTAGAGTTTGAAATGCCACCCCACACAATAATGAAGGACCCAGAAGTTTGAAGCAGTTAAAACCAAATTATTGGCTAGAGAATCTCCAGGCCTGAACTCATTTAATGTTTGAAAAATTGGTAAATGAAAACTCATTTGAAAAGATGTATCTAAACTACAACAGTCTATCCATCTCAATTACACATTGCTTTCTGTTGAATGTGGAGCCATTTAACTAGACTTATTTTTCTTTTTCTTTTTTTTCTCAACAGCTCTGACTAGAACTTTGTTTTTCTTTCCCTCAATTTCCTGAGGATTTTTAGAAAAAGAAAGAAAAAAAAACATTTCACCACTAACATCATTCACACTACAAGAGCAGATCAACAAGCACATAGCATGACAGTTAAGTGAATTTGTAGCTAAAATTTCCATTGTATATTTGATATATGTGATTAATATCTAGTGTAATAAAGTGACTGTGTGAAATGTTTTTTCATCATTAATCTGAAAAGTTATTGATATACCTACATATATTGCATTTTATTTATTTATTTTTTTTTTTTTTGTTTAATAGATTTTGTTACATTTCAAGGAATATACTGCAAAAAGTATTAACTACTTAGTAGAAGTATAATACCATTATGTTATCACTGAATTATTACTGCACCAATAAAGCTTAATTTTTGGAAAAGGAAACATTCCTTGGAATTGTCTATTTATAGGAATCCTTTAAGTAACAGCACCTGCTTGACCACAGGAAGTTAATACCTTTTACTGATAAAGGATTGTCAGCTGCTTTTACATAAAATAACAGTTAACCTCTTCACAGGTCCATCCCTAGTGTTACTACTTCCAGTCAATGACTTATTAATCAACAGTCATTGTTGAAACAAATTCCTGCGACATTTTTAGAAAGAATATTTACTGAAGGAAATACTTTTTCAATGATCATTTTTATATATATATATATATATATATATATACACACACACACATACCATTTAAAACTTAAAAAGCCAAAATATCCAATTGCTTTACACACAATTTTTATGAATATTCATATATAGAATATAATTTATCAGATGTTAAATTGAAGCAATATTAAAAAAAAAAAAAAAAAAAAGTACAAAGATAAGAAACAAAAAATTTGTAAATAGGAAGTTTGCATATATTTCAAAATTTCCCCTAAAAATGGTGTTAAATCATTAGCTGAAATGATGTTTTATAAAATATTAATTATCACAATTGTGCTGCATTTTTAAGAATATGTTAATAACTAGAGTAGTAATTTTTAACTTCTTTGCATAAAAAACAATTGTTGAGACAAGTTTTTGCCAAAATTTCAATTTGTAATTGACCTGGACCACACATATGTGTGCATGCACTCACACACAGAGTGGATATCCAAGTAAAAATTTTACCAAACCAACTGTTGGCTTGTATATTGTTTCAGAAAAAGACAAGTTTAAAAAGCCACTTTTCATTTTTGACTGAAAGAGAAGTCATGCTAAGAGATGCCACATTTTCATCAATTATCTAGAAGAATATTTCTTATAGTCACTGCATGGTTATATATTTTGTTTTCTTAAAAAGAAAGATCCCATAAAGAACAAAATGTATTCTATAATTTTAGGACATTAATAACTTGAAAAAAAAAAAATTTTTTTTTTTTTTTTATTTCAACTGTACTTTTGGCAAAATATATTCTTTATAGAAGAAACGTTACTGAAATGTGTTTCATTTGCATTTTTTTTCTTTGATAATTCACAAATTATTTTCAGAATTTTTGCTAAATGCATTATTGTATTTTTATTATTTTTCTCTTGTGCAATTCACTTTTATCAGATAGTGTTTATAATATTACATCCATTGGTTTACACCCCCTCACACACACATATCTCCTTTAAATACTTAATCATTTTTTCATTGCAGTTAGAACATAATTAGTAAAGTTTATATTTCATATATTTTATTAATATTCATTCTCTATGTTGACACTAGTGACTCATAGTATTTCTTACTATATTAATCCTTTACATTTCACAAGATGTGTAGAAACACTCTGTGGTTAATTAATACTACCAATTTTGAGTTAATTGATATTTGCTAATTAACAATAATTATTGTAACCGAGTTTATTATGTAATCAGAATATAACTAGAATATAAATAGAAAAAAAAAATCTCCATTAATTTTTAGTTTCAGATTCATTTCGAACTATGTCACAAAAGTATTTTACACCTAAATAAACAACACTGAGAAGAACACAATAGACATACTGCAATGTGAGAGGGTAGTAGTAGGAGAGACTAGTTTAACTTTTTGGAATTCAAATATGCATGCACGAAAAATTGCTTTTAATAATCTTTATTCTATCAATCTGTTTAATAGATACAGATATCTTTTTGATAAAAGCAGTATTATTTTGATTTCATATACTTTTCAAAAGTAATTGATTTGTAACCTGTACAATTAAACACTGAAACAATGAGAATAAAAACAAAGAAGAGGAGTTGAAATGATATTGTGTGCACTGTACCCACACACAAAAGAAAACAATTGTTTTTAGAAAGAAAATTTTCATGCTTCTCTGGAAGCCAATCAATACAATTTACTCCATACACAACTGAATGAATGCACATAAACACATTTTACTATCTTTACTCAAATGTAAATTTTCAGAAGTTGGCTGAAATCCAATAGCTGAGTTTAGGATCCTGTTAGTTTATCCAATCACACAGCAGCAAAAGCAAATGCACTTCCTGCTTGCCTTCACACCCTAAATCCATCAACTTATTTTAAAGAAGAGTTTAGTACATTTTGACAGGTGCCTATTTTTACAATGATTGCCCACCAGAATACTTCACAAACACTGCCAGCCTTCAAAGTCAATCCTGTCAGTCTAGAAAAAAAAAAAATGATGGGATGTTACAAAAATGTTCATCTCATGACATTTGTAAGAAATCAAAATGATATTGCACTGAAAATAATAATAATGTCTGAAATGGAGAAATGACATTCAAGTTTTTCAAGGATAACATCATAGTTTGCTCTGATTTTTCCTAATTAGTGAGGAAAAGACTTTCAATTTGATAAAAAATTTAATCTGCCACTATTCAGTATTATAGTTGGAAAATCCACAACTAAGAAACAGAAATATCTTTAAGACAGTAAGGAATCAATATCATTAGTCTATTCATTTCCCTACAAGTCTATACTGAAACTTGCTCTGGTCATAATGTTGTATAATAAAATTTCAAGGAAAGCATTATCAGAATTGGAAACCGGAATACAGAAATAGAAACCACAAACTGAACAGGAAAAAAGAATCAGCATCTTTTCTTACTTATTCATCTTCCATTCATACAGGCCACTTAAGAGAAAACAAAAGATTCTTTGTACTTGTTTTGTCAAAAGAACAAATACTAAAAGAAAAAAAAAAAAAAAGTATGCATGTGTTTGAGAGTGAGTAATTTTTGTTTCTAAATATCTTAAAAATTAGTAAGTGACATCCACAAAAACATAAGACATACATATTTTGAATAAGTGGTGAAATGCTGAATCCTTAAGCCTATTGTCTGTACTCAAGTAATGGAATTTTTGATTACCTTTTCTTGATCATAAACTGTCAGATAGAATTTATCTGTATGCTAGGTCTACTGAGATGATTGTCATGAGACCTGATTCTTTCAATTAGCTTAACCTTCAGTGTTATTGTCTAGTTTTCTTGATTTCATTATACAGAAGTTAATGACCATACTTTTCCTTCCTTGCAGGATCAGTCATGCCTGATTTCAATGTCTTGCCAAAGGCTGCAGCATTTTGATGTTCAAACACTTTTAGATGGTGACTGGTCTCACTCTTGTATTCTTTGCCACAATTGCATGGAATGAAATGCATAATTCTTAATGTTCTATTTGGGTAGAAGGTAACATGGGAGAGATATCTCTTAAGGATTGAACTGCTTTTGAATACAGAATCTTTTCTAATGAATTCTTTATGTATAATAGACAGATTGTGACAGATTCTTGTTTATTGTCCTTGACTCTTATCTCCCTGCTTGTAAAAGAATTGTTTATGCTTGCTGAGTAGTTGTTATTTTGAAGGGCATTTCTAATGCTGATCATCTGTTACTATGAGACCAACTAAAACAACTGACATCATATTCCAGGATAATGAATTTTAATCAATAGAATTTCTATTAGAAAGAAGAAATTATTCACCAGGATTACACCAAATGGTTGATTTGATTTTTACATCTTATCAACCTTTTGCAGGTTATTTAAAGCCAGAAAATATTTTTAGATTCTAAGAATTTTGGGGGATATAATAATAATTTAATGATACAAGTCTTATTAATTAACCCATACCTGGCATAGAAGAAGTGGATTGCTATCTTTCCCAAGGCTATTTGCACGTAAGTGAATAGAACAAACCCAACTGAAATTGGAATTCAGCCCTCCAATTTACAATTCTATGCCATTATCCATTACACCATCCACACATCCATGCTTATAACACCTGGTATTCCTAAGTGATCACCCATCTAGGTACTAACCGGGGTCAATATAGATTCTTGTATGAGCACTGAAGTTAAGCAGTAAGCCTAGGTCATAAAGATATACTTTTTGAACATTTACCTCATTTAAAACAACAATGAGAAAGAAAAGCTATTCTCAAAACTTAATATATGAAACAATAACAATCATAAAATATATTCAGAGCATTTTCATTATATATATATATATATATATATGTGTGTGTGTATGTAAGAGTTCTTGAAATGCAAAGGAAAATATTTGTCGCAGATTACTTCCACAATGAAGAGAACCAATCACTGTAAGTTCAGACTCAAAGATCAGGAGCAGAAAGAAATGTCGAAATCTCAATTTGCAGGTCAAATGTCACAAATCACAATGCATGTAACCAGTCAGAAAAATAACTCCCTCACCGAAGACTGCTGCAGTTGCTACCTACACAAATTTTGGCTTTTTTTTCCCTCTCCGATTTAAAAACACCAACTGCTTTCATCGGCCAAGCATTTTTTCCATTCATTGACAACTGAGAGAGGGTGCACAATATTAACATATCAAAATACTTTTATGGTGACACCTGTGACTGACTTGTTTCTTTTATGAATATTCCATCTTTAGCATATCATGCAGAATATGTGCCCTTTTTTTCGGCAAGTAACTTTCTTTTCCAACACATTTTCAGTCGTAGGATACACACGACATGTTGTCATTTGGTTTGACAAGGTAATTCACCATTTTCTTCGATATATATATATCTTACTAGTTAAAGAAAATAAAAAAGGGTTATCTGCTCAGGCCTATCACAGTGGCAGTTTCATAACTATTCTCTCGTTTTAAAACTAATCTCCAAATCAACTGTGCCTAATTGTCTTGTCTTTAGATTTTTACAATTTTTTTTTTTTTTAAATCAAAACTGTAATGTTCTATTTATTGCAATACCAATTAGTATATGCAGCAATTACTCAAGTTATTCACCAAAATTGTTTCAATTTTTAAAATACTGTAAAGTTATTTTTCTAATAAACTAAATTTGAATAAAAATATAAAAATAGCTTTGTATTAAATGACTTTATGCTCCTCCATCAAATAATGTTTTTTTAGAAATACTTAGCAATCAAAATGAATGTGGCATTTTATTCTCAAAATGTAAAGACTATAATTATTCATATGCACAGACAAACAACTAATAGACTGATAATATCTAGCTAACAGAGCAATTAAATACAGATAATATATAAAAGCAAAAACAAGTCTAACAAGATTAAAACCAATTTTTTTTTAGTAATAAATTGATTCAGATTTTTTACTGCTATGATAAAATATTTCAAAACTTAATATTCCCTTCATTATTTATTCAGTTTGATAGTCTCACTTCAGTGTAAGTGTTATCTCTTCTAAACTGAAGAATCATCTAAGGTCATGAGGAATTCATCTAGGAATAGAATATTATTTCAAAGAAAATACTATCAACTAGCTTTATAAAAATTCTGAAAAATAAATAAATGAAATATTTTTAAAGCAAAAAACTTTTCTGTAAAAACTGAGAAGTGAAATTTTTTTTTTCTTTCATTTACAATAATTTACAGTCACTTTTGAAAAATAATTAAGGCAAGAAAAATAAACATTACTATATAATAAATTGTTGCTGACTAAGATTGTCACATGTGGTGTCTACCTTTGCTCCAGTGGCATTAACACTCCAAATGATCCATCATTATCATAGGACACAACACAGAGTGATTTTGTTTGATTACTTTAATTGCAAAGAATTTATAAATAAAACTAAGCTTCTTCCCACCTCCAGTGAGTAAAACATTGATTATAGATTAACAATGGGGTTGCTATTATTTAATAAAAAAAAAAATAAAAAAAAATCTAATGTCAACTTTCTTTTTAGATTTTGCTGATTCTCAAGCAATAAGGTGGAGGAATGTTTACTTGAGACATTTGGAATATTTTCTTATAACTTTTGAGGAGGGGGGTCTCTTTAAGACAAATATAAAGAAAAGAATTTTGAGAAAATAAAAGAAGACTTCATTTTAAGGGCAATTTTTAAGAAAAAAAAAAATTCAGATATTCTTTATAAACTCCAAACCAAATAATAATCATTTTCTGGTTTATTTCTCACCTTTTTTAGACCTTGTTTCACCTGGATAATGCATGATAATCATTATCATGCAATAGTAAATTGATTTATATTGGCATAAATTAGAATGTTACGAAATGAACAAATCAGAAATTTGAGATTGCTAAAAGAAATTGCATTATGAGCTTTTGATTCAGTGAAATAGATTAAAACTGCTTCACAATCATTAAAATGACTCACATTCATTTCCATACAAATCAAGCTTCACTTGATATAATTTTCTTATTTTGAATTACCATGTATACTCATTTATAAGCAGAATTCATATATAGTGCAACCCCTGAATATTCTTGGATATATTTTGACTCCTTCAGAAAAAATTTATAGTGCAACCAGTCACTGAAAATGTATGATTTTTAACCTCTTCAAGAGAATTACCTCTGTATAGAGTGACCCCCTATTTTTGCATAAAAAATGATCATAAAAACTCACACTATATACGAGAATATACAGTATTACCATAAACACTTCATTCTCATACAAGTAAAAATTGCGTACAAAGTTAATGCCATTTTGTTATACAAGTCAGTATTTTCACGATATATTTATATGAGCAATATATTAGGTCGGTGCAAAAATAATGGTGTAATAATGTTGTTTTTTGATGTATTTTTTAACGTCAAAAAAACGACATTATTACGTCATTATTTTTGCACCAACCTAATAAAAGATTCAGCACCTCATCAATATTATTAAAGATATTAACAAAAACTTATTTACAGGCAGACTTTTGTTCTCATCTTTGTTATTATCAATAAGTTTTTGCCATTGTGCCCTCTAGCCATCATCAGGTGATTGTCATTTCAAGTAACCTTTAGGGGATTTCAAACTGAACCTTGCAGGGGGAGACTGTTCTCCCTCTGCTCTCCATGCCTAGAGATATCTTGTCTAGTTCTTATTTTGTACTGCTCAGTTACTGCTTGCTCCGTTTTCCATTGATTACAAGTGTGCACTGCCTGATCCAGGGGCTGGACTCACAATCACTATGTCACCAAATTCATGAACCAACAATTTAATTCACAAAGCTATTGTCTCATAGGGAAACCCAGTGTGCAGGGCTTGAAGCCTTAAACTTAATCTGCCTGCTGATGAGAGTGCATTTGCTGAAACTTCTCTTTGAAGTCCTGCTGTCATATCTATTTATTAACAACTCCCAAGCCATATTTATTTCTATGCTGGGTCTACTAAGCAAGTCCTCATAGCCTAACATATGCACTAATTCTTTCAAGTTCTACTTTCAGGATTAATCCATGAGGATATTGTTCCGAAAGACAAGGTTTTGGTTAGTGAATTTGGTAACACAGTAATTGTGAGTTCAATCCCTGGGCTGAGCAGTGCAGACTTGGACTTAGTGGAAAACAAGGCAAGCAGTACTAAATCCAAACTAGACAAGATATCCCTAGACATGATCAGTGGAACAAAAACAATCAACCTTCATAAATCAAATGAAGGTTTTCAGTTAGCAAGTTACCCAAACCAACAAGCACTTTATGAAAGACATGGAGCACAACAGTAGAAACATTGTGATAACATGATGACAATAGTCTGCATGTAAATAATGAGAACTTCTCATCCCAGAAATTAAGACAAAAATTTGTTTGGGTTAGTCATGTTATGCAAAGAAAGTGAAACATAAATTTTGATTTCTAAATAAATCCAGAAGATACAGGTCATAAAAACATTTGATTAACAAAATATCTCAAATACTTGAACAAATCATTTCTTAACATTCTATAACCTTCATCCTTCATTCATTGATTTTATTAACTTTTCTATTGTTTCAAATTTAACATTACTTGCAATAATTTATATTGCATCCCGGTGATCTTTGCTTGAACATTGTTTTCCAGTCTCATTTACGTCTCTTAATAATGAACCACACATTTTCTCATTGATTAATATCTGGAGTGACCTAGGAGTCATTCTGCTAATTTTGTGTCTGAAATCTTTTTTGACAAGATGGGATAGTCAGTTTTGCAGAATGTGAAGAGTATTTTTCCACATGACTATTTTGCTTATGACCTGTAACATTAGAAAAAAAAAATTTTCCAGGAACTTAATTTTCTGCATTTATCTTGAACAATCATCAATTTTGAAAGGACTTAGAATTTATTGTGAGCAATAGTAGCCTAAAACATTCCTTCCCCTTCCCCACTATGGAGGTATAAACTGTGTTGGTCAACTATTTCCATAAAGGAGCCAACTTCTAGCCCAGCTATCAGGCTCATGTATTGTAACTTCATTCATAACAAAAAAATCATTGAGAAACCAGTTTTCATGTACTTCTTCAACTAAATTCATATTTCTTTTTGTGATGTTTACATTTTCAATACCAGCTTTTTCAAATATATTCTGTTGGTTAATCCATTTTTTGGAGAGTTATTGACCGCTTTTAATTTTCCTCAAATCTCTTTTTGTGATATTCAAAAAGCCAATTCTGATTGTTCTATAAATCTTACACAACTTTTCGAAATTTCCAACATTGTGCTCACATCACTTAATAACTTTATATTTTGCAAACCATGCCTATATATATATTATATAAAAATAAATAAAATTAAAACAAGTAACTATACCATGTGTGTGTGTGTATATATATATATATATGGATAAATATACTCTTAAGGTGTGCTATATTTATGGGATAAAGTGCTCAATATCAGAGATAGAGCATGCGTAAATATAAAAGTGAACATTGAAGTCAACACTTAGAGGCGACAGACTGTTTCATGCTAGACACAATCATCAGGCCTGACTAGTGCGTCTAGCATAAAACAGCCTGTCGCCTCTAGGTGTTGACGTCAATGTTCACTTTTATATATATATATATATATATATATATATAAAATACAAAGTGTTACTTAGTTGAATGATGTTATAATCACAATATGAATACAAAAGTTGCATAATTTCATTCCACCAAATAAATCATTGTAAATATTTGTAATAAAAATAGATAAGCTGAAATTCACATATATTTATCATATAAGTACCAACATTGATTAGTTAATAAACATTTTATTATGAAAACATTGATTTATATAATGTGACATTACAGACATGGTTGTCATTCAAGTATTGATCAATTCTATAAAGTTATCATGGAACAAATAAAATCAATTCTCAAGTTCTGATGAAGAAAAATGAAGCAATATCTTACAAAAGGTCTAAATTATATAGTATTAAATGAATGAAATTTATTCATACACAATATATTCTCAATTCACTCTAAATTATTTCAAATGCTATGCAATTTTAATATTCAAAATCTATCTGTACATTTACATACTGACCACTTGATTCTTTCCAAATGTTAACTTCTTCCAGAAACATTACAATTTATTGGAATTAGAGAAATTATAAAAACATTTACATCTTACCATTTCAAAGTAGGAGGGAAAAACTGATGAAATAATGAAAAAAATAATTCTAATAATTTAATTTTTTATTCTGTGAATACAAAATAATTATTCAAAATAACAAAGGGTTTGGGATCAACTTCTGAAAAATCCAGCAACCAACAATATCACAATAATTCAAAAAAGAGAAAATTAAGATTAAAAATTGCAAATTAACAGACATTAACTGGTGTGTGTGTGGGGGGGTTAACTCTTCAGAGTAATATTTGGATGGATTTTGGAAAAAAAAATGAATGAAAAGATATTTTGTTTGCATCTATTAAGGATTGGTCTAAAGTGCTTGGTTAGAACGAGAGAGAGAGAGAGAGGAAATGTATGCCCCATTAAAGATTAAAAATAAAAAGTGATGTTGGAGAGAGAAAAAAAAGAAAATCATTAGTTAATTTTCACAAAGACAAGTTTATATTCAAATTAAGTAGATAAATGTTTGCAAAAATCTAATTAAAACATCAAAATATTAAATGTTCAGCCTATGATTTTAACCCAGTCATTTTTCTAACAAGTATTTTCTTGCAGTATTCACATTTGTAAGCATTGTTTTAAACTGGGCATTATAGTAGAAGTTGGCTATTGCCTACTGCTTGTTAAATACTTTCAAAAATTAGAAACCCATTTGACATGTTTCATGAAGAGAGGTAGGATTTTAAGACACAAGCTATAGTTAACAATTATAACCTAAAAGATCTATAGATCTATTGACTAAAAAAAAAAAAAAAAAAAAAAAAGTATGCAATTATACCTTAAACTAATTTTATATCAAGTGTCAATAAAATCCATAAGTTACAGTAAGAATCATGCATGTCATACACAAAAGAAATTAAAATAGAATTTGCATGTTTTTATAATGAACTAAATACTTTCTGATGCTTAAATTGTCCAGATCACCATTTCAGCAATTTTTTACAATTATCTCTTTCTTACAAATCATTGCCAATATACATTCCAAAATTCTTCATAAACTGCTTTACTCTTTCATAAGTGTGCAAATAAAATTATGTCATTTGAACATTGTGAAAAAACATAATTGGCACATATAAAATAGTATTCACTAGATTTAAAACAATAGAAAAATACAATAAATTTATCAATAGAATATCTGCTAATATTTTAGAAATTAATCCTTATCAATTATCTCTATAACAAAGTAATTCAGGATTGGTCAAAGACATTTTAAATAAACCTTTATGTTTAAAAATGTCATGTGTACATGTAACCTGTGAGTATAGATTACATTCAGTTGGCCCTTCAATTAAGAGTTTGAATTTCTTTTAGCAAAATGAGATACAGATCAGCAAAATAAGTTTTCCTTTAACTTTGTAAATGAGATACATCAAATGATATACAAACATTTTAAAATGCAGTGCACAACAGTGCTTTGTGCTTGAAAATCTCATGAAACTGATTATTGATGGATGTTTATTTACAAAACAAATAATATTTGATAAATGATAAATTGGTCCCTGCTAGTAAATGGATCTGTACAATCAATCACTAGATTACCTTCAAACAATGTGAAAATGTTTGTTAAACTTTAGAAATAATGATGAAACAAAAGAATTGGCAGAACTCACACAGAAAACTGAAAAGGAGTGTCAGAAGGGTCAAGGTCATTTTGTTATAGGAATCAAAGAGTATAGCACTTCACAATTTTACAGGCATGTTAGTCCCAACTTTACCAGAAATATCACTTCTATTTATGCTGCAACACCCACATTTCAACATAATGAGCATACTGAACTTTTCTTTACAATTCAAATCTTTCAGGTTAAATATTTATGGGGAAAATATGCATAAACTAAAATAAATCTGAAAACATTGCAGGCACATGGAAGAAATTTTTGAGATGAACATGTTAATGACACTCATGTAAGAATCAAATCATAAAAATATCAAGTTATCTCCCACTGCTGATCTACCTCACCCCACATGGTGCCAATGAGTCAATATTTGAAGAGGTCTAAAGTTTGATCATGCAAAAAGGTCTGCAACAAATTTGTACTACCAGATTCAAATATTTATCTTTAGAAATAAATTAACACACATTGGTAAAAGACCATAACATCAGAGAATAGGAAACTAAATTTATGCAATAAACAAATGAAATTTTTTGTATAATATTAACGGAAACTTGACAGATTTTCTAAGCATCTAATCTGCTTCTTTTTTTTCTTTTAAGTTATAGTTGGTCACTTGTTTTCACTTTGTTAGACAATTCCAAAGTTCTTCATTGATATTTAACTTCACCTTATTAAATAGCAGCAGGCATGATATAAGGAGTTTTTCTAATGAGTAGAAGCAGTTTGATTGGTTGAAAAACACAAACTGTTGCTTTGATTCATTCCAATTCTAAAATGATTATTCAATATCTTCCTATTCAGCTTTTGATTAATTTTCTGTTTTCTTCCACCAACTATGATTCCCTTAACTTAAATTTGAACTTTCAATTGTTTTCTATCATCAAAAGTTTTGCTTTTCACAATCCAGTTCTTTTTTTCTCTCAGTTAATACTGACTTTTCAATTTTGTACTTAAAGCTGCTCATTTGCTTTAGTGTGTTTGACCAACAAAAGATGTCAACTTTCAATTACATTTACTCTATTAACATGTTTGAATTTCTTACTACAGAGGATCTCAATTAGACATTGAGTCTGAAACCTCCAAAAAGGCTTCTCTTCAGATTGATCCCAGGTTTGCTGTATTCAGCTACTTATTGGGCCATCTTGTGAAAGTGTTGCTCTGAATAAACATTCCAATGTGCATTTGATAAGGTTTTCTTTGGTAATTGTTATTTCCCCATTACAAGCCTTATTTTGATTTTTACCCATTCTGATTCAGTTGAAACATTATCTTATATTCCTTCAGATTTACAATGCACCCAATACTCTATCAGATGTATGTTGTACCTGTCATCCCTTTCAAAGCATGTCAACCCCACTCCAGAAAGACAAGCAGACAGGTGTGCTTTAGAGTGACACAAAGTACTCACATGCTCCTCTTCTTGATTGCAGAGATGTAAAACAAATGAGTGACTCAACGACCAAGTCACGAGAATGGAATGAAAGAACAGATGGACTCACTCATCCAGCCAAAACTATCAGCATGATGATAATCAGCAGCAGTAGAAAAGTAGAGATCAAATCTTTTATCAAATTTAACAAATTTAGTCGATTCTATTTATTAATTCAACTAAATTAGGAAATATAGATTTTGCCTTTGCCATCTGTGTTGTTCATTTTAACTCTTCATTTAAAACAAAAAAAAAACAAAAAAAAAATAGAATACAACTTTACATCCAATAGAACACTACTGTAAAATGCTTTTCTTATATAAGCCACAGAGATCTTCCATTAAGATACAACTGGTTCATTTATAAAAGGAATCTGTTCTTGTAGGACCAGTCAAATTTTAGGGAAAAACCAATAGCAAAATATAAAATTGATTCAATTCTGTAAGAATTACACAATCTTTTCCAAGGATTCATATATTTGAATCTGGCACAAATTTCTGAAATATATGCCACCAACATTTTGAAAATTTTCCATGTAATTAGTTATTTAGAAAAACATAACAAAAAGCCATATTAACAAGTCTTTGTCAGAGGAAAAGATTACAAAATAAAAAAAACATTTACCATCCAGTGAAAATATTGTACTAAAGAATTTTTAGAATTTTAAAATGTCTTTTTCAAAATAGGTTTTTGTTTTTAATCGAACATCCATATCTTGACAAAATGTTTTTTTTCTTTTGGCTATGTACCAAATTAACATTTGCACCCACTAACATCAAATACTCAAAAATATTAAACTATGTATCAGAAACATCAAGCATATATATCTATAATAACTGCAGCCAGTAATATTTCAATCAAAGGTTGGGCTAATTGCTGTCAGCTGTCTTTACAGGTAGAATGAAAGGCTGTTACATCAAAAGAAATGAAAGTCTCAACATTAATTTCTTATTTTAAAAAGATCTGAACACCATTCAGATAATGGTTGGAAAGTTCTGGATTGATGCATTTATATAACTTATAAGGATAGCTATTATTTATTACTCATCTTCTGCTCTATCAAATGAACCACCATGTATCTTGGACCCATAACCTTTTATAAATAAGAGCAAAACAAATGCAACAGCAGCAAAATTCAATTAGATGACAGTAAAACAAACCCATATAACTGTTAAGGTATTCAATATAGCTTGGTCCTGGAGATACAAGAAGATACTGGAAAGTTCTCAGCCCAACCCACTTCCCAAAATCTGACCATTTGACCAAATACGATAAATTTTTTTTTTAGAATCCCTCCAAGATCTTTACCAGAAATATTGGTTTCAACCAATAGGAAAAACTGCAAAACACTAGACACTCCCCATTTTATAGACAGAAGCACACAAATGTATGCTGGGATTTTTTCTTAGCTACAAAAAAAAAAAAAAAAAAAAAAAAAAAAAATAGGAAGGTTCTCAGTTTTATCTGACTCAGTCCCAATCTCTCTTGTCTTGAAGTCAGAGCACTATATTCACTTGTCCAAACTTGCTTTAGTGTATCAGCAGCAATTCTTAGTTTGTGAAATTCTTGCTATATTACTGTAGCTTTGCCTTATTACTGTTAATTTGCCTTGTATATATTGCTTGCTTATATATATATGAAGAAATATAGTTTTAAGGTGTGCTATATTTATGGAATAAAGTGCTCAATATCAGAGAGAGTGTATGTAAATATAAAAGTGAACATGGAAGTCAACACTCAGAAGCGACAGGCTGTTTCATGCTGGACGCAAGCCTGATGATTGCATCCAGCATGAAACAGCCCGTCTCCTCTGAGTTCTATATATATATATATATATATATATATATACACACACACACAGCGTAACCCGGATATAAGAGAGATTTTCTCTGGTCCCAAATTAGAGCCATACTTACCTAAACAAAATAGACCAAACCCGGATATAAGAGACTTCTTCTCCAGTCCTGGCAACTCTCTTATATCCGGGTTACACTGTATATGTGTGTGTGTGTATATATATATATATATATATATATATATATATATATATATATATATATATACATAGAGGTCCTGTTTTTTGTTTTGTTTTTTTTTGTTGTTTTTCTTGTCATTGCTTATTTGTCAATTCTGTTGCTTGGACAGTTCTGTTACTTATTTTGCATTTAACCATGGCTACTCACCCGACAAGAAATATACAAATCATATAAATGCTTATATTCCAAAAAATTTAAGTTGTCTAAACATCTTCAGTTGTTTTCATTTAAACAGGTTTCATTTAATTAACAGCAGGAGTGTGAAAATTTAAGTAATTACAAATAAAACGAAGGAAAATATTTTGTAATCAATTCACTCCAAGAAATGTGATTATATCACGATGATGCAAGAGGTTACTGAGAGTGAAAAAGAATAAAAAAATCTTTGTCAACTAAGCAATAGGCAAAGCTACCTAGTCCTACTACATGTAGATTTTTTTTTCCATTATTAATTAAACATTATAATTTATTTCACTTCAGAGAAATATATACTTCAATTTAATGTATATGCTACTTCCAAACAGTTTATGATTTAAAATTTGATCTCTAAGAAGCAGGTCCAAAATTTAAGCCATTCATTGAGGAAAAAAAAAAAAAAAAAAAAATCAACAGAATCTTACATTTACAATTTAATTTTCATGTCTAATTTCAGATTTAAAGACAATGGCTTTAGGTTTGCATTTATTTTCAATGTTGGAATGTCCTATTTCACCCGAGACCCTTTTCTAAATGAAATAGAAGGCTAAATTTACAACAGTCTAATAACAAATCTACACCTATATGGTCTTTCACTTGCAAATAAAAAAATAAGACAATAGAAAAAGGAGCATAAAAATGCAATTTATCATGAAATATAGTTTTTCACCATGTGAACAATTGTATATGTGTGTGTGTGTGTATATATATATATATATATATATATATATATATATATATATATATATATATATATCTCAAGCATCATTGCTTGTGCTAACAAAAATATTAGCATTTAAATAAACTAAATTTACTTTTATTCTAACCTAGACTGTCCACTGCAAATATTTTTCTTTTTTTAATAATAAAAAAAAATCTACTAAATCTTCAGTGTAATTGTGATACTTAAATCATGTGATTTTATATCAACCCACAACTAGACAGCAACTTCAAAGTCAGAAATATCAAACATTCAACAATGGATAAAAAACAAAAAGCTAGAATTAGACCAAGAAAATTAACTTCAATTAAATTCTTTATTCAATTAGTCCTGATAAGACTATTGATTATTCTTTATAAGACTATATGATTTTAGAAGTGATGGACAAATTTGTAACAAGATTGCTGAGGCTAAAAAAGAATAGGAAAAGAGAAGATAATTTGGAGAACAAAACTAAACCTAGTTATAAATAGTATTCTAAAAATTTGGATTCATGATTTATTTTTATTTATTTTTTTACTGTCTTCCCAATCTCTTTCTGTGTCATGTCCCTTCAGGACATGGGTGATCAGAACTCCACAATTTCCTATCTTTTATAGCACTTAGCAACATTTAGTTTTTCATTTTTATTATCCCTCTCATTACTTGTTCTGTCATCCATTTATACACATTCAGTAGATAGACTCTCTCTGTCCTTTTTACCTTCAATATTCTTGTGAAGGTTAAATTCTTCAAGCCCTCTTTCTTCATTATGTGTTCCAGAAATTTCAGTTGTCTCTTTCTGATTCTAAGTATACTTGTGCTTTTTGTTTCCATTTTCCTTAAAACTCTCGTTGCTTACATGCTCTGTCTATAGTATTCGCAGCATCTTCCTGTATAACCACGTGTTGCCTCAAGTTTCTTTTTCATCTGTGAGGAAATTATCCAACCACAGTTCACTACTATATATGGGGACTGATTTAAATATCATTTCAGCATTTTTCTTTGTTTTCTCATTTCTTAATACTTTATTTAGCTTTTGGAAGGCATCTTGCGCCATTCCAATGTGCCTTCGGATTTTAGTATCACATTTTTCATCATCTATTAAAACACTTCAAAAATGTTTAAATTTTTTGGACTTGCTTAATTTTGACATCTCCATTTTGTCACTTGTATCTTGGACTGTTCTTATTACTGACAACCATACATTCTATCTTCTTACAATCAATGTTTAACTTTTTCTTCCATTTTTCCTTTATTACATTATCTAGGAATTCCTATAGTTTTCTTTCAGTGTCTGCAATCAACAGTGTCACCTGCATATCTTATGTAGTTAAAATTGTGCCCAACAATAAATTCTAGTAAGACTTCTAGTTCACTTATGTAAAGTTTAATCAAAGCCAGCGAGACAACACATCCTTATCTTATGCCCTTTTCTACTTTTTTTTTCTGTACTTGATCAATTCCTTTTCTATACATATGCATTAAATGTTCTGGATTATAATATCTTTCCCAAAGAGATCAAGTTTTCCTAGCAATACAAATAGATATGCCCTACCTTATCAAATGCTTTTGTATAGTCCATGAAAAGCATAGGTATACATGCTTTTGCCTTTGTACTGCTTGCTCTGATATCATTCTGATAAATATTGCATTTCTTGTCCAGTGTCTTTAACAACAACACTGTTCTGATGTTGCTTTCAGTCTAATTCTTCTACATACTCTATTCATCAGAATGCAAATAAGCCTAGTTATGTGGCTCATTAAGCTGGTTTTCTGATAGAACTCTCATTCATTTACACCTGGTTTCTTAGGTGACACTACAAAGATGGATTTACTAAAGCTTTCTAATATGTCACCACTGTTGTATATTTTATTTATTATTTCAATAATCTTGTCAATCCCAAAATTGTCTAAGGCTGATAGCATCGCCATTACAATTCCATCTGCACCTTTGTTCTTCTTTTCTCATAATGATCTTACCCCAGATTTTAATATTTCAGTTCCTTCTATGTTTTTGTGCATTGTTAGCTTCCCCCACTCTTTTGATTTCTGATGTATCTGTTCCATATTTGGGATATCTTTATTTTCTCTATTATGAGCATTCCCACATTCAATGTTATATATCCTGTCAAAGAGTATGTATTTTTTGTCCTGTTAGTTATTTTATTTATACCTGCCATATCTACGATGCTCATTGTTTCTATCGTTACATACATTTGGTTGAGTCATTCATCTTTGGCCTGCTTGCTTTTGTTTCTAACATTTCTCTTTAATGTTCTATATTCTGTACCATTTTTTGGCATTACTTTTTCATAATCTCAAGAATTTTTTTTTTCTTTGTTTCTCTTTCCTTGGGATGATCTCATTTGATCATAAAAATGTCTCTTAAATATTTTTTTAAAATCCTTATGAAGGTACATAATTTTTATTAGATTTTTGGTATTTTTAAAATTTTTTAGAACACCTAAGTTCTTTCTCTACCAACTTCCTATTTTTAAGTAACAGATCATTGCATTTTTCTTTCAAATGCTTGACATTAAACTTATATATACAAATCTGAGATTTTCCATATCAAACATTGAGAGCCAAGTTTCTTAAGTCTTAACTGTAGAAAAAAATTATAACTTTTTATGAGTAATGAAATTGTGACAAGCTGGATGGTGTCAATATTCTTATCTTAAATATTATGCAGATTTACAACCCTAACATTTATAGTTTGAAACCTAATAGACACTAGTCCCTAACACTTATACAGATTCCTAAAATACAAGACATTACACAAATCAAATGAATATCTATATTAACTAATAAAAAGATTACCAAAATTATAACCATTATAAATTTAAAATTATGAACCATTAAAGTTTTTTCAAAATTATATCATTAATATATGCTCATTTGTTGACAGTTATTTTTTCTGATTCTTAAAAAAAAAAATTAAGTAAATTTGAAGAGATAAAATGAAACAATGAATATAATACAAGCTTAATTAGAAAAGGGTTTAAAATAATTGTTTAAAAGGCAGAAGCTGCTACTTTCATACCAAATAAATCTGAAATAATTGCTATATTATTCCTGCTTAAAATAATTAGCTAATAATGAAGATCACAATGCAGATTGTGAGAGAAATATATACTCAGAATTTAGAGCAAAAAGATAAATATCAAGGATACAAAACAAAAAAAAACACATTCCTTTAAATTTAGATTAATATGGTGACTAGTTAGTGACATAAGTATTCTGGGAATTAATATAGAAAAACTTTTAATGGTGTTGTAGTTAATCTTTTTCAGATATTAACATAGTAGCAGTGGGTGGAGCAGAAGAAATATTCTCCACCTGACCCATTTCCCAAAGTTTGACTAAACATTAAAATTTTTTTTTTTTTTTTTTTTTTGGGGGGGGGGGGGTTGAATACCCTAATAGTGAGGCTGAGAACTTTTCAGCATTTTCCCCACTCATACATAAAATAAGGACAAACACTTAAAAAGTTTTCATTAATAATTTTCTGACATCTTCATATATCATACACTTTGTTAATTTTCAATATTATTAGAAGTGATTAAAATTGAAGATTCAAAATTTAAGTAAATTTAAGTTTCATAAAAACTATGGGGAAGTCATCACAAAGAACCAGAAACTGGATCTTGGTAGAAAAACTGGAATTAATGTTTATCTAGTCTCATCAAAATGTTTTAATACCATTCTTGATAACTTAATTCTTATAAAATTATTTAACAACTTCATGGAATAATATAAATATTAGAGACACAAAGCAAATGTAATTTAATCCATTGTACTGAATGATGAAGAACAGATTAAAGTATTAAAATATTTCATTTTACTTAAACTTTATCCGTTATCAAAAGAGATTTTGTTATCAAAATTTGTCACAACAAATTTGAAACTTATTTTAATATTATTTTTGAGGTGATAAGATTTGAAAAAAAATTTTAGTTGGTTATTATTCACATAACATATCAGTGTTTAAAAAACAAAAACAAAACTAAGATCTGGGAAATGATAACATGCAATTTGAAGGGAAATCAAATTGTATGACACCAGTTTGAGAATTAAAGAACACCTCTGTCTTGGACATATTTAGTTTGTCTCATTTCTATTATCATTAGTCTTGCCTCTATAAGGTATAATTTGGTATAAAGTTAACCAGCCAATCTCAATATACCAATTACCATAAATAAAATATTACAAGCAACTTATAGAACTAAAGGTCTAAGCATTTATTAAAAAAAATAAAAACAATATAATTTAAACTTTTCCTTCAGAAGTGAAATTACATGAAAATTCCTCAAGTTGAATATGTCATATGAAGTTGATCTTATAAAATGACTGCCTATGATAAAGATAAAATAAACATAAGGCAAATGTATGAGGACAAATTTATATTTCAGTTCCAAATACAGTTTCTGTACCTGTTATTATATAGATAGTTGCCAAAACTTAAATGCTATGATATACTTATCTCATGAAAGTAATCATTTTGATGAAAATCTTGTGCATAAAATATACAAAATTCTTCTGACAAATATCTGAACTGCTATCAGATTTTCACACTGCCATTGTAAATTAATGATACGATGCCAACAAATATACTTTCAATACAAATCAGTTATACTTCAACAGAAAAGAATTTTTTATATGGCCTATTCAGACAGTATAGGGAGAAAGCAATTGTTGGTTTAATAATAATAATCAATAATTTGTTCAGTCTAACATTTTCATATTTATTGATCACATAACTCTTCAACTAGTGAATTACCTAATCATTTTCTGTACTATAAATAACTGATAACTTTTCTTACTATATACAAAATATGTTGCATAAAGACAAATTAATTATGTTCCTTAAAAACAAAAGTTTGCTTTTAATATGTCACAAACAGTATTCTCATTATAAAATTACTTATACGTTAAAATTATGAGTAATTAATTTAATTTGAAAACAAATTTGGAAGCAAGAGGCACATACCTAGCTAGCAGTAGCAAAACAGAGAAAGAAATTGCTTATCTCTTTCTCAGAAGCTTTAGCAAGCAAATGTAGAGGGGCTTATTTGCCATGAAAACAGAAAAGCAGAATGGCCTACTTGAAATGGAAATTACGATTTTGAAATTGAAATTCTTTTTTTTTTTATGACAATTAGATTTGCCATTTGCCATTTTTATTTGTTACTATGTTTGCCTTTCCAAACTCACTCATCGGACAGACATCGGTAATGTTTTGATACATTCTCCTTACCTACTGTCTCCCTACAGTTTACAGTATTTAGGAACAAAGTTGGCTTGATTTAATAAAAGTGAAAGGCTAAACAAATTTTATCTTTTTGTTTTATCCTTTTTTCCTATCACACATAATGATGGGGGTGGACTGTCATTTCAAAAAGCCAAATTTTATGAATTGTGCTTTCTTTTTTTTTCATTTTAATAATTTTCTTGTTTTAATAACATTTATATATTGTTACACTGCCTCACTAAGTATTAATGAAGCAAAAATAGAATTCTATACTGAAAATGGAGAAAAAAACAGAACTAAGGAAAATTTGAAACAGAAAATCAGTCCCTCTACAAATGCTTGAAGAGATTTCTACCTTAGTTCGTCTATACTAAAGAGAGTAAAAACTAAATCTCCAGTGTTAATCAATGAAAACAGATTCAGTTTTATTACTATTGTATTTGCATCCAATTTAATGATAGCCATCAGGTGAATATCAACTATTACTCAACCATTTTGTTAAGTATGTCATTGACATAATTTCAATACAAAATTTCCAACTAGACACACATGATATTTACAATGAAAAAGCATTTGACAGGAAGAGACAAACTTCATATGACTTTGATGCACTTGTATTTATATTTTTATGCTATATATAAAGAAACAGATTCATTAGGCAGAAAGAGAGTGAAATATCAAAAATAAGATTCTAAGTTCTAATCAGATTTCTAAGCATTTACTATATGAAACTGCCTATAGATTACATTTTTTTTAAATGTCTATAGTATTTTCAATCAAAAATGGTTATGGGTGTTCTAATATATAAATTTCCACGAAATCATATGTGTGTGTGTGTGTATATAAGAAACTAACATCTTAATTCATTACTCATCTTAGACTTTTTCTGTGTATATTCCTTGAATAATCTATTTTTAAAATAGTTTACCACCAACAGTTAAATATCTGTACTTGGTTTTTTTATTTAGAGTAAAGTGAGATTTTGTAATGAACTTATACTTCCTGAAAGCACAAATCAAGTGTAACATTGACTTTGGTGAGGAAATAGAATTGTAATAACATGTCAGTAATCTAAGTCTAATACATACCATGACATATGGATGAAAGCATTAAGTGAAGATTTGATTTATCTCTAAACTAACATTTTCCTCTTGTCGACATTTGCCTGGCCATGGACTCAATAGGGCATCAAAAGTGTACCACATAAAAACGTAAGCCTATATTTATATGATAAATATATGTAGTGATTCCAAAAGCTAAACCATATATGTGTGTGTGACACCTAGACTTGGTAACACTGCTTCAAGTGACTTTGGGGATAAAGCACCAGGTGATCTTTCTGAAAGGAGACATGGTTCATAGTGGGCACTCATGTGGTGTCATTTGATGAATCCAGGTCAGCTGTGTGGAATTAAAGTTCTAAGTTACTGAAGAGAAAAAAAAAAAAAAACCCTTTTCTATTCGGAGTCCATGGAAACCAAATTTTAGCTGCACACTGGACATCACCACTAATAATGAAAAACTTTAGCAATTAACAATGTTCTAGTATTAATCTCTTCTCCAAGCTATGTGTTAAATAGGCGAACAGACTGGGCTCACCAGCCTTGGATTAGCAGTCATTCTAAGAGGGAGGACGACTCTGAATTGAAAAACAACAGTGAAAGCAACAAATCACTTCTCAATCTTTCCCAAGAAGTTCACAAATAAAGTAAAAAAGGAATCTGTGCAGAGTCATGATCACTCCTATCCTGAAGGAACATGGGGCATTAAGAAGAGAGAAAAAAAAATTCAATTAAGTTCAACTCAGTAATTTCCACAAGCCACTTGGATGAACGTTTCTACATATATAATATCAGCAATACATACTACTTTCTCAGAGACATAATTCATTTTCTATTTTTCCAGAGGCAATCCCTTTTGCTGAGTAAGTTCTTGTTAAAGCTGTTTAATTTTTTCTTAGTTTATTCTAGCAATAATACCAAACTCACCTTGTCCATTTTGCCATTTCTTTCTCTACATCATAGCTGTGCTCTCGCTCTACTTAATTCCTCAGTAACTGACAGACTAATTCTGGCTTATAGTGACTGGTGACACTTCCATCAACAAGGTTTAGCTTTAACATAGCTGCAGTAGTTAATTTCCCTCGATATCCTACAAATAATGATCAACATTGCCTTTCTTCCTCCACAAAGTCAGTAACTACTATCAACCAGCCTATGGCATATATATATATATATATATATATATATATATATATATATATATAATGTTAATTACAGCTTAAAATATTTTTTTTTATTAGAAATATTTAAAATAATATATTTGATCTTCTGAGATTTTATTATGCAACTCAGGTTATATATATCTATCTATAGCTAGCCACTTGTATTCAAGGACACCCATCTACTAGGGCAGCTAGCCAATCCCTATTGCACACACCTACTCAGGCACATATTGTATTTCTTCAACATCCACAGAGCCCACCTGTGGTTTATGCTGCAACTATGCTGAACAGACCTTAGTTACAGTTTCTGGGAAAGAGTGTGTCATCTAGCATGATCAACAGATTGATAAAGGCCAACACACTCAAACACTCAGCTAACAACAGCCCCCAAGGGCGTATCTGGAACATTCACCATAAAAATTTTTGCCATAGGAAAACTCACCTCGGGAATTTTCACTGTAAGAAACTTCGCCATATAGGATTTTTGTTGTAAGACAGTTTTGCCAAGTCCCCCCCCCCTCCACAATACCCTTATCTTGAACATCCCTTTTGGAGTAATGTTCAATTTAATATACAAAATACCTTGTTATCAAGTATATATGGATGTCTTTTTTACAGGGTCAAATATCAGAAAAGAAATTAAAAAGTAAATATTTATTTAAAAAAATAAAAGACTAAAAATATATCAAATTAAGAAAAATAATTTAAAATGTGTGCAAATTCTAAGCAATGCTTCATAAATAATTTTTTTTTTTTTTTTTTTTGCATTGGACTGTAATGAAGGATTTTCTCACTGCAGTCTTGCATTGATATCAATATATATTTTCTTCATTTGCACTACATCTCTTCAGTCTAAATCACACTTCTTTTTTTGCTAATGTCTTTTCCCTTTTCATATACGCAATTAGTTTCCACAAATTTGGGTGCATGTTAGTATAACTTATTAAAATGTTTAAAACCGAGTAAGAATAGTGTGAGCCAGATATACTTCAAAACAAAGTACTTTGCATGCATATATATATATATATATATATATATATATTATGGCAAAAATTCTATACAGCAAAGTTTTCTACACCAAAAATTCCTGAGGCAAGTTTTCCTACAGCAAACATGTTTACAGCATGACTGAATGTTTCTAGAACCCACCAAGGGTACCATTTACCCAATTTTACTCACAAGGCTTGGGTCAACCCTTGGCATGATTTTCAGGCACTTTCCAAAGGGATTTCAAAGTTAATCATTTCTCCATATAATAATTCAATAAAGAGTTCATACATATATATATATATATATATATATATATATATATATATATATATATATGAAAAACAATATCCAAGCAAAGAAAATCTCTAGGAAACTGCTACAAGTCTTATTAAAGTTAAAACAGTAGAAAAGTTAAAAACTAATAATAGAAAAACTAATCAAGGTTACTGAATGGCAAGAAATTAACATATGAAAAAAAAATTATGTATATAGGATATTGTGCTAATTAAAGGTTTCTATGGTCTATATCTCTTGCATCTATTTATAAAAGAAATTTATGCTGCACTTTGTGTAATAAAACTTGACACTCCAAAAACAAGTTGTTGTTAATATTCTTTCAGCATGTGTCTGGAATCAATACAAGTGCTAAGACAGTAGGATGTAAAATAACCAATAGGCAGAGTAATCAGCAAGTGTAACAATTGTAAAAAAAAATTTTAAAAATGATCATTTAACTTGTGCTGTATATAAATCCAAATAACAGAAATTGAAATATGTACACAAAAAAAAAAAAAATAAAGAAAGATAAAAAAGGTACTCCTATATTAGTTAACAAGTTTATTTAACATGTCATGGAATGATAGATATCAAAAGTACACCTTGAATTGTCTAGATTTATAACATACTGAATATAAATTTCAAATATTTTAATAGCATTGGCTGTTGCTTACTTGAAATCTGCTATAGTCAGAGGTTAAGGTGGAATATAATTTTAGATATTAGCATTTCATACAAGACAATGAAATGCAAATAGTATGTGATAAGATTCAACAATTAAATGAATAGTTAAATAATTCTGAAAATAAAAATAAATTAGTTTAAAAATGACAACTGGAAAAAATTCTTAGGTCTTGTCTCCCAACTTTATCAAGACAAGCAATGAAAGCTAAATGTTTTGTAGCCATACCATATTGTCGACATGGAGGGAAAAAAGAGAGAGAAACAAAACAACAACTCTTAGTAAAAGAGAAGTTACTAATACCAATATCCAGAAAGAGGCTTATGCAGAAGCGTCTCTTTTTTTAAATTTTGTATTGTATGGCTTAAAAAACACAGTCCATGTATAATCTTTATATTTTGGTATCATTAAAAATTCAAACAGTCATGCTGCACTACTTCTGCTTGTGACAGATTACAAACTAATGTGACATTTCTCTTTTTTTAGATCATAATTTTGCAGGTTGATACAGCTTTGTGAGTGGTCAGGCAACTGAGAAAAATGTAATTTTATCAAGACACCATTTTTAGATAGAAGCTTTCTAACCTTGGTTGGCAATCTATCTGCCCATTAGTTGAGGACTTGTGACTATGTATACTAGCTTAACCCTGAGCAGTTTTATCTAACCAATTTTACTAACAAGGCATGAATCCACTCATTATGATTTTCAGGCACTTCCCAATTGTGCTGCACACTGAAATATGGCATACTATAATACAAAATGTTATGTATGGATATCATCTGACCCACAGGTTGAAATTATCAACTAGTCACTTGTAAATTGTCCATAAGTGAGATTCAATTAGGGTCTTGTAGTCAAAACGCTAATAATGTAAAAGAGAGAGAGGAATAACAAAATAGGAGAGTAACAATTTTACCTGCAGAAAATATGTCATTTAATTTACTGATATTTAATTTAATTGAATTGAATAGAAAAAGAAAAAAATAACACAATCTCAGACATTGAAAGTAAATGCTAAGTATCACAACAAAATTTTCTCATTAAAGAATTACACAAATCTTGCAACATTCATACTCTATGACATCATTTTTTTAATTTTAGATTTCTTCACTTTATTCATTATTCAATGCAAATTTTTAATGGATTATGAATTTGGAATGAATACTCATTTATAAAAATTGATGCTTATAGAAAAAGACTAGATTCTGCATTTGTTCTATTCACAGGCAATATATTAAGTGATTGTAAATTAAGAATTGATCTTGTAAAAATCATAAAAAGCAATGTAATATAAATGATCCAAGTGTATTAATGATTCACATTAATAAAAAAAAAAAAAAAGATGTCTGTGGTATTTGAACAAATAAAAAATTATCTAGAGATATGTTAGCAAATTGTATAAAAGAATAGAAGGATAAAAAACACAAAATATATACAGATTGTCCAAGATATAAAGATCTGAATTACATTTACTTTACTTACAGTTACTTTAAATAAGAACTGGATGAAATAAACATGGACAGCAGAACAAGAATAATGTACCCTTATAGATTAAATAAAGGCTTCAGTTTGAAATTCTCTGAAAATTTCCTGAATCAACAAGCACCTGATGAAGATTGGAAAGCACAACTGCTGAAATGTGATAATAACAACAAAGATGAGGACAATAGTCGAAGTGCAACTAACAATTCTTCATCCGAAAAAAATCAGAATAATAATTAAAAAAGATTTCATTCATTATTTCAAATCAACAATTATTATCTCTTTTAGATGAATTTCATCTGACAGAAAAATTTGATTAAGAATCATTAACTTTGAATATTAGAATAGAATGAGCTAATCAAACAATAACTAACCATGAAATATAGTGGTCAAGATAGATATAGCTATTCCAATCATTAAACACACTTCCTCCAAAGAGCACTAGAAATGTTCCTTTGTAGCTAAATGTTGTAGCATACCTACAGACGATAATGGGTATGTCCCCATTCACATAAATACAGTAGTAAATACTGTATGTTGATCTGCAGTTGGAGATTTATTGTGGAATTTACTTGACTCACTTCTAGCAGTTAACTACTACTTCTACTTGGCGTATCATATGTATTGTTCTTGCCCTAAGTATTATTGTTCATTACCAACCTTTGTTTAATTATTCAATTCAGTAACGTTCCCTAGGTTAGAACACTAAGGAGTTGCAGAAATAAAATGGCTTTGTAAGCAGGAGGGAAGACAAACCGAGTGACAATCAAACACCCTGACAAACCAAATATTAATGTTTACTTTTTAATAGTAAATTCTTTGTTATTGGAGGATGGAGCCGACAGTAAGATTGGTGATGAGTTTACTGTCATTTACATAGAAATGCTGCCAAATATGTTTCTTTAATAAAAGAAATGAATATGTCTCGTGTTTTTTGCATTTATTTTCTCAAAGAAAAAAAAAAATGCCTCACCCATCACACCAATCCCAGCCATCCACTACATTTCTGTATTGACTACTCCAAACATGACAGCTTTCATTTAGTAGTTGTAGCCAAAAGAAAAAAAATGTAAACATGAAATAAAAACAGGGATACATTCTTTCTTTCATAAAGCCTACATTTATGTAAATTCAAGTAAATTGACTTCAAACAACTTCCCATAATCCAATTTTTTAAAACTCCATTCATTTTTCATATTATAACCTTATTTGTCAACAATGTATACTTGACACTGCAAAGACATTTGAATATTACCTTGACATCTTACTGCACCCAAATGCAGATTTAAAAAAAAAAAAAAAAAAAAAAAAAAAAAAAAATCAGACTTCTGCATTTTGTAACTGGTAAGTCTTGTCAGCTAATATATTTACCTGCACTTGGGCTTGTTTACAAGACATGCCTTAATGGTGATGTTTAATCAAAAAATAAATTAAACTTTAATTATCAGGTTCATCAAGCCAATGGCATACAAAAATGACACATCAACAGTAATGTCTATCAAAAAGTATTGGGTAAGCACAAAAGTTTGTTTTATTAACATAAAAAGATCACCTGGAACCCAAACATTCTTCTTCATATAGTTATGTCAGCTACCTTAGCAAGAATTCATTTTAATTTGAAGTGTTTTTCTCGCAAGGTGTTTTCAAAAATGTCATTATGTCTACAATACTGACAAAAATATACTTGATTCTCAGATAAACTGTTTCTTGTAAAGAAATGGACTATATATGTTAAAGATTTCAATCCCAAAAATTTTATTTCAGAAAATATAAGACACTGTAAGTAACTTGTACTACTAAATAACAGTTTGACATTCAATAACTTTAGTCTTTGTCAAATGTTCAGCACAGTTTTGTAGCACTTTCTACACATAGGTGATATCATACAGTGAAAAATGCACTGGCAGTATTTTTTCCTTGTTGATATAGGTTTTATTGCTTTTTATTCTCTGATGATAGAATGATGCTATAAGTAGCCACTGTATGATAGACAAGTCAGGCCAGCAAAGGAAGTAATCCCCTTTTCAATCAATGGCTTCACCAAACCTAATCGAAGGCGTTCCCAAAATAACCTATTGCTACAAGAAGGTCTCATTCCACTGAGGGAACTGGTGTATATAGGTTACAAAGAAATTAATGCTATCTAAATTTAACACATTCACAAAATATACCAGAATGTAGCATTTTTTTCCCCTTCTGGATACTGTAGCCATAGCAGAGCTAAATCAACTGAATGAACAGCTCTTGTCTGATTATAAAATAACATTTGCTTTGAAACTTTCTCTAATTTTTTAATAGAGTGATTATTAGAAATAAGTAATACACTTATAGGGATCAAAGGAAACTAATGTATGTTGAAATTTAATTACCACCACTTACTAAAATATGTACTTTATTTTCAATACAGTCCAGAGTGATTCAGAATTTCAGCTATAGATTTGACAATTTTTAAGTTTAGTTCCTTTCTAGATTCATTTTCAATCTTTTCAACATATAGTTTATTTGCCTGTGCAGAAGAATGTTCACTTGCTGTATCATTTTTATCCTCATCTGAATCACTTTAACAGCTGTTGCCATTTCTTACAACTTCTTATCTTAGTTATCATCATCTAAGTTTGATATAGTCAATTGTGTCTTAAACTTTAACAGGTCTTGGATTATGAGAGTAACTTCTAAAGCAAAATATCTCATTTCACAATAGACAAAAGAGCATCACACAATGTCACAAAATAAATGGTCTTATTTTATTATAATTTCATATTTAAATATGGTAAAGATGGTAAAATATTTCATCAGCCAAAATTTGTTTATGACAGAGATTGAAAAACTTTAAAAAATGTAAACATTTCTTAAAATGCAAAAATCTATAAACAAATTTCGGTTTAATAACAGGTTTTCAGGGAACACATTTTGTGCATGAAGATTAAATAAAAATAAAAAAGACATTGTTTATATTCACTTCATTGAACATATTTTCAGTTTTCTGTCTATATTTCTGAGATGAGGTATTGTAATTATTTACATTATTCTCATCTTTATTGTCATGTTCATAACATTTCGGCCATTGTACAGATGGCCCGGGGGATAAAGGTGCTGGTTGGATCCAGTGGTTTGACCCAAAGAGTTGTGAGTTCAATACCTTGCTAAGGCAGTGGTAAGCAAAATCTTGGAGAGTTGAGTTAAAGGGAGATAACCGAGGTATCTGGAAGAGGTATGGCATGTGGAACTAAAACAATCTACCTTAGAGGATGAAATAAAAGGGTTCAGTTTGAAATTTCAATCCAATTCTGAAGAAGGCCAGAGCATACAGTGGCCAAAACAAAGATGCGGACAATAGTCCGAACAATGTAAATAATTTTCAGTTTTGCTCCACTATCCTTCAAGCAACTTCAATATTTTCAACAAATAAAAAACTCTTTCAAGTGACTAAAATTTTACTTTGCTTGAGGAAAAGATGGGTGTTGTGGTGCTATGGATATCAGCTTGGATTGAGAAATCCAAGAGCCAATTTCAAATTCAAGTCTGGTTCATTTCATTCACTTACACACAAATAACTTTGGGAACAGTATAAATCTATCTTTTATCACCTAAATATAAGTTGAATAGCTGGGTAGACTGTACCATATCGCCTGGCTTGACAACCAGTCTACTATTGAAAGAAACAGCAACCTACTGTGGGAAAATATTCTGCCTAGTCAGTCAGGAACAGAAAGAGACATGATCACCCAAGCGGGTATCATGTATGGCACTTAACGGACTGTAAAAAATTCTAGAAAGACCAAAATCAATGGTACAAAATCTGATAGGATGGAAACTTCCACAGTAATGCATTACCCTGACAGAATACAACACTTTTTCTCTTAATCCATTAACTATGGATGATATGGAATTCTGTCATTGCAGCTCTAACGTTCAACTGTAAATGATGGAAAATAATCAACAATGATTGAATTAATTCTGAAAGGATTTTATTAATTGTTATCTTCAATCCATCTAACTGGAAAAAGTACAATACTCATTTAAATCAATGATTTCATACTGTAGAAGAAACTTGTAATCACAGTATGGTTGGTGGGTCATTTTGTTTGTTTTACAATCTTCCATATTCCATGTCGTTATAAAGTATCCACTTTTGTTCATCTAAATCTATTTGAAAAAAAAACAAAACATTTAAATATGGCCCAACAGGTGTGTGTGTGTGTGTGTGTGTAAAACTCAAAGTGACTAATATAATCAAGCTGGTGCAAAAGGTTTTCAATATTTGTCAGCAATACTATATATTTCCAAATCAATTCCCCACATCAGAGGTTGATTATTTTCAAGTAATCTCTATTTGATTGCTATCACTCTCAACCAACCATAGAGACTGTTCAATAAAAGAAGAAAAAAATCTAGCACAAAACTTTGCAAACCATTTTTGATACATTTTATCAGAAACTGTATTTTCTCCATGAACTACATTCTTCTTTTTTAGTCATATTTTTACTGGCCTTAAAATAAAATTTTTTTAAAAGTTACATGTCAAAAATGTGACTTATTTTCTTCCATCTTCAAACAAAAAATACTCCAATTTAACAATTTTTCAAAACACATTCTAAAATAGCAACTGTCACATTCATTTTTAACACCATCTAACAGGCCACGAAAACCTTTTTGGCCAAGCCAATATTTCATTGACATTCTGTATTTTGCTCAGTGCTTAATGCTAGAAATTAGAAACTGAATAAATAGTTAAAAAGCAATTTTTTTAGTAGAAACTTTTATACATATCGTTAGATAAAGTATTACAGTTTCAGTTTTGATAACCTAGACTCTACAAGATACAGCATTGCATTATAGATTTGATAAGCTTCAATTTGTAACCATTGAGCTGGCATCTGGCATGAGATTGCTTGACATTGGCATTTGTACTATCTATTGAATAAAAGATTTAACATTCTCTAATCTTCTAATAAGTAATTATCTAAATTTTGTACAAGCACTTCTTGGTAAGTTATTTTTTATATTAGTAAAGAAAAAAAAATAAAGAAAAATGAATTGATATGTGGATAATTTTACTCCTTTTAGTGAATATTTATATGCATGATACAATAGTTTATTGGTGAATGACCAGAACCTGGCAGTTGATTTTTCCTATTTTTTTCATGACCTAGCAGTGCGACTGATTTGGTGGGGATCTGTACTGGCTTGCTAAATTCAACATGTCCAAAACCAAAACAGTAACATTCTACTATCACCAAGACCCTGAACTTTCACCAGCTTGCCTTGAACATCTATTATACAAACCTGAAGTGGAATATATATGTGTGTATTATATATATATATATATATATATATATATATATATATACATACATACATACACACGCACACAATCCATTACTAAAGATATTGGAAAATCTATTGGTTTTTGTACTGCTCGAGTAAGCATCTGACACCTCCCTTCTTTACTCTACCTTTACAAGAGCCAGATCAGACCAAAAATGGAGTATTGCTGCCATATCTGGACTGAAAATGCCAATTCATCTTTTTACACCTACACAACCTCATTTTTCTACCCTACAATTCTGTTCCCCATAGACCAACTGCTGCAGGTCTCAATACTGTATTAGATGAACATATACATAAAAAAATTTTAAAAATGGAATAGTTTTATCTAAAATGTTCAAAGACTCAAAATTGGGTTTGAAATACTGAATAATGTTATAGACAAGAACAGAAAAAACTAATAATCCTGGATATATCTGGTTGGAAGGAAAGTTATCACAGCTTGTAGAACATTAAATTTATATAGAAACTGCAAGAGCTTTCTTTCCAACTAATTTAGGAATAGCTCTTGAATTTGGAATACATTTTGCTGGAGATAAGATCAGATTAGTAGATAAAAAAGAATTATTTGACTTGTAACAGAGATAAGTTGCACAAGTCACTGATGAAAGTGGAAGGAAGACAATTGGTGACAGTACAAAGAGAAATCATTTTCTGAAAAACAAGATGTAATGATTTTTGGCAATAATACCATTTAATAGCATTTGCATCCCACTAAGGTTATTTCAGCACAAGTTTTTCTTGCTTAAGATTAATTAATCTGGAGTCATGAGAAGAACATGAAAAATAATAATTTAAAATGTCTCACAGGTATTTCTATAATAGAAAATTGATGAACATAAATAACGCAAAGATTTCAAGATTATGAAAACTTTTCAATGGTTCAAATATTCTCCATTTGATAATTCAATACCTAAAACACTATGCTGGAATAGAGTTTAATTCTTAATGCTAGATAAATTTTTACATTAAGATTTTAAGAGAATCCTTAAAGCAATTAACAGGAAAAGAGAAAAACATTTATAACTGCTTACCTTGAAAATCTAATGAAAAAAGAATATTATTGTGTATACTCACTTTGAGTAGGCACATGATAAATATCATTTGCTGAATTGAATCCATTGCATAAGCAAGAGGGTATTTGATTAAAAATTTAAAACATTTAATTGTAAAAATAAACATCACTTGCAAAAAGAAAATTTTGATGCTTATAATGCGCATATCAAAAATGAAACAGTAATAGATCTGTACAGAGTTCATTTAAAATATTAAATGTTCATTAATTTAAGTTTAAACATGTTATTGCAATGGAATATCATCAAAAGGATCTAATCTTTCTAAATAATCCAGTTGAACAATACATTTTGCAGATTTGAATGAACCAAGCAAAATAATTTGTAGAGTTTAAAGCCTATCAGCCAAACATATTTAATGTCAATCAATAAAAGAACCAATGAACTCAATTATCTTCAAGAGAATCAAACTTTAAAAAAAAGATAATTGTAAATGCTTAAGATTTGAATAAGAACTGTTAAACAAGAAAAAAAAAAAAGAGCCAATATCACGAAGCTCGTCACTAATTAGATTCTATTATTTCTTAACCAACCCATCAGCTCAAATGAGAGAAAAGTAATACTGAGCAGCACTTTAAGAAACAATTTATAAACTTCAAGGAGAATGGACAATAGAAAAGTTTCGTGAAAATCAAAATGGGTTCATATGTTTAACAGTTCATTTCTTTTTTTCTTAACTCACAGATCAATGTATCATTACCAATCAATGAAACAAATTTATAACTGCCTCCTATTTGTGAAGGTAGATTTTTTTTTTTTAGTCTATATATACCTTTATAGATTTTGGTGTAGCATTTTAAGTTTCAGGATTTTACATGCAATATAATTCAGTTCAAATGTCACTTTTAGTGTTTTTAAATAAACCAAAATATTTTTTGTAAATATTCTTTTTTTTTTAATTCCTTGTAGGGACATCTCTTGGGTAATTTCTAGTTCTATGTTTATTGATGGTTTAGGTCAAAATAAAAAATTTGGCATCAAAGTTTCTAAGCTTTCATATGTACTGTAATTTGTTTTTTAAATTAAGAAAACAAATCTGTTTAGTATAATAATTAAAGTCAATAGTCACATACATTCATTTGAAAGTTAAATGTCTTTTACAAGGATTTGAACAATCCAGGAGTCAAATAAACAGTGAGGATATATTTGTCAAATAGCCATACTGGCTGTAAAAATAAATCCATAACAACCAAATTTGCTTCTCAAAAAAATGGAAAGAGAAAACTATAAGTAACACAAAGAATATTTGACAAGCTAAAACATTACTGGCTTTTTTTTTTTTTTTAAATAATGCTTGTTGGCTTCCAAGGTTATATTTAGTTGCTAGCAGATGGCTTGGGAAATAAGGTGAAATATTTTTAGCTAAATCAATGAGTATCTAAAGCCAGAGTCTGGCAAAAAGAAAAAGAAATCAGCTCTGTATGAAATTTATTAATGATTCACTTAGTAGTAGTGTCCATGGGTCTCTAAAGTATTCACACAATTTTTGGCAACAGCTTCTCTCACCTTCTTTAAATATCTGTAACTTCCCACTGCCTTCTAAAATATATTTCCTTCTTGAAGGTTGCAGTCATGAACCTTATTTACTGTGGTCTGGTTACGAGAGTTAAATTCTTACATATTTCAGTTCAACAACCTGATACTAAGATAAAGTAACTTGTTAATAACTGGCTGTATTCAGTCATTTGAAAAAATGTTTAAAGAAATTATATTCATTAAAAATAAGAAAATTCCAATGTCTGTTTTTTATATATATATATATATATATATATATATATATATATATATATATATATATATGATTAATACAAATAAAATTTGTCTCTTAGCTGATTGATGTTATATTCAGCACCTAAAGAAAGAAGCACACTTCCTCATTCAGATTATTTTTTATGTGTGTGCTTTCCTTAATAATAGAAGGAAGAGAGTCTTGTTGAAATATGACACTCTCTGTGGCTATGAAATGAAGGATGGTGGTTTCTCCTACAAGGGGGGATGCAGGTTCCAGCAATGCTGGGGAGCACATTTTCTTTAAAATTACTCAAATAAACATGGCACAGACAAATAGAGGCAATACACACAATTTAAAAACAAACATAAAAATGGAGTTTCTTAACAAATACAAGTATCCACCAATTATAAAGCTTGAAGTAATGAGATTATAAGTTTTACAATAATAATCATCTACACCAAATATAAAGGAGAATATATTCCATCTCATATTACAGCTTTATCTGACATGGCCATCTAACACAGCAACAGAATAAACTGAAATGAGTAAACATTATTTTATTGGCGTTTTAAAATGGATTTATTTCAAACAAATTTGCATCAAACAAATTAAACAGCAATAACATTCACAAAACCAAAAATCATTTCTCAAGAATAGAACAGTTATTTTTTCTTCATTTTCTTAATTTTTCTTAATTTGCATAACAATTATGATTCTATGAAATAATTTTTTTCCCATACAGCTTATTTAGATTTTATTACTCAAGTCCGTGTAGTCAGTGTTAGCACAATAAAATTTGGTATAAACCAATGTTGGTAACATTTTCAGGACTTATGAGCAATATATTGTAACTTTCACTTTATAATAATCATTCTTTCTTGATATTTTTAATATCAACAAAACAAACTAAATCCAACATAATTTTTTATAAACAGATTCAAAATATATAGACTAAAGAAATATACTTAATATTCTATATACCAGAATATTTTATGTTAATAAAATCTTTGATATTGTTTAACCATCATTTTTTTCTTGCATTGATTTCTTATTAACTTTTCAACTTGCAATTTTTTTTTTTTATTGCTTTCTATAGATATTCTTTGCTTAAATAATGTTTTCCATTTTTTATATACAACTCTTAAATGATGAAAAGCAAGTTTACTCCTGAATTAATTCTTGAGAGCAATTTCATTAATTTGGAATCTTTGAAACCTTTTCTAACAAAGTGGGCAAGTAAGTAGCTTTGCAGAATCTGAAGGAGTATTATCCTGCATGAATAAACTTTGTTAAAAAAAATTCATGTCTGAGATCTGAAATAATTTTCTGCATTTATCTTGAAACATCATCAACTTTGAAAGGAATTAATTTTACAAGCTTGAAATATTACTCTACCTCCCCCTTGTAGGTTGACTATTTGCATAAAGGACCCAACTTCTTGCCCAGCCATCAAATGTGTCCTGTGTAGATTTACATTAATCACTTAAGATTGATAAATCAGTTTTCGTATACTGATTAACCCAATTTAAATGTTTCCCTTTGAAGTTTATTTAAAGGTAATAATTTGGTTGTTATCATGTCTTTAGTCAACGTTCTTAAATATTCTGCCTCTTTTCTCTCTCTTCACATTTGCAACACCAGCATCTTCAGATGCTAATGTTTGCAATTCTTTTTTTTTCTTTGAACTTTGATTTTTTTTTTTTTCATTTTTTCTCTGCAATTTCCAATGTTCCCATATCAAATTTTTACAATCAATATGGTTTCTCTTTTTTCAGTTATGTAATGATTTCTAGGAGTCATAAGATATATCTCAAATTAAAGTATTAATATTATACTATATATATATATATATATATGATTATTATGGGCACACGGTTAGAATGTTCACTTAATGACAATGAGACTGGTTTGAATCTCACCATGGTTGATTTCTCAGAAGGAAACTTTCTGATGCTATTGATCTGGAGGGAGCGATCCCAGCATTACATGTAGTTTTACATTGATCACATAAGATTGTGATCAGTTTTCATATACTAATTAATCCAATTTAAATGCTTCTCTTTGTTAAGTTTATTTAAAAGGTAGTAATTTTTTATCATATCTTTATCCGATGTTCTTAAATATTCTGCCTCTTTTTCTCTCTGTTCACATTTGTAACACCAGCATCTTCAAATATTTTTTTTGTTTTGAGTTAATCCATATAACTTTATGATCACACTTCATTTTTCTTAAATTTGTTTTTGGGATATTAAAAGCATTTTTTCTTGTTCTGATCTTGCCAATGTTTTCAATTCTTTTTTTATTTTTTGCTTTGAACTAATACTATCTAATGTTGTTCCCATAAATTTTTACAATGAAGTTTCTTTTGAGAATGACAATAGCAAATAAGTTGAAATTCACATGTTATATTTATCATAAATCCTAAAAATTTCACCAGCATCAGTTAGTAAATACCAAGTATTTTAGTAAAAGTCAAACTTTTCCTGCATCAGTATAATACAGGCAACCAGTTAGAGAGAATTAATAGTCAACTTTTCCTTGCCACTTTCAAAAGCTTTAATTTTGAAACTCTTCTCATAAGATAAGGAGAGCCTGGCATCACACATCTTCAGATAAATAACTAAAATGTTTTGTAGCAGCCATATTGCCAAAATTTTACCCTTCTATACACAGATCATATTTTAAACAGATTCATTTTAAATAATTTCTTATATTTCATGTGATATGGACAAAAACTTAGGACAGTAATTTATAAAACTGTATGTGTATTAATTATTTTTAAAGCCTGAACAAAAAAAAAAAAAAAAAAAAAGGTGAGGAATATAATTCCTTTCATTGAACAATCTCCTTTAACAAAAATAAATATATTTATTTGATCAAGGTCAGAAACAACAGATTAAATTATCAACACAGGTACTTAACAAGTCAATTTTTTTTTTCTGACAAAATAAACAACTAATGCCCATCTGTGTTAGAACTTTTGAAAAAAATTTATGCAAAACTAATTTAGTAGAAATTATTTCAGAATTTTTTTTAATGTATTTCTTTATTAAAGAAATTATACAAAGAAATGACAAAAGATTCAGTAATTTTTTTAAACTAAAAAGTCAGACTTCTATAAATGGGAAATGAAAAGGAATCATTATAGAAATAAAACAAGATTCTAGAAATTTTATATTTCATATTTCTAATAACTTTTAAGTTAAACTAAAATGATTGGTATTTTTATTTTTAATCAAGCAACTTATTTAAATGTTATTGTAGGTTACTATGACGTATGCTCTGGCTCTGTTTACTGTCTAAGTTATAGAAATGATGAAGTAGGTGGGCAAATAATAACAAGATGCAATGCCTGGCTAGAGTCCAGCATATTTCATGGAAGCCAGATCTAAATCTGCTGATAAGAAATAATCAACTAGACACTTCCATTATAAACTTACAGTAGATCTTCCCTTTCTGACACCCCCAGTAAACAACATACACTTTACTGGAGAGAATTTGTTTTGTTTCTTTCACAGGAAATAGAGGTGAAAAGAACATTCAAATTTTGTCAGCAATTGGCACAATCAGCTGGCATTTTCTTTTCCTCCTAACAAGAATTGAAGGCTTTCTGCTTGGGAGCATCCTACCAAGTCAAACATTTAATGTCCGAGTTTAATCATTATTTGCTTTGCAGGCCATAAAGCTGTTAAGATTTACAGCACTTAACACCAAGTACAAGGGATGATTACAAGACCAAAATATATAAAAAGGTGTTAAAAAAAAGTAAATAAAGACCAAGTGGAAAGCATATCAAGAAATAATATATTGTCAATGTTAAGAGTTATTCTAGATTTTTGAAAGGAATTTTTGTCCTTTTTCTGTTTCAACAGGCAATTATATAATTCTTTTGGCAAGAAGTTTGCATTTTCAGTCTTAAACAAGAAAAATAGTAATTTCAATTAGGAATGTTATGAAAAAAAATAGCTTTCAAAAATTAATAATTTCTGTTAAAAGGAATTTAATTTAAACATTGGTCATATTTTATGCATTCTTCCAAATGAAAACAATTTAGGTTATTTTAGTTTGATGAATATAAAAAAATTCTACAACCTTCCATTAACATATTTATATTTTACTAAAATCTACAATAAAGCAATATATTTTGCCTTTAAACTTGTTCAGATTTTCGCAAAACCCATATCTGCTCAGTTTTGAAACAGATATATTTTTATTATTTCAAACATTACTTTGTCTACAGGCCTGCATAAAGCTTAAAATAAACACAGAATCTAATCAAATGTGTTTTGATTATTCTTTATATAAAAAGCTGTGTTTGTGCAAAACAAATTTTTCTCTCCAGAATCTGTCTTACACCTTTAAAAGTTTGCCATTCATCCATGCATTGAATATTGCTTCCACATTTGGTTTAGTGTTTCTGCAATGTTATGAATCTGCTTCACTTGCTTTCCCACCATTATAACAGTTTTCTTTGAGCCTTTTCTATAAAATTTTCATGGTAAGTATTCTGATGAACTTTCTTCTTTGGTACTTTGATTAAGCACAGTACCAGATTGCAAAAAGGTACCATCATTTTACAGTTGAAACAGCTAGATGTAACTGTAGGTTCTATGCTAACAGTTTCTTCTCTTGTACTCTTCCAGCCTCCTACTTTCCAGTCAACTTTAATCTTATAAATATTTAAATACAATGCCAATCATTATCTTTTATTTTCTTAATTCCTTTTCTTTCTTTTTTTATTGTTTTCTGTCCTTAATGTTTTTCTTTTTCTTTTAATCTTTCATGCTCAGTAGTAACACCTTTCATCTTAGTGGCTTCATTGCCTTGCTTGGGATGAAATGAGATATAGACACACTCACAGGGTGCGATGAGTAAATTGTTGACATCTTATATTTTTAATTTTGTGCATGCACATTGTTTTTGGTTCTGCCGTGTGTGCAGTAGAGTCAGTTAAGCATCATCTGTAAGAAAAAGAGCACCATGACGCAATTCACACAATCAGAAATTTGGAAACATCATATTGTACTGCTTGGCATTCATGCCAGAAGTTCCAATATGAACATTTCAAAGTGTTTGAGTGTCAATCTGAGGACAGTGCAGAGAATTCAGAAAGAGTTGGATGAGCCTAATGGTTATTACAAATGTGTTTGGAGTGACCACAAGTGATGGCAATGTTATGCCTCAATTCATCTTCTCACAGGGCCTCAGACTAAACACAGAGGCCTATATAAAGTGCCTTGAGGAGGTAGTGTTGGAAGACCCTATGTCTGGCAAAAGGATTCTGCACCATGCCACACAAGCAAGAGAGCCTAGCCATGACTGTCAGACAATTTCTGCAACCACATCACCCCTTACATCTGGCCACCTATCCACATTGAAATCCCCTTGATTATTATGTGTAGGGCACAGTTGAGCGAAAGGCCAGCAAAACTCCTTGTAACACCCATAGATGAATTGAAGGCAAGAATTATGGCAGCATTCATCAACAAGAAGACCATCCAGAAGAGTTGCAGGAGATTCCAAAGTTGTTCCAAAGCTGTGATTGAAGCCAATGGCAATTTTATTGAATAAATTTACTTTTTAGTATTTCAAGATATTTTTTGTGTAATTTTGGTAAGTATATCTGTTACAAAATGAGATTTAGACAATTTATCCATCACACCCTGTGTGTGTGTACGTGTGTGTTTGTAATCTTGATGACATCAAGATTACAAATTTTGTATGGATCAGCTGAATGTATTACAAGCCCACAGCAAAGAGATAGTTATACATAACACTAAAAAAATATGTCATTACCAACAGGATGAACAAATTAAACGCATGTGAGAAAACTTTCTCGGACATTTCTATCTGTAAAGTTCAGTGGAAGAATAACATGGCTGCTGCTGCTGCTGCTAATACTACTGCAAACACCATATGGTTTCTGCTGGACTGAAATTTTGCAAACAGCTGGAATTTGGGCTCATCAACAATAAAAGGGTACATTTTTAACTGGCTAAAATTAAAATACAAGGTAAAAATCACAAAATAATGATACTCTATTTAAACATGGTACTCCAAAGGATGAAGTGTATTATAAAGATTAATACAATATTAAATAGAAGTCTAACAATGGAATTATGCAAAAGTGTTCAGGCAACCATTTTGGCTGTTCATCATGAAGAATGCTAAAAACATTTTATGATCATGTTCCTTATATCCTCAATAGATCTTTTAGCTATCCTTAAAGAATTCCACTGATCCTGGCTTAGAGAAGTTATGATCAAAAAGGCAAACTGGCACTGGGGACTGAACTATACAACGTTACTATCAGCTAAACATACTAATCACCATTAAAAATAATATATGACAGAGTACATACAAAAAGTTTTATTTCTCGCCCCCTCCAAAATTATTCTTTGCTTTAAAACAGTAGAATTACAAACTTGTTTTGCTCTGAATGTAAAAAAAAAAAAAAAAAGCACAAAATATGACTGAACACTTGAATCATAAAGCTTCTATTAATTCTAGCTTAGAATATGGTTGCAATGTAAATGATCAAAACAAAAACATTAAAAAGAAAAATCATTAACTGCTCCCAATGTTTCTTTGTTAAGTAATTTATTTAATTAAAAGTAGACTAAAAATAAATATTCTGACATTTATGGGGAAAAAAAAAGAAAGAAAAAGAAATGATTAATGTAATTATTTGTACAATTGTTTAATAATGTTGTTCCTTAAAAAAGAAAAAGTGGAATTATGTTAGCAATTTAAAGTAAATGATATTAAAAGAATTTTTCTAATTTTTCTCAAAATTAGAAAGATACATTTTTATACCTTTTTTTTTTTTAAATTTAAATCTACACAAATGCCAGATAAAAAAAAAATTACAGAGAGGATAAGCCATCTTCTTCATGATATTCAACAGGTAATTATCAAAGCAGACTCAAATTGAATATATATATATATATATATATATATATATATATATATAAACAAACTGCAAAAAGTAGCACCAATTCTAGCAATAAGGAAATATTTTATGAAGCAAAAGTCAAATATTTAAAAGTGCTGAAAACAGAAAGTAAATATGGAGTAAAACATAGAAAAAAATAATAATAATGATGATAAAGAAAAAAGATGCAATAAATATCAGAAGGATTTTCCTAAAAGTTGTTGATAAACATTTTGGAAGTCCTCCAATACTAAGGAATATATTCAACAGAAACAACTTCAAAGTTAGCTACATTTGCATAATAAATATGGAGATGATATCCTAACATAGTAGGAAGTTGTTGAGCATATAAAACAATGGTTAAAAAAAAAAAAAAAAAAAAAAAAAGAAAAAAGATAAAGCATAGGAAATGCAACTGCCAAAGCAGTAATAAATGTCCCTTAAATAGTGAATGTTTGAGTATCACTATTGTATATAGAGCGGATATAAAACGTGAACCTATTGAAGTACTATTTTAGATCAGTGAAAAGAATTGACCGATTGATTTGTATTTTAAGACTTATCAACTATTAGTGGCTTATTTAAAGCCAAAACATTTTGGATTGTAAGTGAATATTGCATTAACAATTATTACAGGTTATTACATGTAAGTTATTGCAACAAACTCAACTAGCATTCAAACTCTTCAATTTCTCATTCTAAGCTGTTATCCATTACATCACCTGCACATCCACCTCTTGATGGAAAGAGAAGAAACAAAGATTCTATAACCATAAACCAACTCATGTCATGCCCTGCAGCTCTGTCCTCTTAGCAACTCCAACCAAGCAGTAATGTCTGTAGATATTTCTTTCTGCTCACCTACTAGGCAAGGACACCCTATTAACAGAACATATTTCCATTACCAACACACTGATTGGGACTCATTTCGTGAATTTCTTTGGGACACTTTTTAGAATGATATTTTTTAATCATCCTGTTAAGAAGTGCGTGACTGGTCTCTTCCTGGGTGAAAGCCGGCATCAAAGCTTTCATGCCAGCATGGAAATACCAAGTGAAACCACAATCTTCTTGTTGGCGATCTGCCTGTTCAGCCGATATAGCCTACAAGAATCACTTCTTCCAATTATACCAATGCAACGGGTCCAATCATAACAGACTCCTCTTTGTAACTACATCCTCAAAGAAGCAAAGTTGTTATTAACTGATAAAATAAAATGGAATATAGCCTCTCACAAGTTTGGTTGTAGAGATTACTGATGGCTCTGTAAAAGTCTACTGAACAAGAGGAAATCTTCAATTCCTCCTCTCTTCAAACAGTTTGAAGTATTGTTGTTTATTTTAAATAGTGCAGAATGCTTTGCTTGAAAATTCTCTTCCAACTCCACTTTCAACTCATCAGGAATATCTCTGCCTGATTTCTCTCCTAGAACAGAGTTTCTACTGAGTGATATGCACATCACTCCATCCATGGTTTTCTGCTATCATCTCAAAACTAGATCTCCATATGGTTTGCAAATTCAATGATATTCCTACAGTTGTCCTAAGGAAATGTGCTCCAGGAATGGTTCCTGTTCTCTCCAAAGCCTACAATAAATGCCTTGCTGCCTCTTGCTTTCCACTCTGTTCTTTTACTGTTCTTTCTCCTCATTAGTCTTCTCAGTTTCTTTCATTCCCAATAACCGCTTGCATCTTAGTGGCATTATCATCTTGCTTGGGGTGAAATGATAAAGAAAAAAGTTCTCAATACATTATTGGCAGATAAACAAAAGTAATTAAATCACAAATTTCATAGAAAGTGGTAGCAAGAGCTAAATCATAATGATAAAAGGGGAAGTTGTGTGTGTCTGTGTATAGAGAGAGGGAGAGAGAAACGTGACAATGATTAGTAAGCCTATCTCACTGGATCAATTACAACTGAATAGCAAGTTCAATCCTCACTGGGTGCCCCATACTTTCCACCTTGTGCCACATCTAAGTTACACTTAGTAAATCACTATACACACGCACATGTATACGATAGTTGTTGACTTGTTAAACAAATATGACCATTAGTGACAAGTTTGATCAATATTTTAGGTTTTCATGAGAATGACACTTGAAGTCAGCAAGTGACTTGCAAAGCTTATAGCAGACATGACAAACTAATTTGTTTTATACAAGGCCTAGCCCATTTTATAAACTCTGTTCAACTTGCTTATAGATTTTCACATGACAGGAAAGACCAGAGTGCTTTTTGCAGGTTTTCTGATACACCCTGCTTGTTACGTTATTTGCAGTATAGTACTGATTGTAATTTGTTAAAGGTCTACAACATAAGGCTCTTGTAGCTAACGAGGTCTTTATTGGAGAGACATATTTTACTAAATTTATCACATCTAAATTAATGGATTGCTGGATCAATGATTTCTACTTTCAAAGTGGATATGTGCCCAACTCCTTGCATCTTCTTTGAACATCTTAGTGCTTATATGAATTGTATGCCTCCATTTATTTTGATCACAAGCAAGTTTCCCACCTTGCTAAGATCTACAAAGACCTGAAACAGGCCTTGTTGTTTATACTTCTCCTCTTGGATTTGTTGTGCTGTGAAAATCATGTCCCTTGTTCTGCTATTAGTCCAGAAGACACATTACAAGTGGCAGTACTGTATCCACAATGTGAGCATTCGGTCAAAAGAGTAAAATCTGCACCATGATTTTACCTACAGACAAAATTAAATCTATACCACGATGTCCACACAGCTCCCTTATACCTATGAACAATAGTATCATGATCATATCTCTTCAGTCCTTTGTAATTCTCCCTGTATTTCAGATGTTCAGGATGATTCTATACATATCAGTCAAGTGGTCACCATCATACTGAAGGATTTTTAGTAAAGATGCCAACCTTTCCCACGTTCAAGTTGCTGAAAGATGATTTTACTTCCTCCATAGTAGGAAGATCATTCATAGATTCTGCAATGGGTCTTTGCTAAACATGATGAAGATTGGTCTACATGGCTATGCCTGTTGAGCATATCTGAAAAGTTTATTTTCCATCTCTTACTGATTTCCACCATGCTAGTAAAGAATTTCATGCCATGTAAGAAGCATTGCCAAGACTTCTCTTGAGTCAAAGACCTGCTTCATGTAGTTATACAACTTTTTACTATTCTTACTATCTGCAGCAGCCTACATTACTGCAGCTAAGTTACCAAGTTTCTTCCATTTCACAAAGTCTATGTCGAGTATTAAGCTTTGCATCATTAAACTTCCTTTTTAGCTGTTGTTGGATGTACATAGGCAGGTCCTTTTCATAGCATGCATTCTCATATCTTGTTCTTATATGAGAGAATGATTTTTAATGATTTGGTAAGTTTCATCAAACTAGTCACAACTTTTGATTAAAACTAATCCCAAAGTTTCTTTTGCTGCATTGTAGATCTGAACACAAGCTTCTTCCCAGTTAGTTGAATTAACCAGAGTTTCAATTCAAGCTTACACATTTTGTCAAGTGTCACAGGCATGGAGTTTTGCAATATCCAAGAGCTTTGGTAATTTCATAGTACGATTTCAAGTAGTTGGCTTAATGACCAAATGCATTTTAGTAAGTTCAACTCTCCGCACGTCATGGAGATCTTACATTGCAGACATTGTTTATGGATTATAATGTTTACAAGTAGGTGTCATTGACAGGACTTTGGGTGCATCCAAGTCATTAATTAGTCAACTTTGTGTTGGAATTGTGTACTCACTCACATTGTGAAGCTGAAACTGTGCACAGTTCAAGAAGCAGTGTTAACTGCTGCCATTCACTTTTCTTGCTCTGTACCTCCCTTCATCTGCTTTCCAGAAGAATGTGAAGCCACCATTCTTTGATTTGACCATGATATGAGGCAAGTCTCAGAGCAGCAATATCAACATCATAGAAGATGACTTCTCTAGCAAAAAGGGTAGTAGATGAGCTAGTTGTGATTTCAATGAGCATTCAAGAATTTCAGTAAGAGATGTTAAATTTTGATTTAATTTTTTAGTTCATGATTTGATTTGGGAGGCATCCACTAGCCATGCTAAACTAGCCAAACTTTACAGGCTATGTTTAGGTCACATATTATAGACCCCTCTAGATATCTGGTGAGCAGTACTATACTTCAACAGGGCTGCTCAGTTGCCACTGGAAGAACAGAATTCTACATCCACATGTAGACAAACAACTACCAAATGCCACCAGTATGTAGGTCAGCATTACATACTCCCAGCTCATCAGTCTGTACATGTCACTTCAACATCACCATTGGACTTCAGAAACCAGAGCAACAATAGATTATAGTTGTCAGCAATACTTGTGTTGAGATTATAGTTGTGTACAGCTTGCACAACACAACTCACACCAACAATGCCAAGAAACCCAGAGACAAGTATATGCAATATATCCAGATTAGCACTGAGGCGAGTCTTATATCAGACTTTTCCTTCTTGTAAATGGATACCTTATCAAAGGCTTTGGGTCATTTAGTTCCAGTGGACTAACCACATGCCTAAACACCAAGCCAAGTATATCTATGTCCCCTAACATCTATATACACAATCTCAGTGATTAATATTCACTACTGGATTAAGTGCATTGACAAGGAAGAAGACTATGTAGAAAAATATGTTCTGTAAAATGATTTTTAAATTTTTTTTTCAGCATTATGTTACATACTTAGTGATAATATTATATATAACAACACTGCAATACATAATCATTGAAAAATAATTTTAAAACTCTCAAAGAGAAAATGATTAAATTTAAAGAGAGAAATCACTAAACTGCTAGAAACATTCTTTTTAACCTTCAATCTTCATAACTTTACACTAATTCTTAACATATCGATATGCAACAAGCATCAGTTACTACTACAGTATAAAATCAGTAACAAGATTCATTAGTATGTTTGGCTAAATGGAGGTTGCTACTGATAAACTTTAGTGCTGGATTTCAAGTAATCAAATTTTCTAGAATAAACTTTCATTTCAAATGATTCTTTGATATGTACATACCATTTATTTTTTCAATAGTTTGTTTTCATGAGATTGTGGCACCATCCAAAATTAGAAACCAATAAACATTTCAATTTAATTTTTTTTTAAATTGCAAATCAACTTTAAAACTATTGGTAATGTTGTTTTGTATAATTATTACCCATTTCTTTGATAAATGGGTTATTAAAAATATGTCTGCAAAAATGTAATATTTCTCCAGTAAAATCGTTTATAGATTTATCTTAAATTACTCATTTTGAAATACTTGCCATGTTATATCTAGTTTAACATGTTTAGGATGGAAGCTAGAAAAATGTGTAAAAAGTTTAAAAGGAAATTTATATATATAAAAACAATCATTGCAACATATAAAAGATATCCAAAGAGAAGTCAGTGAATAAGCTATTAAAAACAATCTCTTATAGACAAAGTGTTAATAAAGATTGTCATCTTCAAAAAAAAAAAAAAATTTATGCATCTTTAACATCTTTTCTTCATACCAAGATATGTTGAAGTTTTCAGCTAAACAAAGACAAAAAGAAAAAATAATTGATCAAGTAGTTAAATTTTAGGAAGTCAGTCCAGCCCAAAAATTCTCAGCATCTCCCTAACTTAAATATATATAAAGCAAAGTTACTGAAATAACACAAAAGTTGATGTTCTTTAAAAAGTTGCAGAAGATCAATTAATATAAATGTAATTGATGATCCAAGTCAATGCACGTATTCACATATTTTCTTATTTTGCCAAAATAAGATCTTCTTTCATGAACATGAAAAGTCTGAAGAATGAGAAAAAAAAATCCCTCACCATTTTAAAAATTTTAATACTAAGATTATCAGGAGTATTTTAATTAAGATTCTCTCTCTGTTACAGCAAGGGTTACAGACTGATCTTAGAATAGGAATACATTTGAAGACGACATGAAACCTAAAAAAAAAAAAAAAAAAAAAAAAAAAAAAAACTTTTGTTTTTTTTTTCCCTACCAAACTGGAACAATTATGCTCCAGCAAAATGGATTATAATTTTTTTTTTTTTTTTTTTTTTTTTTTACACACACAACCTATTTATATTCAGTTATATAAATATTTCTTTTGAAAAATGAGAATATATATGAAAAAAATTATTTATAGGACAATGTTTTTTTTTTGACTGAATAACATTTTATCTCATGATAAAAAATGATCAATTTAAAAAATAAAAACATTAGAAAGCAAAGAGTTTTAATACAAAGATGTTAAAATGATACCAAAACAAATGTACAGCATATCAAATTCAAGGTGTCATCAGATTTTTAATAATAAAGCTATAAAACAGATCAATCAATCAATCATTGAAGATGCTTTGTCCTATATATCTCATTAGATATAATTAAATGCTATTTTTCATCTTATTTGTTGGTGTTAATGCTCTATCTCTTGATACCGAGCACTTTATTTACAAAGACTGCTGACCTTAAAGAAAATTATCTTCCAAAAATACTTGCGAAACGTTTTTGGGGAAACAGTCATATATATATATATATATATATATATATATATATATATATATATATATATATATGTGTGTGTGTGTGTGTGTGTGTGTGTGTTAATCTTAAAAGACTAGTAAATACATAAATAACTTCATTTAGTTAATTTTCTATTTTAAATATTTTGAATAGATTTAATTATAGCATTAAATAGAAAATAACCTTTAAGACACTTACATTTGCTGTATTAAAATATATGCAAGATAAATTATTTCCTGGGCAAAGCAACACTGATGATTAAAAAATTAAAGAAATAAAAAAGATAAAATTTAATCAAATGCCAGTCTTGCAGTGTCTTTGTTTTGTTTTAAAACACTGATGGATATTTAGTCTTAAATGAGTGTTTAATATCAATTCATTTTTGATTCCATGAAGAATAAGTTTCTCAGTTTTATTCCACAATAAATTAAGCATTAAACAAAAAAAAGGGAAACAATTTCCTTGTTAGATATTCAAAATAAGGTGAAGCAAATATGCAGTGTCATCTGAGTATGTTCATCTTCATCTATTGTATAAGCTGCTTTAATACAGGAAAACAAAAGCAAATTGTCAAAACACCAAATCTGCTTAATCCATTTCTATCCACAATAGGAAGTTTTAAAATATATAAAACCATTTTTTTTAATCGAGAAAGTTTAAATTATTTCACTTTTTAACAATTGAAAAATCAATCTTTTGGGCATTTTAGAACTTCTGCTTTGAATAACATTAATGACAGTTTGTATTGTTATATAAAACCTGTGTATTTAGCAACTATTTTAAGACTAAAATATTAAAGAACTGCTAAATATTATTTTGTGCTGTTCACTTTGATCTTTCAAGTAGTAACAGACTTACAACTTCATGCAACATTAGATCAATTATAAAAAAAAAATTAAAATGACAAAGCTTTGAGAATTTAGTGAACCAAACTTTAAAGAAGATCTGGTGTATTATCTGGAAAACAAAAACGACTGTTTATATAGACAATTATGTCTTTTGCAACACAACTGAAAAATGAATGCCAAATAGATGATCAAATAGCAAAGAAATTATTCATCCCAAGGACATAAATGTGATATATTAGCCAGACTTGATATTTAATGATTCCTGATAGAATGTCCTCACCTATTTGCAATGGTTGTTTAAGTATTTGTAATTGATTTATCTTGCAAAAACAGATGTTTATGTGTTAAATAAGCCATCAAGATTAACAAAAAATTGGAAGCTATACTTTATGAGGAGGTACTGAAAATTCTTGGCCTGAAGAAGGGATTCCAAACAAATTCTGTAATTTGGTCAGATTTTTGATAGTGGATCAGACCAAAAACTTTACAACACAATCTCAAATAAAATTTCCAAGCCATTTCCTTGATAAAGAAAAATATATAATAAACAATTGAACAGATAACAAAAAATCTCAATGATATAGTTTACCAATGCAAGATTTATATTTTGGTAGAGAAAAAAAATTATTTCTTTATATTTTAATTCAATAACTAGTTATTTTCAGATTTTGCCCACATGATTCTAAATGTAATTTTATTTGAATATGTGAGGTTGTAAAGAAAATTATTACAACACTTCAATTAGAAAAAAAAACAAAAAAAAAAAAACAAGAATTTACTGTTTCAAGCAATCTTATTGCATTTAACTATTTTATCAATAAAGGGAAGATAAAATTAATTAAAGAAGTCAACACAGAAACAATTAAAAATGCTGAGACTAGAAGACATTATGTCCCCACCCCATCTATGAAAAGGACTTGTTTGCCAACTAATCCATGTCTAAATGATATGTACAACAGCAAAAGGACCTTTAGCAATGAAAGATAGTAAATCATAAAAGAAATTATCTACCCCTAAACTATCTCAATTTCCCCAGAAAAGTGAAATGAACTCTTATGACAGCTCAATTTCAAACAAATCAACCTTCTGCTCTTGCCACTCACTTTGCAAAATCTAATGGATTCTCAAAATTGACAATTCTAATGATTAAGATTTTCAATACTTAAAACAATTAGTAAAACCACTTTAAATTACAAACATTCATCAAAACATTAATTATTAGTGATATTTTTACCAATTACAATACAATTCTGATTCAGATACTACAATGATTAAAATTCATTATTTTCAGGTTCTACAGTTGGTTTAAGAAACTTAATGAACAAAGTACATTTATTGCTAAAACATTTAGCAGCAAAATGAATATAAAAGCTTATGAAATAAAATTCTTTTTATTTTAAAAATTAGGTAAAAATTTAAACAATAAGTAAATCACTCAAGTATGTAGTTACTCATATTTAAGTCTTAAAACTCTTAAATTATAAAATAAGAACTTTATCATCTCTCCTGTTTCACCTTTCAACTGATTTCTTTTTGGTAAGTAAATTTTACCTCCAATACTAAATCATTCACTTTAAAACCAAAAGAGTGAGGTTTTGATAGATTATTTCCTGGCCATGATAAGAAATTCATTTTTATGTGAATTCAACCACTGAAAAACATTAGCATCACCCTATATTTTTTTAATGCAATATACAGGGTGATTGAAAAGTAACTCCCTATTTTATGGAATTCCCACCAAAGAAAACGTAAATGCCTACCACCACCCTTATATGATCCTTTGTATTAAGTGCTGATCAAAACTCCTTACATCGAATTTTATTTTTAATTTCTACTTAAGAATAATTGAAAGTTTGAATTTTTAAATAAAATTTTAAATGTTTTTTCTAGGTTTTTAAATACAGACAATACTTTTTTCTTTTTATAAATTAAAAAAAATTGTCTTAAGAGCCCGGCAGAACCACAACATGAATTCATTTTGTGTTTATATTACATGATTTTGATTATAATTATTAAATTAATGATTTATAATACTAAATAGGTGAATTAATGTTTAAAAAGAAATTAAAAATTTTATTTTGAACTGAAACAGACTTTAAACTTGCAAACTTTATGGAAAGTTCTAGTACTGAGAAGAAACTTGCACCTTTAAAAAAAAAAAAAAGTAAAATAAATTTACATCATACTTAGGTGTTATTATTAGGTTGGTGCAAAAATAATTTCGTTTTCTCACATAGTAACATATGTTAGAAAACGAAATTATTTTTGCACCAACCTAATATGATTCATAGATTTTAGTTTTACAGATAGTTAAAAATCAATAAATATTTATATCTTTATATCATAAGTACCAGGAATGGAAAATTAAGTTTAAAACAAAAAAAAATAAATAAATAAATACAAAGAATTGTTTTTGGAATCAGAAATTAGGCTAATAATTCTCCGATTCCAATACCCAAAAAGTTCCCGTATTTCCATTTCTCGATTCTGATCACTAGTAATTATGACTTGCAGAAAAAGCAACAAGCATTTATAAAATGTATAAAAGTAAATTTTGACAGATTTCATAAAATACTAAAAGCAATTGGATTTATTAATTTCCACAAAATGTACTGACTTTACACTCATAATTAATTTTTAAACAAAACAATTGGTTTCTGATTAAATGTTTATCTTATAATACTGTATTTGAAAATAGAATTAAAATTTTAAAAGATATTTTGTTTTAGCCCTTTGTTTTTGATGGGTAGGAAAAAAATAGAAGTAGATTGTTGTAAAGTCAATTTTTATATTAATCAGTAATAGATCAATTGTTACACCAGATTTGGAAAAAAAAAAAAAAAAAAAAAATGTCTGGATCACTGTAGATTCCTTAATTTTCTTTTGATTGTTGAAAGTGTCATTTCAACTCCTCATAAATGTTCCTACAGAGGTTCTAATGCTCTGGTTATCATCAGGATTACTTGAATGTTGCTTTCCATCTGAGGATCTTATTCAGTAATTTGATTTTTTTTTTTTTGCTTCTTGAATCATTCAAAAGATTTTGGCAATTTCCACATTCTACTTTAGTGTCATCAGTAAATGACTTAACAAGTTTTAGGAATTATTTGGATGTCTACACGTTCACTTCTTCTTCAAACAAATTGACAAACCTTTTTCTTCCAAATTCTCTTGTTATCAATGAGATCCTCAACTTCTTCATCCAACTCTGGAAAAACCTCCTACAAATCATTAGCAACGTCACTACACGTTCGACCAGTAGGTATTTACAGTTTATGGTTTTAATTCATCCATTACAATTCTGATTAATGTTATGGCATCTGCAAAAGTAAAATGATTTCCAGGACGGCACCAAGTGAGGTCAACTACCAGGTGGGTGAATGTAACCTTGAAATACAACAACCCAAAGACATGAAGTTATATTTAAAGGTAAAAAATACAACCTCAACATTTTCATAAGTTCAAGGTGTTCAGATGCATTGGTTATTATTTATTCTAGTCCTTACTCTTTCAAGCATATTTTTTCTTTCTGGAACCATTACACAAATTCTTATCACCTATACTTTCTGAGTATCTTAGTAGAACATGAACAAGATATCATTTTGTCATTGTTTTGTTTTCCTTAAGATATGATGTTTTCATTGCCAAGAATATGTCCTGCAGTATTTCCACATAATACAAGAATTAATCTGACTTTCCCCGGTTGCCAGCTTTTAACTTTTATGAATATAGGTACTATTGGACAAGTTTTTGCAAAAAAAAATAATTGAGTTTTATCACAATTGGAAACATACTTTGAACTATATCCTTTCTTATTAATGAACTTCTCCATTAACAAACACAGCTTCACCAATAATGTTGGTTTTTCAGTCCCAAACCATTCATAAACCTGAACAGCCATTCATGATATCCTTTGCTAAAATCTTTGTCTATAGGTTCAAGACTTTAACAATACATTGCTGTCAGTTGGAACACATTTTCTGTTTCAGTCTTCAATCCACAAATTGAATGCTTTTTCCTATTTTTATTAAATACTTCTTTCACACACCATGAACACTAATTTAGCTGCTTAAAGTTACATTGGCAAACATCTATTTTTTCTCTTTAAAATATTCACAAATCCGAGATTAATTTTTAAATATATTTTCACAACTTCTACCCACAACTTTTTCCTTTTAAGCCAAGAATTTTATCTTTTTATTTAAAACAAGTATTTTCTTACAGCTTCACCTTGTCATATAAGAATAAAAAAAGCAACATTCCAATTTTGGTCCTTTGGTACTATTATTAATAAAACATCCCCTGTCATTAAGTTTAATTTAATAAAAACACTAGTACTTGAATAGTATTATATTTTCAGCCGAGCTGTACTTTATACACCAAGCACATTTCATGACAAAAGAAATGCAACTATTACTACTACTCCCACTGAAAAATATAAAAAATATTTCAAATGTCAATAAACGTTTTTTCGTTTTTTTTTTAATTTGAAATTTTCCTCTCAGAAAGAGAGGAATCCGATTTTATTGGCTTTGAGAATATTTAATTTTATAGAAATTTTAAAAATACTATTATTAACCTTAAATACTTATGTTTGTTTTTTGTTTGTTTGGTAGACATTGTATTTCTTACTTAGTTTTTGTTTAATCAAAGTTTTGAAGGGGAAAGTTTTCCCTGGTTATACTGCAGATAAAGGAATCTGCAGACAGCGAAAAAATGTTAAAAGACCTACTGCATTAGGATTATCAAATATATTTTTATAAATACTCCGTAATAAAGAAAGACGACGATCTTCAGGGAAATAGATTTTTTTTTTTTTTTTAAATAGTTGTGTGTTCCAATCAAAAGCAACGTGTCGACGTTAATTCTTTTCAGATTGATAGTATGATTACCCTTTAAGTTCATAATACCCAACAATTAGATATCATAAAGCAATAATCATCTGAAATATTTTTAAAACACTGTCTCTAGGACAGATTAAAAATTATGGATGCTCACCAAACTGACTGATTTTTGCATTCAAATTCCCTTGCAAGCTCGTCCCACATGACATGTTCCTCCCCTTCAATTAAAAACTGCCCTCCTCTCTCTCACTGCTATATACTCCATTCGTTTTACTCTAATGATATTTGTCATGTAGTGTCAACAAATGCACTTCAGATATCAATGACGATCATCTTTCTCTCGCCTATGATTCCTGATAAATTAGATATTCATTACTACATTAAATGATTTTTTAACTTCTCAGTAATCGAATTATTTCTTTTATTTTCAATATTTTTTCAACTATTATGGCATTTTTTATTTTATGCTCTTTTAACGAAGTTTTACTTTTTTGTAAATGTTTTAGAATCCCAACTCGAAAATTTGGTGCCAATAATTTTAAAAATATATTTCCTATTTAAAATATACATTTCAATCAATAAATGGAAATTGAAAATACAACACTTAAGTTAAAAGTTTTAAAACTTAATGTAAATTAAATACTAGAGGAAAATGAAATCCCACCCACCCAAAAGAATAAATAAAAATTTTTATTATTAAATAAAAAGGTCAAGCAACGAGGCAAGTTCACTAAAATATTTTTTATTTTAGTGTTAAAAAAAAAAAAAAAATAACAACTGTCTCAAAAATTAGCAACTATTTCGTATATTTTTTTTTTATTGAAACAAATATTCAAATACTAAAAATACAAATATGAAAAATGAACCGATGAGAATGAGGACGAAATGGAAAAAATTTAGGAGTAATTTTATGCTCAATAAAGTAGAATGAATGTTGAAATTGTAATAATGAGAAGATCCGTCCTGCTGCCGGTAATGCATCATATCAATTTACTCAAACACTTAAAAAAAAAAAAAAAAAAAAAAAAACACAAAACAAGAATAGAATAAATGACAGACAGCAGAGGACATATGTAAAAATCAGTGTGTTTTTTTTGTTTTTTAATAACGATTAAAAAAAATATGTGTTTTAAAAACCCATTACCAACATCCTTTTTGTTATTAAAGCAAAGACAGGGATATAAATTACTCTTCTTTAAATGTGACAATGACAGGTTGTTGTCGTCGCTGGCAAGTGATGATGGGAATTTAATTTACACAGGTTGAAAGATAACAAAGAATGATGAATAGAAGTAATAAAATAAAGACTAATAATCCCTAGCAAGAGGCTTTATTATTATTATTATTATTTTGCTTTAATAATAACAACAACAGTTTCACCATTCTCTCTCTAGCCTAACTCGACTCGACTATAATTTACTATGGCAGTAGCAGCGGAGAAAGATGAACATGGAGTTTCATCTTTATTAGAATTGAACAGCACATATATTTCGTTTTTCAGAGGGTCAATTAAACTGTAATTGTCAAACAACTATTTTTAATCGTAAATGGTTCGTTTTTCCTGAAAAAGGAGTAATTTCCGAATGCTAGTACAATTTTAAAAAGGTCTGGTGAAACAGACCAGCAGCCACAATGTTTCTTCTTTTTACTGGAATTGTTGTTGCCCATTTTTCCGGCACCACAGCAATGTCCTAACATTTATTAGAACGAGAAAGAAATGGGTAAAAATTGGTTCAACAAGCCAACATACAGTTGTATTTAGAAACTACTATACAGGGACGTTGATGCGGAGAATGTTGTCAACGAATAAAAAATGATCAACAGAAAACTAAGGAACGAAAAAACACGGGAATATGGGACTGGAAAATATAATGTTGTAAGAAGAACAGACGTCAGGGAGGGTAAAAAAGAAAAAAATATTAATTAGTGATTTTTTTCCGCTTGTGGAGGTCGATTAAGTTTATATTGCCAGTAAAAACATAAGTTAAAAAAGGGAAGTATTTAAAATTTCGTACATACATGAAGTAAAATTGTAAAAAAAATTATACCAAAAAATTGTGAGATAGAGAAAAAAACAGTTTATTTATTTAATAATGAATGGTAATTTTCACACAATAAAATAAATTATGTAACAATTGAAAATTTGAAAACGGACTGCAGAAAAAACAAATCTGAGTTTTGATAATTTAAATTTTTTTTTAATGTAATTAATAAATGTTTTGTTTTTTTGTTGTTTTTTTTACATGGTAAATAAAATGAGTTGCAATATAAGGCCAGTAAAAGTAAAGGAAAAAAAATGCTTAGATTATCTGATGACATGTGCTAACTTAACATAACATACCAAGACTATTTTTCTTTAGTTACTAACAAGGACTAAAAAAGCCTCTTTTCGCACCTAGGACAAGAAGAGTTGTTTTTATCTACTTTTAAATACATAATCTGATCAATAAGACTAAAACGACTAAGAGGTTTTCCAAATAAATAAACATTCAGATTTAGCAAAATTCTCTAACAACCTGCAAAATAAAAATGCATTCATTCAGCATTGTTTTGTTTTTTCTTAATGCAATTCAAAACTGTCAGTAAAATTCACTTGTTAATTTAACAGATATGATTTTAAGAGGAATTTAAATCTTTTTTTTTTTTTTTAAATATAAATGCTTTTAAAAACAATAATCTTGAAAATACAAAGAAACAAAGAAACTTATTTTAGCTTTTATCATGCAACAAGATATTTTTCTTTCAAATATTGTTTTTTTTAAATTTTAAACACTTACAGTTAAAGATTTAAGTTAAATGTAAAAAAAAATATTTAAAATATTTCTAAGTAAAAAGGTTTTGGTGATACACGAATAAGTTTTATTGTTTCGATTCTTTAGAAAGGAAAATTTCGCGATAAAAATCGATACAAAATAAAAAAAAAACAAAAAAAACGATGCAAATCAAAAACAATTTTTCTTTGTTGCACTTTGATAAAAAAAAATAATTAAATCTTTCAGTGACGATCAGTTCATAGTCATCTCAATTATTTATTTTGAAAAGCACTGGTGACGATTTCTTAAAATTCAGATACAAAATAAGAAAATTCCAACTGAAAAAATATGTAAATAAAAAAAAAAAAGATTTTTTTTTCTGTAACGAATTAACATTTTTTCATCATGAAAATAGAAAAACAAATTTTTCTAGACATATTTGTGTTGAAAACTTGTGGCTTCAGAAAAAAAGCAACAAGAAATTCGAATTGTAAAAATTGTAAACAAGAAATTAAAGCTGATTTAGAGTCGAAAAAATTTTAAAATATCAAAAAATCTAAAAAGTAATTAAAAAGGGCTTTATGTGGGTGGGTGGGCAAGATTGTTTGTGGAGGAAATAAGAAAAATTAAAACATTATTGAATCTGAGAGTCCAGAAAGGACAAATAAAACTAGTGTTAAGCTAAATAAAGATTTGTTCACTCGAATGAAAGAAACCCATTAAAAATTCAACTCTAATTATAACAACACACAAAAAAAAACAAAAAAAAAAACAAAAAAAAAAACGATCCTTTCAGTTTTTTTTCGTAAGCAAAGAAGGCGGCAGACGAACAAGTCTAATGAATGGATTTATAGATGAAGAAGAACAATTGCTGAGAGAAATAAGATCTGTGTTCAAGTAAGTAAATAATTCACTTACCTGGGAACACAACTCGGGGAAGATTTTTCCACATCCCGAGTAGCAAATAATTTCATAGGTACAGGCCTGGTCCCCGACATAGCTGCCAAGCCCCTGGAATACTTATCCGCCATCATTCTGGCTCGACGCTTAACTGGCGCATGCGTTTCATTGTCGACTCTTCAATGCTACATAACTACAAACAATCACCCACTTGATACTACGGAAACACATACTGGTTACAATTAATATCTCTCTTCATTTACGAAGATCTGTCATAGTGTTTTCAAAGTGTTTTGATATAGTTTACAAAGGGAAAAAATGATTCATTTTTCTTTTTTGCAAAATGTTTTATAAAACATTTTGGAGTAATTTGCTGGGGTTAAATTTGATAATATTTGGAATTATTTTAGGATCATAATGTTCTGTTTACTTTTTAAACTCAAGTAAAAAAAAACTGTGCACAAATGTTTAAACTGTATCTTTTCAAAGTCATAAAATTTATAGTGAAAAAAACAATTTAAGCTAAAAAAAATTGGCTAAAAACAGAAAATATTACTAAGAAATTGTTAATTTTTTTTTAAAGAGTTTCACTATATTTATTACTTACATCATTTGTGCATTACATGGATGGAAAAATTTGTATAGAAAGGCAATAACATTTTAATAACATACAAATTTATGCATTTGAATATACAAACATACACTTATATATATGGCCTGAAGATTGTGGTTAAGCATGAAACAGACTGTTGCTGCTGAGTGTTAATTTCAATGTCCAGTTTTAAATTTAATACACTCTATTCCTGTGTCATATCCTGTCAGTACTCCTACATTTTTAATAAACAATCAGAAGAAGAAGCCTAACCTCCCAGGACCATCAATTGTTATAAAACTGATTCTGGATATAAAAAGGCCTGAAAGTTCTAAAAACAGCATTTTGTGGCCACGATAACTAAATCAAAGAGTAGCATCCATTCCAATAACAGATAACCATCTCCAGCTAGCCCACCATCCTTGTCAGCAGTAATGATATACAATAAACTGCTGTAAGGATTGAATGGCGAAGGATGAGTTCTTGTGGTAAATGCAGAAATTGTATTGGATCAATGGGTCATGATTGTGATTAACTGGAACTAGGATAGTTAGTAATGACCAGTCTCCCTGCTTTGGCCTTGCGCTGCAATTATTGTAATTTTACAATGAGAAATAAAATGATATGTGATAAACTGTCCTTTTCAGGACAACAACAACAAAACTGTCCTTCAATATCAGTCTATATCTCTGAGATGAGGTATTATGATTACTTACATTATCTGTCTATATTTCTGGGATGCGGTATTATGTACACTATTTATATTATTCGAACTATTGTCCTCATCTTTGTCGCCATGTTTATCGCAACATTTTGGCCGTTGTATGCTCAGGCCTTCTTCAGGTGGTTGGAATGTCAAACTGAACCCTTTATTTCGCTCACTGGGGCAGATTGTTCTAGTTCCATGTGCCATGTCTAACAGATGTCAGTTATCTCCTGTTAATTCCCCTCTGAAAGTTCTCCACTGCCTTAACTAGGTATTGAACTCATACTCTTTATCTTGAGGACACATGGCATAGTGGATAAAGGCGTTAGTTAGATCCAGTGACAGGACCCAAAGAGTGTGAGTTCAATACCTGCTTAAGGCAGTGAAGAACTTGGAGAGGGGAATTAACAGGAGATAACTGATAACTGACATCTATTAGACATGGCACGTAGAACAAGGACAGTCTACTCCAGTGAGCAAAATAAAGGGTTCAGTTTGACATTCCAACCACCTGAAGAAGGCTGGAGTGTACAACGGCCAAAACATGTCGACAAAGATGAGGACAATAGTCCAAATAATGTAAATAGTGTACTTACATTATTCATCTTATTCGGACTGTTATCATCATCTTCATTGCTATATTCACAATGTTTTGGCCAAAGTGTATGACAACCAAAATGTTGTGAACATGGCAATGAAGATGAGGATAATAGTTCAAATAGTATAAATAATGTCTGTCCTCTTTAAGACAATACTCTTCTCACCCTCTACATGAACATGCAGATTTATTTTTTGCCTAGTTCACTGAACCTTATTTTTGTCAATGTATTTTCTCAAACAAAAATAAGCTGGGCAATATAAATACATATTTTTTTATGCAAGTCTTCATTTCATTTGTTTTTGTCTTCCATCATTCAAGGCCAATATAGCACATGCAACACCTGATATTGAGCACTTTATTTGATTTCTGGTTATTTTTCATAGACATATTGTTTATAATTTTTGACCATTCTTGTATTTCACTTTTTCATAGGGAGAGATAGAATGTGTGGTTATAAAACTCAAGACTGCATGATGACAGTCAGTTTGATGTATCAATAGAATCATCTGAAGTTCACACTGAAGCAGGAAACTGACAATCATTATGCAGAATTGATTACTATATGAACACTGTCTATATTGATAAGTGCTTCATCTCCAATACTGAACACTCTTTCGCTATAAATATAGTAAATTTTAAAACATACATGCATACATATATATATATATATATATATATATATATATATATATATATATAATGAGTAACTGGAGAGTCGATTTAGAATTCCAGTTGAGTTTATTACATTCACTTACATGTTAATACCCTTGGGAAAGGTATAAATCCATCTCTTCTAAAGTATGGGTAAATAGCAGGACAGACTGGGTTCTAGAGCCTTGGTTGGTATATAGTCTAGGAGAAGGACAACTCTGAATTCAAAACCTGCATAGGATTGTTTAAGGACCTTGTAGCATACCTGTACACCAGTTCTCTGTATTTGTCTCTTCCAAAAAGTGTGGTTGGTTCTGCACATGCCTTCACCACTGTAATCAAAATGATATGTGCAGGTAATCTGGCTTTTGGTTCTAAGAACTGAGCTGCTTGACCCTCATACACCAAAAACAACAGGAGATTCCAGTACTATATATATATATATATATATATATAGTGGAAGTAGATTAGATTTTTAATGGACCCTTAAAGTTGTCTGTTCTTTAATTTTATCAATGGACTGTTTTTTAATTTTAATGTCTAGCCCTTACCCTGCTCCCTTACTCTTAAGTATCTTAATAAAAATATATTTAAAATTATTCCTATCTCTCCCTTCCTTTTTTAATTTCGACCATATCTGTTGTTCTCTTCCTCTCTCTCTATCACCTTACGTCAACTTAAAACTATCCCTCAAAAATGTATAAAAATAATATGTAAATTTTAAACCATTTTTTTTTTTATGCTTGGAAATGTGATCTGAGGAACCAGGAAAAAATCACTTTCCTGGGGAAATAAAATATAATCAATGGACCCTTAAGATTGTCTGTTTTTTAATTTATTTATATATATATATATATATATATATATATATATATATATATATATATATATATATAAACGGATGTAACAGCAAAATTGTTCAATTGTTAGATTAAGCTTTGAACTGTTGTATTTTAGAAATGATTAAAGATATCTTACTGGAATTTTACAAAGATTTTATAACACTATTGGACTCTACATTGAGCAATAAGAATGTATAATTACTCTCCAAGCTTAACAGAAGAATCATGATGAAATCAATCAGAAACAAAAATTACATTTTCATCATTAATTAGTCATAGCTAATTATCAGAAGTTCATGAAGGATTGAAATAAAGTTAACATATATATATATATATATATATATATATATATTATTTCAGGATCATTTTTCAACTTATTCAAGATGATCTTCATTCCCTCTAACCTTCTGCTCTACAGTAACAAGGTGCCTCACAGGTTTCACATATGAGTTCATTTTCAAGTCTTTTTTCACTGCTCTTTGAACTGTTATAGCTGAAACTCCTCTCTCACATGCCAAATGTCTTATGGATTGAATTGGATGTTTTCTAATTGATCTCTTTAGCTCTAAGTTGAAATGATGATCCCTTTTCCTGTTGTGACCTCCTGATCCAGTTTTCCTCTCTACTCTTCACTCTTTTTAAAACTTATTCACCATTCTCTTGAACAGACTTTGAAGATGGAAGCCAGTCTATGAATGTTGGTACCATTACTGAAGACCTGAATGATCTTTTTCCTCTCACCATTGCTCAGTTGGGAAGACAGTGGGTCTGACACAAAACAATTTTAACCTGCTCTCTTTTTAGCTGAATAACTCAAAGGTTTTTTCAGTGATTCTTACGACAAATGGTGTCAAGATGTCTAAATGTCTTTTCTGAAAACCTGGAAAAAAGAAACTCAACTAGTTCAATGTTTTTTTAGATATTAAACATTTTGTGGAATGGACAGTTATGTTGTCAGATTTGGTATATATGCATATATACAAAATGTATCTATTATTATATCTAAAAGACTTAACTTCTGTCTTAGCCTTGATGTGCAGATTCATCTCTGTGAAACTTTGAAGATAAGTCCATGAACTTTTTATTTATTTATTCACTACACACACATATATATAATTATATATTATGCATAAAATCTATTTTTCTCATAATTTTTAATTCACTTTGTAAATTTCTTATGGCAAAAATGTTCTCCAAACATAAGATGAATTATTAAAAAAACAGATTGCTTGATGAAAAAAATAATTTAACAAAAGAAAAAATGACTGTAGCCACTTTGAAACATAAATAGTATATTTCATAAGAGTAAAAAAAATTAAAATCACATCATTATTGTTCCATTACATAATATAGTGGCCTAGATTCTGCCCCCAAAATTTGACATTTTAATCTTCTTGTTCATATCAACAGCATGGACCAATTGTATTATTATTTAACCAACTACTTTATACATACCATAAAAAATGACTGCATCTACTGCTCTTTTGTTGAGTTGGTCTTTTCATCTCCTGCCTTCATAAAAATCTTGGAACAGTGCCACCTGATATTACCTTTGCAAGGGAGATAACTCTAATACAGCAAACAGTTACAGATATTAGAGACAGAAATCTTTCAAATTCACTTGGCAGTTTGTTTTGTAAAATGACTACCAGAAAATTCCAACCATCAATACAAAAAGTTTCATCATGGCAAATTAACTTGCCAAAAATAGCCACCTTTTGAAAGAATTATTGTGCAAATTAAAGAATATTCAAAGAGGACAATAAAATTAGCATTATTAGAGACTCAGCTGTGTATACACACTGACACATACAAACATATGCATGCACACAAATATACAGAAACACACACATATATACACACACAGAAACACACACATGTATGGATACACATATATGAATATTTTATTAATAAGGTTGGTCTTCAAAAATCTATGATAAAACTATGAAGGGCTTATAGTCATATCATATTGAAACACTGGTTCTCATTCGATCAACAAAGTTAAGCAATGTCAAACCTGGTCAGTACCTAGATGGGTAACCATTTGGGAATACCAAACACTCTAAGTTTGGATGTGCAGGTGGTGCTATGGATAATGGCTTGGAATGAGAAATCAGAGAGCCGAGTTCAAATTCCATTCAGGTTCATTATATTCACTCATGTGCAAATTCTCTTAAGGAATGTATGAATCCACTTCTCTCCACCTTACTATAGGTTAAATATTAGGACATGTGTAAGAAAATCATTATTATCTCAAAAACTTTCTTCAAATTTAAAAATAAGTGTTGACTTTAAATAACCTTAAAAATGTTAATAATCTGTAAAAATGAAATCAATCAAAATTATGAAATCAGTTAAAAACATCACCAAATTTATTTCAAATTTACAGAATAAACATGAAAATTAGACAACTATCCTCATTTTAAATTTACAGTGAGTGAATTGAGTAGATTTTATAAACACAAATGTACTGAATGCTGATTATATAGGAAGGTTCTGTTTTACTAGAGTGTTGAGTGCTTGCTGGAAAATTGGATTTTTTTTTCACAATCTAAAGGTTTAGTCACCAACCACTCTTGTCAGCTTATGTTATTTTGACGTTTGGTGTTGCAATTATCTGAAAAGTTAGTTTAATTAGACACAGACCATTGTAAATAATTGCAAACAAGGTTTTGTAAATTGGTGTTAGGAAAATTAATGACAAAGTGGAAAAGATTTTTCATGTGAAGCATTTCATCCTTTAGGACTTCATCAAAATAAAGCAATGTTTACATTGATGTAACTTGTACATGCACACATATAGGGAGGAGATGCTGAAATTTTAAAATTTTAAATTCAAAAAAAAATTTTTAATATGTGTTTTAGGTATATAGTCAAGCCAATTTTATTTAGTTTTTATTTTCTTTTTGTTCATATTTTTATCAGTTTTGTTATGAAGTATCCCACATTATGCAATATCAGAAAATCTGACAAGTAAAGTGAAACATTTAAAAAATTGGATGCAAATTCTTTGTGGATGATTCAGTGATTAAAGCACTTTCTATGCATTTTCATTTTAATAAATTGCTTTCTCTTTTATTTTAAATTAAAGTAGTTTTTTTAAATCAAAATTATTGTCAGACTCATTATGGTGAGTAGCTAAGGCATTGAGTGTGTTGTTTTGCAAAAGTTTCCTTTTGTGTTTATATAATCTTTTATTTAAATTTCTTAAGGTTTTTCTTATATATTCCTTGTGACAATTATTACATGTTATAAAGTAAATTACTGCTTCAAGTTTTAGCTCATTAGTTTTTTTTGTATTAATTAAGTCTTTTATTGCTTTAATTTTTTTATTGTTTTTAATTTTTTCCAATTTGCCATTAATTTTTCTAATATCGTTTATATAAAAATTTATATGTTATTTTCTCCAAAATTAGTATGTGAGCATGGCTGGTTGTATAAGTCTGTGCATGTGATTAATGTGTATACCTACAAGTTGTATAGGTAAAAAGAGAAAGGAGATAGTTCCTAACACAAATAGGAACTTAGTTAATATATTTTATAATATTAGGTTGGTGCAAAAATAATGTCGTTTTCTCACATATGTGCACCAACCTAATATCTGTATAATCTAATGCGTTTTTACATTATTTGAACTCTTCAGCAACTTTGAGATTAAAAAGAAACAAACTACATATTATATGAAACAGGAAACTAACTAAAAATATAACTGCATTTAATCAATATTTGATTAACAAACAATAAAAATTGATTTTGTTAATATTTCAATGTTTATTTACATCATCCTCAGACAGTAGTTTGCAGAAGTGGGGCAGAGGGTGTGATGACCTGAGGTATCCGTATCGGTATGGTATCCAATCAAAGAGTGAAATAAAAAATTAATTTACATTTAATTTGAATAGTGTTTATTTCAGGGTTCATTTGTTTTTACATATTTAAAATGTCTACCAGCCTCACATTTCTCAGTACTAGGCCCTACAGGTATCCTCCCGCCCAACTTGATTCTTGGGGTCATTCAATCAAGGAGTTAGCCCCAGGGCATTACCAAGCATCACCAAACTTCTGCATATCACTGTCCTCTGAACAGAATAAATACAATTTCAATAAATTCTGTGATTTTATAAGTAATTTTTAAACTATATTTCAGATTATGTAGAATGTCAGAAACATTAAAATGTAAATAATGAAAATAATTATTAAATTAATTACTTGAAGATTATTAATGTTTGATTAATAAAAAGTAATTAAATGTTTGATTAATAGAAAAGAGAGGGAAATTTATTTTTATTTTCTGTCTGAATTTCTGGGATGAAGAATTATCATTATATTATTTACATTCAAACTATTGTCTCCATCTTCGATGCTATTATCATAACTGTATATATATAACAATGGGAGTGACATATTGAAAGTCTTTTAAAAATAGAAAGTCGGTCTCACGAATTCTAGCCATACCCAACACACAATGGCTTGAAATTAACACTCATAATAGAATTCAAAACCACACAATATAAGTCACGCATCAAAAAACTAACAACATCAAAAACAAACCCCCCTTGAAAATGGTTAAGGAAGTGTTCGAAAGCCCTTGGGACAATGAACAGTATGGACATGGGCAGTTTTTGTACTCCCTCACTCCCACCAAACAGAAAAATATAACACTGGAAAACTAAATAAAAAATTCATAAAATTTTTCTTGTCCATCATATTTAACAAAAGATGTTTAAAAGAAAGGTTGCCACCCAAATATACATTAATATATACATATATATATATATATATTTAATAAACAATAAAATCCAAAATTACCTCATATGTGAAATAGCCTATTTTGGCAAATGAAGATATTGGTTGTCTGTCTTATCAACGCCGGTGTGGGCTGAATTCATGTCTATACAGTGAAGGAGGGGCGGGAAATAGAATTTAACTGTGGAAGCTAAAAAAGTCAACCAGTCAAATACAGAATTTATCCATTTCAATGTTTCAGTCAGACGAAATGCACAAGGCAGTATAGACACAAATTTAGTCTACACTGGGGTTGATAAAAAAGACAACCAATATTTTCGTATACCAAAATAGGCTATTTCCAATATGAGGTAATTTTGGATTTAATTTTTTATTAATTATATTGCTCTGTATTAATAAATACATTGGTCTCTTTTGTGGATCAGTTTTAATAGTTTATATTACTAAGATCCACTTGGATTATATACCAATGGATTTGTTACTTTCACTATTTTTGTATCTTTAAAGAGGTTATAAACAGACAAAGGTGGTACTTGAGTGAAAGGAACAGCAACACACATGTAGATGAAAGAAAGAGAGGTTTACTGTAAAAGTGAATACACTACTGAAAGACAGAGAATTGGTTAGCAGGCTGGCAAGTCCTGAAGCAAGTTGCCAGGTATAGCTTGTGCTCACTACATATATCTATTGATATAGTCATTCCACACAGGCGATAGGGAGTGTAGGACATTCCATTACAACAACTATATATATATATATATATATATATATATATATATATATATATATATATATATAATATAAAAGGCTCAAACACTAATATTCCATGGATATAATTTATTACATTGGAATCATAATCACAATCCAATTCATCAGACCTACAAATTCAAAAACTTTTTTGAATTTGTAGGTCTGATGAATTGGATCATGATTACGATTCCAATGTAATAAATTATAACGTGGAATATTAGTGTTTGAGTCTTTTATATTATATTCTTGCTCTGTCCTGGACATTGAGCTCTTCCATGGATTCTATTTTCTTGGAAATATATATATATATATATATCTATATTGGCCACTAATATTATCAATATATATATATATATATATATATATATATATACTGTCTTTTTTTCCCCAGTATTATGTTAGTATATATGGTTCCTTCTTCTTTTATTTATGTTCAGGTTGCCTGAAGATTATGGTAGTGTGAAACTTAAGTAGCAGTCTGAACTATGTCTCTTTCTGAGGTGTAATGCTGAGAAGCATATTTGCTCTGTCTTGCTAACTTAGGCATAGAGCACTGTTTATTACTGTTTAAGTAGGTGTCTGTCTTTTTAGGGTTTTTTTCTTAGTTTATATTTCTTCTTCACACTTTCTTATATCATTTTTTTCTTTTTTCTATTATAATAATATGTTTTTCTTAATATTTATTCTTTTCTATTGAATATAACTTCCTGAAGGGCACATGTCCCAAAGGATAAAAGCATTAGTTGAAGTAATCCAGGGACTTGACTCAAAGAGTTGTGAATTCAATACTTGGCCACAGCAGATGTGAACAAAAACTTAGAGAGTTGAGTTACTAAAGGGAAATAACTGAAATTGAGGTATCCAGAAGAGGTGTGGAACTATAATAATCTAGCCCAGTGGATGGAATAAAGTGTTCAGTTCAAAATTCCAATCACCTGAAGAAGGCTGGAGCATACAAAGACTGAAACATCATGAATATAAGGACAACAGTCCAAACAATGTAAATAGTGTAAATATAAATTCTTTTAAATGGCATGATTTTTCATGATTTGGTCGGTCATGGCACTCCACAACTTCCTGTTTTTTTGTAATTCTTGTTCCTTTAGTACCCTTCTTTGTTCATCTTCTGCTATCTCATCACTCAAACTCATCAAGCAGGTTACTGGCTGTTTATTCCTTTTTTTTTGCCTTCATTAAATCCTATGTGTACTTACGACCACATCATGTTGAAACATTGGTTCCTGTACAATCACTGAAGTTAAGCAACTTCATGCCTGATCAGTACCTAGATGGGTGACTGTTTGAGAATACCAGGCACTGTAAGCTTAGATGTGTGGGTGGTGTAATGGATAATGGCTTGGAACTGTTTATTGGAGAACAGAGACCTAATTCTCATTGGGTTCATTACATTGAATGAACATCATTGTAGCTTATGTAACATAAGCTACAATGAACATCATTGTAGCTTATTTAACAGCATTTCCCCTATTGGCGGGTGTTTGGTTGATTTGAGCTTTTTAAAACTCTTTATTCTACATTCAACATCATCACTTGAGAAAACACCAGAAGTGTTCAAACAAAATGGCTATTATTGTAGTGATGTTATAACATGTTTATGTTATAATTTTTTAATAAATAAAATTATATATATATATATATATATATATATATATATATAATTGCTGATGCACACTGACAAGTGGATGGAGTGATTATTGGAGCGACTATCTATGAAACTCTGGAGTCAGGATTCTGAAGGTAACATCAATCAGCTAAGTGACAAACTTTATATTTGTATTAATTATATATATATATATATATATATATATATATATATATATATATATATATTAGTAGCTCATCAGGTTAGTGTTGCTACCTTGCTTTTGAGCACTTTTTTATTTCACACATTTTTAAACTGCCCTTTTTAGTGTTTGTTTACTTTATATATATGTGTGTGTGTGTGTGTATGTATTTACTGAAGAATTAACAGATTTTATTTTTTAATCCGACATTTTTATTACTTCAAACATTATTTTCATTTGATATTCATATTTGAGTAGATAATCCATTTATTTATTAAACAGTTTATTTATTACCTTCAGGATTTGAATTGCACACCCCCTTTGCAGGAGGAACCACCATCTGATCTGGCAAGCTTTGACCACTCTGCTATGAAGATCTTCACAATCAAGCAAGGTTCTATTTGCCTTGATTGTGAAGGTTTTGTGGTCAGGTTAGACTTAGACCTGCTACTGGTAAGATGTAACCCAGTATAACTTGCCACATGTAGGGGTGGATGATGTCTAAACCAGCTTTTCTGCTAGTGAGGAGTTTGGCATATCACCCTACAGGATGAAAAACAAGACATGAGCTTCTTATAGGATCCAATATATATATTGTCATTACATGTGGTAAAAAGTGTCTTCCACTGGGACATGTTCATTTTCATGCTTTTTCTATTTTTCATTCTTTGACTTTTGAACTCTTTCATACATGTGTCTATCATGTAGGCCTACACAAATTTCATATACACACACAAAAACACACATTCTCCAGTTTATGTTTTCTATGAAACTAGTCTCTAAATGCTTTTACTCTGCAATAATTGTTGTGGAATAAATTTTCCAGGTGCCTGTAAATATTTACTATCTAAAGTGTTGATTCCTGCAACATAATGCTAACTAAATATTTGCTTAAAATATACCAGTAATCCCACAACACACACATATATATATATATATTACACTATTTACATTATTCAGACTATTGTCCTCATCCTTGTCGCCATATTTATTACAACGTTTCAGCCATTGTACACTCCAGCCTTCTTCAGGTGGTTGGAATGTCGAACTGAACCCTTTATTTCGCTCACTGGAGTAGACTGTTCTAGTTCCACGTGCCATGTTTAATGGATGTCAGTTATCAGTTATCTCCTGTTAATTTCCCTCTGAAAGTTCTCCACTGTCTTAACTAGGTATTGAACTCACACTCTTTGGGTCCTGTCACTGGATCTAACTAACGCCTTTATCTACTGTGCGATGTGTCCTTGAGGACATATGTGTATGAATTTCTGGGTATTATAAACCTAATGTCTTCAGCAACCAATTTTTTTAACTGTGCTCATATTGCAATTTTTGCTGTTATCATTTCATATTTTACCAGAGCTCATATTGCAATTTTTGTTGTTATTATCACTTTTCTCTGGCACTCCTTATTACTGGTTCCCATATTGTATTCATTTCTATGCTTGGTCAGCTCAGGAGAATTTTGTAGCCTAGCATATAAATAGAAATAAAGGGTTCAGTTCGGCATTCCAACCACCTGAAGAAGGCCGGAGCATACAACAGCCAAAATGTTGTAATAAATATGACGACAAAGATGAGGACAATAGTCCGAATAATGTAAATAGTGTACATAATACCTCATCTCAGAAATATAGACATACATACATACATACATATATATATATATATATAGAGAGAGAGAGAGAGAGAGAGAAAGAGAGACTTGAATGGCTAGAGATAAAAACACTCAGTCTACTTAGACTACTGTGGACATCTGAGTTAAGTCAGGTAGGATCCACCTTGCTTTGTGAGAAATTAATCTTAGTCCTGACTAAAAAAACAGCTATGTATGTATGTATGTACAAAATAACTAATGTCCCTTACTTTAGCAGGGTTTCTGAATACATTGTGTTGGTGCTTTTGTAATTGGTACCAATATGAAAAAGTCGTTTGTGCATAAGAAAGATATCACATGACATTCATGCAAGAGGCATGAAATAGAGTCACTTTATTAGTTGGAGCCAGTCCATCAGAGCAACAGAACATTTATCTTCAGACCCCCAACTTCTCTTGTCTGATATAACTGAGAAAAATTCATTGACATCAAACATGAGCATACCAACTCTCAAGTAAGATTTTAATATGTTTCTCTTTTCTGTGTCTCTTTACGTGTATCTGTCTCACTACTTGAACAAACTATTATCACATTCATGTTCTGTAAATATGTAGATAAAGAAAGAGTTTTTCTCAAACATATCCACATATCATTGTCTGTTTTGACCCATAAGTATTACCATATTGTAGTTATAGCAATGTTTATATTGGGATGTTTAGGTAAATTTCTCTCCACCAGCCATTTAAGTATAATAATATTTTTTTTAAATATTTTGTAAAACGTTTTTAATCAAATATTGTTCTAAATATATAACATTCGGTAAACAATTCATGGGTCTTCAATATGTAATTACGTGAAATTCAGTCAAGAAATTTTGCGTATAGGTGTTACCAGCAATTCAATCATCAATGATCAGTTTGAAGCAATTTTGACAATGTTGGTGTTCCATACTTGCAATGGTTGCAACCTTTTTTCCAGCTGTTCATTAAGAATGAACTCGGCTGCTTCCGGAAGTAAACAAAAAGTTGACTCGCTTTTATTTGCTACGAGAGAAAACATATCGTAGTTGAAAAAAGTGCCTAGAAATGTCTTGAACAAAAAATGTCTTCGATTTCAAGTGTAAGCAGACTTGTTTGTAACCAATGGTATAAATTTAATTTCAGTAGTAGCAGTAATGTCGCTAATAAAAGTAAGTTGAGAAGAAGCAAATAAATTTCTAATGTCATGGAATGAATGAATCTTTCGTGTAACATTAACAACGATGTAACTATTTTTTCAGTAATGACAATTACTTTTTCTTAGTGTTTCTGAAATATTCATTACATTAAATAAATAAGTGCATGTCGAAAGAAGCATTTGTGTGAAATTTAATACTTAGCAGTTTTTGCACGTATTAAGTTTTAAAAAAATAAAATGAAAGAAATCTCTGAAGTCTCTACGAACTTTTAATTTAACCGTTAAATTTTAACGTTACATTTTATGTTATTGTTTCACAGGTGTACACTGTACAGATTGTTACTTATTTAAATCACTTTTGAAATTGAAATATAGTTACTTGATCGTTTTCTTTCTAGCAAAATAGCGAAGAAGAAGAAGGATAAATGCCCGTCGCACAATCGATGCTAGCAGCTGCTGTTCCATTATTAATTTGTTTTAAAGCACTCATAATTTAGCTGGCATGTTCAACAAAGATTGAATAAAAAGGCAACAACAGAGACATTCTTTCTTGTTTCTTTGTTAGAAGCAAGAGAAAACATGATGAGGCGTACAGCAGCCGCCTGTTTCTCTCTCCTCCGCCATAAAAAGAAACAAAACAAAATAAGAAACAAATAGTCGGAATATTTTTCCCGCGTCTCTTGGCTCGCCACAGACGCCACCACCGACCTTTTATTTTTATTAATAGAAATTATTTTTATGGGATAATAAAGAGTTTTTAGTCCAGTTGCTATTGGCAAAAATAAAGTTCCTGATACTAAGATTTAAAAAATAATTCTATAGTCCTACAGATGTTTACATTTTTATTTTGATTTAAAATCTCTGATTTATTTATTTTCATCAGGTGATGAAGACAGTCAGTTTGTTTCTCCGCACAATAGTAGAAATGCAGAATTAGAGACGAATATTTTCATCATGAAAATTGATTATTTTATTCCAGTAGTTAGTCATTTTTAGTAATAATCGGTTTAAATAGTTAATCATGAACTGATATTTAAAAAGTACCATTTTCTTTTTGTGCGTGTCTGCTTGAATAATTTTTTTTTTTTTTTTTACATTTCTTTTTTACTACTTTTTTTGTGGGGACATTTTTTTCCACTAAGTGATAAAATATTGTAATCGGAATTAAAATAAATTATTTTAACTATTGATAAAGCTACAAAATATGTATATGGTAAATAAATTAAATCAGTTCTGTTGATTTTCTTCTGGTGATCAGAAGCCAAAATTTTAAATGCAGATTTTCAAGGGAGAGAGTTCATCTCTGTTTGGAAAACTGGTAAAGCACAATGTATCAATCTTCCACTTTTATTTGGTCTTTTGAAGAATTAAACTGGGTTTAGAAACTATCCATTTAATTAGCTATCTATCATATATATAGAGAGAGATAGATCTAGATATAATGAAATCATACAAGGAAAAGTTTACAGTTATTTGAAAAGTTATATTAACCTTTGCAATGTCAACTTTCAAATGAAAGGCGAATAGATTGGAAAATAAAAAAAACAAGTTTCTTTCTTTAAAAAAAAAATGCCTAAATATATAAATTCTACTTTTTAAAAATTTACAAAGATCCCCACAACCATTTGGATTGAATATTTTACCAGTTATCAACAGGTGTGTGTTAAATTTTTCAGTAGAATAATTAAAATTGTCAAAGTATTTTTGCTCATTCATAATAAAATGATTGAGTTGTAATTGGTGCTATTATATAATCTCACAAAAATATAATTTTCATATGACAATATTTTATAGTAAGTTAACTCACAAGCTGGTCAACAAAACACACATAGCAACAGTAGGGTTTAAGGCTCTGCTGAAGTCTACATATATGGGAATTCCAGTTTGGTCACAAAACTGTCCAATCACAGCCCCTCTTTGCCTTCAGGATATTGACAGACAACAAGGACTCATCTTTTCCCCCTCTTCCAACAGCACCTGATTGACATTTTCAAAAGCAGAATTTTCATCATTCTGTAACAAAAAAAAAAAAACAACATTCACAAAAGGTAAAAGTTTTGTATATTGTTTCTCAATAAATATCGTTTGTTATATGTTTGGATTTATTCATATTTTATTCATTATATTTGGTTCTTATTCTTTTCTCAGACTTATTCATAATGTCCACTAACAGAAAATTATAATTTAAAGTATAGTCAATTTGTTAAAGTATTACATCTGCTTGTAAGTATTTTGTTCTATTTTGTTATTTAACAGAAACCAGACTATATAAGATGAAATATTTTGGATTAATTTTTTGTGATCAACTTCTTAAACATTGTGGAATTTCATTAGATTGAGCAATCTGTTTATCTGACAAGTGATCCAACATTTCTTATGTCTCTCCAGATATTTCTTACATTTCTTGAAATCACTTCACCAAAAAATAAAGACCCTTATTTTCTATTAATTTATTCATTTAGGAAACCATTTCACTTCTTAAGTCTCTTGAACTTTTCGATAACATCCCATATTTGGAATAATTCATTTGAAAATTATCCATAAGTTATAATCTTCCTTATAATAATCCTGGTCAGTACATGTCATTTAATTCAAAAGCTTAGCTGTGTACAATTTTATTTTTGAAGAAATATCATAAGTCTTGAATTATTTTCTTTAAATGTTAAATATTACATTGTAATTTTAATCAAATTTATCTAAAAGCATTTCATGTTTTATCCCAACTACTTAATTCTCTATAAATACATTCTTTTTAGATTGCTATCTTTCTGTAATGTAGAATTTCTCAAAATAATAAATAGAGGATTCTTATGGATAAGTGGATTTGTTCTCAGCGCCTCTGTATCCAGTGACTGGAGTTTTTTTTTTTCAACTGAAACTGAATATTTGGTTCTTTTTTTCTATACATTTTGCTGTCTTTTTGCCTTTAGTTTTTTTTTGTGCATTTTGAATGTGTCCCTGAAGCTCTGAAAACCATATATGAAGAGAATGTATTAATATCAAAAATAAATTTATAAGGTGTCTCTAGAAGCATAGGTTCTATGCATAGTCTGACTAAAATTAAAAGTTAGAATGTTTTACATCAAATAATAATGCTAAAGAACTTAACTGCTCTATATAAACATTGAAAGGATTGATTTTCTGGCATTTACTTGTATATAATAATATTTAGTAATTATTAAATATTAAAAAGATTTCTATAGAAAATAACTTAAAAAATATCTCCCCAAAATTTACAAGCTTAAAAAAAATATTACCATGACCAACTTTTCAAAATTTATCTTATAATACAGGCCTGACCAAACTTGCATAATGTAAGAGCCACAAACGATAAAGTTCAGATGTTTGAAAGCCACAAGACAAAATTTACACATACGTTTTTGTTACATACATATTAACATTAAACTTACGTTTTAATCCAATGGGGGTCTCAATTCATACCCAGTAAATAATTATACAGTTTGAAATTTTTATTTACCTTTTATATGAACTGTGATGAAAAAAAAGAAGCTCAGCCAACATATTACAAGTTGCATATTAAAGGTCCAAGAGCTGCATGTGGCTCACAAGCCACAGTTTGGCCACCCCTGTTATAATACAACCAAGTAAAATAAATTTAGTTCAATTTTTTTGCATTTAACTGATAAGTGAAAATTATAAATATTATCACTTTTTAAAGCAAGAGTATTTAAACCATTCATTGTGTAAGCAAATTTATTTGAAGATTATATTTATTATTAGATAAAAACAAAATCATAAATTTTGTAATCATTATTTTCCATATGCATGGATTTGAATTTTTTTCATTTCCCAAATAATCCTCTCAATCCCACTGTCAGATTTAGGTTAATCCAAGTTCCCTATTTTTTTTTTATCTTAAATAAGTTTTTAATCATTTTTTTAAATAATTTTTATTATATGTATTTTTTTAATGCTGTCTTTTTTTCATACAGGTTTTAATATGTTAGACAATAAGTTTGCTTGATTTATTAAGTGAAAAAAAAGACATTTTTTTTTATTTCTGACTAACTTTATTAAACAACATATTTACCCTTCTGTTCTTTATTATTCTATTCTCCCAGGACATTTTTGTTTCTTAGTAAACAGTTAGAGTAGATACTTTTGCATCCTTCCAAGGAAGTAAAAATATTTTCATTCGAAGAATTCTGTAAAGACCAAAATAAACGGGTTAATCTAAAGAGGTAAAATCTGGTGAATATGGCAGATGAGTGAAAACTTATCAACCAAAATGTAACAATTTTTGTCTGGTTACCAAAGAAACATGCAGTCTTGCATTAGCCTGATGGAATATTACACCCTTTCTCTTAACCAATTCCAAATACTTTGTGTTTATTGCTACCTTCAGTTGTAATAATTTGGAGCAAAACTTGTTTGGTTCTCAAGAAAGAGTTTGTTGTCAGGAAATTCATTCCAATCCCATCATATACACATCATCATTATGCTTTAATGAAGACTGACCTATTTACACTATTTGCATCATTTGGACTGTTGTCCTCATCTTTATTACCATATTCACAATGTTTCAGCTGTTGTACACTCCGGACTTCTTTGAAGTAGGATGAATTTTTATTGTCATATTCACGATGTTTCAGCTGTTGTTCAGGTGGTGTTCTTTAAAAAAGGATGGAGTGTACAACAGATGAAATGGCATGAATATGACAATAAAGATGAAGAAAACAGTCTGAAGAAGGTAAATAATTAAAATACCTCAGATCCTGAAACCAGAGCATAAAATGGCTGAAACTTGAATATGGCAATAAAAATGAGGACAACTGTCTGAACAATATAAATAGTTACAATACTTCATCTCAGAAATATAGACATATATATAATATATATATATTGGGTATATTGATCTTTGAAATGGTTTCTCGTGATTCATTTCACTTGCCTCACAATCTCTTTCAATTCATAAAAGCCACACATCAAAACAACTAACATGGCCAAACTGATGCAAATGATTTTATTATCAAGTAATGTCTTCATTTAAATACTAATCAACCTTAAGTTGTCTGTCCAACCAAGGAACATGAGCCAGCAATGAATCTCTAACAGGAAACTTTGCAAACTACTTTTGAGATTTGATCATTCATAGAACATAATCCATTAATCCCATAAATTGTTAAAAACTGTATATCCTGATACAACACTGTATAACTGAAAAGGAAATTTTTAACTGAAATTAAAGCAGTCAAAAGAAAAGCAAACTTTTGGACTGAAGTTAAAGTAGTTAATTTTTTATTTTTTTTTTAATCAGTATCACCCCATGCAAGTCAGTAAAGCCACTAAGACACAAGGAGTTACAGAGTGTGGAATAATTAGAAACAGAAACTTTAATAATGATCTGGAAGAGGAAAGAGTAATCAGGAAGACAGCAGATAGTGATTGACTTTGCATTTAAATTTTTGCAGATTAAATTTGGCTGGAAGGCATGTAGCTGAGAAGGAGTTCCACAAGTGAGAAGTGTGATAAAAGAAACTGTTAGCATAGAATTTATAGTTACACCTAGCCAGCTCAACAGTAAATTGATGAGATCTGGATACTAGCCTTGTAATACACTTAAATTCTAAAAGTATAGGTACCATAGTTGATGTAATGGAATAACATGTCACCCCCATGAGTGACTACACTATAGGTAGTAACTACCTATAAGTATCTGTAAGTCAATGGACGACAGAGACCAGCTAGAATCTTTTCCAGCTGTGCTGGTCAAACTCTCTGCCTAGAAGGCAGAGAGGATCCCCAGATAAGGCTATGTCGAAGGGCAGAGTCTCATCTCAGGAAGCAGCTACCTAACCCCATTTTATACATGGGATACAGGGAATATTTGGCCGAGCACTCACTACTGGATTGACTTGTGACAACCTTGTGCATAACTGTTACCTTTATTAAGAATAAAGGTAATACTGGTTATTACAATAAACCTTTACTTACTTTATCCACCGTGTTTGTTAAGTATATATTCCTATTAGCATGGAATATAACAATAGTGAAGAGAAATATTTTTCTTCCAGAAATTAAAGCAATCTATTGAAAAGAAATCTTTTTGACTGAAGTTAAACAAAACTATGCACTCCTTATGTCATATACTGAGAAAAACAGGACAAAATTTTGGGGCACTCCGGTATCAGGATAAAGTACTTGTTCATTCTTAGCCTCTTTGAATCATATTGTTTAGACATATTTTTTATTATTTCTCTTCTCAACAATTCTATATTCATTTTTGTCAACTAAAGTTGTCATTTTTTTTAAAAGTTCAAGCTCCTCTTGCATGACAAACTCTAAATGTTAAAAGGTGGCCTTGGCACAAATATTAAAGTGTTAGTCTAAACAATGACATATGCTCCCAGCTGCTAATCAACAATTAGCAACTGACTGAGTCTTAGAAGGAAATCTTTTACCCTATCACTCTAATGTCAACTAGCACAAAAAGAAAAAAAAATGATTTCATTTTCAAGTGTAATAAAATCTAACCAAAATGCTACATTTCAATATATTGATAAAAATGAAAATTTACAATATCCAAGTAGTTTTTATATATACCATCATTACGTACTTTGTTAGAGATTTCTTATCTTATATATATTATATATATATATATATATGTATATTATTTTTTTTTTAAATATGATTCCATCGCTACATAAGAATTACCATGTTTCAAAAACAGAAGCTAAAAACTTCCAGTTCAATTATAGAAAATCAATTAAATTAAAGTACCTAGTTCTGTTTCATTCTCAAGCAAATTTTGGAATAACTAATTTTGAAATTTACGGAGCTTTATAAGCATATACATTCGTAATGTTAGTTCCTATAGATATGGATAAAACCAATCATTTTAATAAGGGGTGGTAGGGTATCAAATTTTAATTGACAACTATTGTATCAACATATTAATTACTTTCAAAAAGAGGTTAAGTCAGGGTAGGGTCCAGGTGCCTTATTTCAAATGAATGATGACATCCATTCAACACAATCGTCTGGTCTTTTAGAAAAAATCTTTATGTATGCAAATACAAATTTAATGGCATAGCAAAACTGCCAAAAACTTTCTGTCGTTGAAATTGTCATAGAAAATATGCGTCCTCTGACGCATATTTTCTTTGACAATTTCAGCGACAGAAAAGGAGGACGCATATTTTCTATGACAATTTCTTGGACATTCAGGCCAGTAAATGTTCTTAATACTGTTTATTATAAACAGAGCATTTACTTAAATATTTGTATCTATAAAAAAAGAATGTATAAACATAAAAATGTCTTAAAATATATATATATTAAAAACTATAACATTAAACATATACATATATTATAAATTATATATATATATATATATATTATAGACTATAATACATATATATATATATATATTAGACTTATAGTGAAGAAAACAGTGAATTACGTTGTCAAACCAAGTGACAGCATGTCGCATGTATCCTACGACAGAAAATATGGTGAAAAAGAAAGTTATTTGCTGAAAAAAAGGGGCACATATTCTGCATGATATGCTGAAAACAGAATATTTAAATTAGAAACAAGTTAGTCATGGGAGTCACCACAAAAGTATTTTGATATGCAAATATTGCGTGCTCTCTCCCATTGGTCCACAAATTAAAAAAATCCTTGTCCTATAAAAGCGGTTGGTGTTCTCGAATTGAGGATGCAAAAAAGTGACAAAATTTGTGTATTTTGGCAACTGCATTTGTCAGGAATGAGTTATTTTTCTGACTGGTTACATGCATTGTGATTTGTGACATAGTACCTGCGAATCAAGATTTCAACATTTCTTAATGCCCTTGATAATAGAGTCTGAATTTACAGTGATTTGTTATCTTCGTTGTGGAAGTAATCTGCGACAAATATTTCCTTTGCAATCCCAGAACTCTTACAAGACTATAATACATATATTATAAACTATAATATATTGCAAACGTATATATATATATATATATATATATATATATGTGAAAATATTGTAGAAAATAGGAAAGAAACTGGTTTGGTAAATAATCCAAAGTTCCTTAGTATTTTTGTAATTATTTTTAAAAAATAGTGCTCGATACGAAAGTAGAGCATAAATATAATTATTTATTTAAAAATATGATTCCAACTCGCTACATAAGAGGTCTCATGTTTCAAAACAAGAGCCGAAAACTTCAAAATAATATTTGAATTAACTTGAGTTAAAGTAGGCTCTGTTCCATCTTCAAGCGAAATTTTTTGGGGAAAAAATTTTGCTTGAAGATGGAACAGAGCCTACTTTAACTCAAGTTAATTCAAATATTATTTTGAAGTTTTCAGCTCGTTTTGAAACATGAGACCTCTTATGTAGCGAGTTGGAATCATATTTTTAAATAAATAATTATATATATATATATATATATATATATATAAAAATAGATTTTATCAATTATAGTTATTGACTAAGCTTAGTGTTGTTTGGAATAGTAATAGTAATACAGTAGTAATTATTAGTGAAATTAGTTTTACTAATCACTGCTCTATGGCAAGGCATTTCTATTATATAACTTTATATAAATTTATATAAAAATAAAATTCTTTAAAATTTATTACAGATGAATTGAATTGAGCATTTCATACAGTCTAATCAGGTTAACTACTTTGAATACAAGGTGTGTTACAAAGGTTGGATTCAATCGCAGAAATTAAATATTTCTTTTTGTTAATTATTTAGGATCACTTTTTGAACAAAAAGAAAATTTACAAAGTAGACATAAAATTACTTTAATTATAAAAAACGATTGTTTTAATGACCACAATTTTTAACATTGCAGAGACAAGCTCTTTCCATAACAGCCCTCAAATTTCTGCCCAGATGTTGTCCTTGTTGCAGGGAATCAATACTTTTGATATGAGATGTGGATGTTTTTTGGTAATTGTTTAATCACTCCTGGAACATTTGTCATGCAAACAATATTGATGTACTCATGTGAAACCAAGCAAAAATAATCTTATTAAAAATGTGGCAAGCATACATGTAACTAAGATTTTATGGTGATAGAAACAATCTTCAGATGCTTAAAATTTTTTTTATATATATATATATATATATATATATATATATATATATATATATATGAAAAAATATATAAAATATATATATATATATATATATATATATATATATATATGCCATTTTGCCAAAGATTCTGTGGCTCCATATGTTATATAAAGTGGCATTAACAATAGTTGAGAATATGGAGAAGAATGCACCTCTGTATGGAGTATCAGATGCATTGCAATTATCTTTCAGAGGATTAGTTGGGGAGTTTAAAGTGGAGAGGACAAGGGAATCAATCCTATATAGGGATTCAAAAGATCCTAAAGTTGTAGAAGTGGACGGTATTGCATGAGCTTAGTACAGCAGAGCAAAGCTTGAGACAGAAGGTGCTGGCTGGTAGGAACAGTCGCAGTGGGTAGATAAGACCTAGGTTACTATCCCAATCTCCAAAGGAAAAATGAAGTGACAGCAGGTGTGGAGTAAATCAGAGCCAGTAAAATGGTGGACTTAGGTCAACAGAGGCCTGGACAAAATGGAGAAACCTAGAAAAAAAGGAAGATTTTCTGGACAGATCTCTGGTATACTAATTTCAGTAACATAAGCTTCCTTGTGCAGGCAGTAACCAGGCTGGCAAAACTCCACATGTGGGGAAAAAATAGTCTCCATTGAGGGGCATTACCAGTAGTGCCATGATAAAGTTTTAGGAGCCATTGCAGCAATAGTCTAAAGGAGTCTTAAAACAAACCATTATGAACTCTAATAAGATGATGAATTTCATTAGAGCAAGGGAAAAAGGTAAAGACATTAAAGAAGAAGAAAATGTCCGTCCTCAATTCTGCCCCAGACTGGCAAATGTTAGTAGTATAGGCAGGCAGCTAAAATTCCCAGTGAAAATAATATAGACTAAGCTACAGTCAGACATGATTATTTATTCAAAAAAGACCATGCAAGTCATTATGTTAGAATTAACAATCTCTTGAGAAAAATATATGGACGAAGCCCACAAAAGGAAACTTGGGAAATATTTACATATTGTAGAGGAATGCAAAAGGCGTGGTTGGTGAACTCAGTGCAAACTAATTGAAATCAGATTCAGAAGCTTTGCTGGGCGGTCACTATGTAAGATACTGCTAAAATTAGGTATAACAGGTTTGGAAAAGAACAAGGCCATTTGCTCAATAACAATAGCAGCAGAAGAAACTTTGAGATGTTTATGTCTTAAAAGATCAAGTGATTGGCAGTCAGTAAGGAAACAAAGGGAAGTTGAAGTTGATTTTTTTTTTCTCAAGGAACTGGAATGTAGGTCTTAGGTATGTCCTAAAACTACACCCAACAATGGAGCCTCAACTAGGGGACAGAATTAGGGTTACCTTAAACATTGTTACCTACAGATGATCTGTGGCCAAGATGGCTAAGATCTAGCACCTGTTTACCCCATTACCAAGGTTACAGTTATATATATATATATATATATATATATATATATATATATATATATATACACGAGGGTCATTCAATAAATAAGGTGAATTTTTCGGTATAAGGACTTCTAATACAGATAGAAGCTTACTTTTTTTTTTTTTTTCGACATAATCTCCCAGCATTGTCACACACTTTTCCCATCTGTGCACAAGCTTCCGTATTCCCTCAGCGTAAAAATCTTTGGACTGATGTCTCAGTCAGTCAGTCACAACACTTTTGAATTCATCGTCACTTTTAAACTTTGTGCCTCTCGTGAACGCTTTCAAGGGACCAAACAGGTGAAAGTCTGAAGGGGCAAGGTCTGGGCTGTAAGAGGGATGAGGGAGCAGTTCCCAGCCCAGCTCGTTGATGGTCTGCACCGTTTGGGCTGCTGTGTGAGGCCTTGCGTTGTCATGATGCAAGATGACTCCTTCTGACTGATGACCCCTGCGTTTGTTCTTTATGTCTTTCTTGACCTGAGTTCAAAGTAGTTCTTCTGTCAGACTGATTGAGGTCATTGACTGATTCGATCACCTCAGGAGACCTCACTTCTGTAGGCCTCCCAGGCCTGTCTTCATCCTCAACACTGCTCCATCCTTCTTTAAACAATTTAGCCCACTTGTAGACATATTTTTGGCTGAAACATGTGGCACCATACACAGTTGACATTGTCCTATGAATTTCAACTGGTTTGCACCCTTCAGCAACCAAAAACTTGATAACTGACCGCTGTTCAATCCTGGAGCATGCTTCTTGGTCGGCCATCTTTGTTAATCACCAAAACTCTCAAAGTTTTTTTTTAATCTGCAAAAAAAGAAATTAAATACATGTGAAAAAGAAGTAAAACAAAAAAAAAAAAAAAAAGTAAGCTTCTATCTGTATTAGAAGTCCTTATACTGAAAAATTCACCTTATTTATTGAATGATCCTTGTATATTCATTAATTTTATTTCAGAATAAAATAATGTGGTAGCATTGTGATTTCCCACCTGAAGAAATGTTATTTTTTAACATTGAAACAAGATGTACAGTTTTGTAGTGGGTATGTACACGTTCTAATGTAAGAGTGCATTATATATATATATATATATATATAAATAAAACACACAGGAGAAGGGCTTACATTTTTTTTTGATTGGATGATTAACAAGAATGGAAATAGAATAAGAGTAAGTAGGATGTGATTTATGTGTGTGTGTGTATCTCAGTGAGGGGAAATATAATTATTACTACTTCATGTCGAGTGTTTCACCATATCAAAACTTACCAATTCAAAACTTTTACTGCTTTTGCTTCCTTTTTTATGAAAGAGCATAGATTGCTGGTGAACTGGAAGTTATACATGATTGGGCTACAAATTGCCAAGAGGAGTCTCCGTGTATGATTAAAAAAATTGATGTCACATAAGTTCATGTCCATTAGTATTAGCTGGGTCACCGCAGAGCGGGGGTATGATGTTGAAAAACCCAAAACCACTAATTAACCTCAGCTAGAAACATTTTTGATGATGTGTGCCAAAGCATCCAACAGATGTATCTTATGAAATGTGTATACATAGGATAAAATTATAGTTTTAAGGTATGCTATATTTACGGGCAAAAGTGCTCAATATCAGGGATAGAGCATATGTAAATATAAAAGTGGACAATGAGATCAGCACTGAGTGACGACAGTCTGTTTCATGCTTGAGTACAATCATCGGACCATATATATATATATATATATGGCACGAGATGTACGGTGGAGTAATGGATAGCGGCTTGGATTGAGGAATCGGAGAGCCAATTTCGAATTCCAGTCAATTACATTCACTTATGTGCTAATACCCTTGGGAAAGGTGTGAATCCTCTTCTTCTCCCTCCAGTTATGGGTAAATAGCAGGACAGACTGGGTTCTATAGTCTTGGATGGCAACTGGTCTAGGAGAAGGACAACTCTGAATTCAAAACCTGTGGAAGGGTCATTTGAGGACCCTGTGGCACATAGTGCACCAGGTCTCTGTATTTGGCCCTGTCTATTTATTTTTATAATAGTTCTTTCCAGTTGTCTAATCAGTTTCTTGATGTTATGATGAAATTCATCAAAGAAGGCACTCAACATAATTTATCATGAGTGTAGCAGTAATGTGTTGAAGTACATATAATAATTTAATGTCATTTTGCATTTTTACCAAATTTCTGGTCAGCTTCCTTACATTGAAATGCTTGTTTTGCAAAAAAATTTCATAACTACAATGGATAAGTTTAGAATTTAAAAAAACTATAACAGAGCACATTCATGCATGTTTTTTTAAAAATCCCCATCACACAGGATGCAGATTTTATCACAGCTACAATAAGTTTGTCTTTGTAATTTACACCTGAAAGTACTTGGGTTAAAAAAAAACTATGACACCTTCCTTGATGAATTTCATCTTAACATCAAAAATCTAATTAGACAACCGGAAAGGATCATTATAAAATAAACAGACACAATATGTTTATATTATGCAGTGAAACATGTTTGAATGAAGATATGCTGCCTAAATATATACATATATATATATATATATATATATGATAGATTCTCTCGTAGAGTTCGACATATGAGGTTCTGACGACCACAAATCTGCACACCTATGACTTTTGAGACCAGCTTGAGTATTGCACAAAAGACCACAAACAGTAGTGGAGAATGTATTGTATCCAAATGCATCAGGAACACTGTTAGATGTCTTATTTTGCTTTCTTGTTTCATGTAGTTGACTCATGGCTACTTCTCAGTGCAGCTATGTCAACGTTGTACTTCTTTAGCTGTTTTTCTTTTTGGTGCTGAGTTGTTGTCCTGGAGAGTTCATACATTACAAGTGCCAAGATGAAGTTGATGTTGTTTCGTAGAGTTTTTATATATGTCATTCGCAGACAGTTTCGCTGTATCACAGCTCCTCAGTGCAACTAGGCATCCGAAAGCCTCAAGCCAGGATTGAAACCTAGCCAATTTGGTGTCAGTCAAAGTTTCTAACACTAAGCCATCAGCACCTGGCAGAGAGAAACTGCTAATTCTAGTGTATTGTTTTTATGAATGTAAACAAATATATATATATATATGACATAATTTACTTATTTTTTATCTATGTTTGTAAAACAGTTTGATTATTAAATTAATAAAATTAATTAATTAACAGGAGAGAGTTACTATTTTTAATTTATTTTCATATCTGTGAATATTCTTCCCCACCCCCTCAGTTAATACTGCATTGTGGCTCAGTTGGTAGTGATCGCTACTAATAGACATTTTAGGTAGCCTTTTATAAGTTTTCTGTTTCTCTCAATTGGTTTTGTCAACTATTCTTCTCTATAGAATTGTTCCAGATCATTCAGAACTGATGGATTTCATTTATGAAGAACAGATTTCAATTCATGCCACAAAATGTTCAAATGGATACAGGTCAGGTAATTGAGAAACTCATTTCATTATCCTGAACTTATTCCTTCTCAGCCATTAGATTTTCAATGTTTCAAATTGGTGTCTTGTAGTACTTGATTCACAGTCATTTATTGGTCATTACTGTATTTTATAAAATTAAAGAATATTTGTCAATGAATTTTAAAATAAAATTCCACAATTTTGATTCTCTGCGTGAATGAATAATTTCAAAATGCTAATCTAAATTCTGAAAAGACAGGAAAAATAATTTATTAAAAACAAAACAAACAACTGTTTGCGTGACTTCCTGTATTATTTACAGTGTAGTCATATATTATACCAGAGTACAGATGGGGTGGGTTATGGCAGGTTGAACACTGAGAGCCGATATTTATGAGGCAGGTTTGGGTGGGTTGAATACTAAAGAGTTAATGTTGGTCATTATTGAACTTTTAACAATTTGAGAATATCTTTTTCAGTAGATAAATTGATTACTTATTTGAATAAAAAATATAAGAATTTGAAACCCACTGAGACTTTTATCAGACTCAAGTGATTTTTTATCTGACGTAATAAAAAATATGATATAAAGAAAGTGACCAATTTAATCAGGAAACATTTGAGTAAAAATGAATGAAAAAAGATAATAGCATGTTAAGAATACATGTAAAATATTAAAAAAATAGTGTCTGCACATTTTATCAGCTTATAAAAGTGAACTGTAATATGATAGCTTGCTGGATTATGGTCTCTGACTAAAATTACAGGGCATGCAATTTTTGAAATGCTTGCTCACCTTCGACTTTGGAGTGACATGTCATATTTTTCTTCCTCCTACAAAACAAGCAGAATGAAAGTACTTCAGACACATCGACTGTAGATGGTGTTAAACTTTTGATAACTTCAGCAATGAAGTTCATTTCTTTTCTTACTTTACTGTAAATGAGTTTTTGTTAATACATTTATCAATTGTTCTTTGTTTAAATTCCATATCTTGTGTCTTTTTTAATTGGACTCGCTTGAGTCAGCCAAATGTTGTTTGAAGGACAAATAATAGCAGGAGTCATAAGAAGACAATAATTTTTTGTGTCCTGCAACAAGTTTTCGATTTAAACATTATCTTAACATTTCTTCTTCATTATAACATTCTTAAATTAATAACTATTTTCTTAATTTTAATGTCAGCTCTGAATAAATATACTTCTTTTAATAAACCAGATCTAATAAACTAGATGAGCCTAATTTTAAAATAGGAATAATTATAAAAATAAAATTATTATTATAACAAATTTTATATATAATCCATGATCACAAGTACCGTAACTCATTAGGGTGATAGGGTTACTACATGCACTGCAGCCAAAGTACATGTGGTGTGTATTAGGCAAGATAGTCTTACAGATCCAAGCCTCTCCAGGCTACCTTAAATGTTATATTTTAGTGCATACATGTGTTTGAGTAGATGACTTGTTTTTTAAACAATGTCAGTTACATCTACTGGCCTATGCACTCAAGAATCTTAATAAAGAAAATAAGTCATCCAGCTGAGTATGAATCTGCATCCAGCCTTTTGTAAGGAAAATATTTTTATTAAGACTCTTGAAAGTACAGCTGGTAGATGTAAGTGAAACTGTTTAAAAAAGCAGGGCATTTACTCAAATATGAGTATCTACTAAAATACAACATTCATAGTAATAAAGAAACAAATCCATTAATTCTTTATATAATTATAAATACACATTTATAAAGATCTTTATTAAAAAATGCGATATTTATGAAATTAAAATATATTTATAAAAATACATTTTGTAACATATCTGTACAAATGAGATATATATATATATATATATATATAGGGAGGGGAGAAAAAAATATTTGTACACATATAAATTTTTAATTTATTGTATATTCAATTATTGAATAAACATACTTTTCATATAATTAACTCTACACAGATGCATAATAACTAAATATGCATAGAAAACAGAAAAAATTGATTTAATAGAAATAAATCCCATTTATCCATTTTAATTGGTGAAAAACACCTTCGTACAATACAAAAAAGAATACATAATCTTCATTTAATACTTTGTAGAATAGCCATTATTCACTTCTACAGCAACCAACCTCTTCTTGTAGTTCTCAATTAATGATTTGCAAATTTTAGTTGGTATTTTGTTCCATTCTTCTTTCTATATGGTCTTCAGATCCGGGAGCTCTTGATTAAATTTGAATTTTCAAATAATGCCACAGATTCTCAATTGGGTTTAAACATGGGGACTGATTTGGCCATTTTAGGATATTTACATTATTTTTAGCAAGCCATTTCTTCGTAGATTTTGTAGTGTGCTTAGGATCATTATCTTGTCAGAAGATCCAATCAGGAGGAAGTTCAAGATTTTCAACCAAAATCATTAAATTTGCTTCCAAAATATTTTGATATGCTGTGGCATTCATTCTACTATCTATTACTGATATGTTGCCAGAAAAATATCCCCAAACCATGATGCTGCCATCACCAAATTTCACTGTTGGAACTCTATTCTTTTGTTTGAAGATATCACTATCTTTCCTCTGTAGAATTATGTCCAAACAACTCAATTTTGGTTTTGTCTGTTCATAATACTCTTTCCCAATAAGATTTTTCCTTATCTTTATGTTCACAAATGAACTTCAAACTGGTTTTTCTGTCTTTTCAATGATAGTGGAGTTTTCTGAGGTGATCGTGACTTTAGATTGTTCCTATGAATTTCATTGCTTATTGTCTGTTTAGTGACACAGATTCCTGATAAAAGCAAATCATCCTGCAACTATTGATGAGTAACCATTGGATTTTGATTAATTTGAGGCATAAATTTTTTCAAAGGTCTTAAAGAAATCTTCTGTCACCTGTTTGTCTTTGGTTTTCAACAGTTTTGAGATTTTTTATACTTTGCAGTGAATGAACTGATGGTAGTAAATGGAATATTCAGGTTGTCTGAAATGTCCCTGTAACTTTTACCTTCTTTTCAGAGCTTAACAATCAATTCTTTTTGCAAATTTGTCAATTATTTACCTCTTGCTATGATGATAACCTTCTTGCACTAATATCAATTACAGAATGATCTGTTTTATTTTTTAGGCTAAAAATAACTACTGATAACATTATTGAAACATTCTAGAATATTCCCCTTGAATAATCTAGAGTATTAAAGCAATTTAAAAGTTTTAAAATCTGAAATTTGTATTGTACAATTTCACCCATTAAGATGGATAAACGTGATTAATTTCTATTAAATCAAAATTTTTCTGCTTTCTATGCATATTTAGTTATTATGCATCTGTGTAGAGTTAATTATATGAAAAGTATGTTTATTCATAAGGTGGAAATACAACAAATTAAAAATTTATGTGTGTGAATATTTGTTTCCCTTATTGTGTATATATATATATGTATATATATTATGAGATGAAAGCCTGTCACTACTCAGTTGCTATTTCCATGGCAAATGTTCAGAAGAGCTTGACTATTTAGTTCCACCAGTTCAGACCTTTACAGTTAGGACACTCCATGCTATTTCCACGGAGTCAAATCCACCTCATTTCCCCTGTATTCCAGTTGAATGTATGCTGAGTATAATGGAGAGCACCTTGGAATGAGAAGGTGGAGAGCCAAGTTTGAATACCAGTTCGGTTTCTTACATTCACTCATGCACAAATACTCTTGGAAAAGATATGAATCCCTCTTCTCCCCACAGCTATGGATTAAATAGTAGGAATTGTAACTGGAAAAATCATTTTTATTCTAAAAAAATGTTAATGCAATATTCATTGATAAATAAAAAATTCATGTCAAATATTCAGATGAGTTCCATTCTTTAGTTCCATCAGTTTAGATCTTTACAGCTAGGACATGCCATAATACACCCACAGAGTCAAATCAGCCTCATTTTCTCTCTATTCCAAATGTAAGAAGTTCAACTCAGACAGCCCAAGAACTGCTAGATTACAGAACAGACTCCTACATGGATACTTCCCTGTACCCTACAATCTTAACCTCCTTAAGTTTAATTGTTATCTATCCTCCTTATCATCATAATCTTCACTTTCTATCACCTGCTCTTTCACTCTATTGCATCTCATTCATCAAAATTATTTCAACAATAAACCTCTACCTTTAGTGGCTCCAGAGCTTTGAACTGGTTGAACTTTAGTATTAAAGAAATATTTATAAAATATATTTTTAAGTTTTTATATTTGTAAAATATTTTATCAAGGCACTATATAAACATAAAATACAAAAAATACTTTTATCCTCCAAATAAAGCAAAGTGTGAGTCTTATTCCTTTGCTCCAAATTTGTTCACTTACATACATGAATTCTGTTTCTAATTCCATTTCTAATTTGATCTTTGGCTTTTGGCCAAAGATTTGGACACTCAAAAATATTCTCATAATTATAGCACTTGGAAAGTAATTCATGCACAGCTTTATTGTTTCTCTCATATGATGTCGATGATATTGACCCAAGTTCTTCAATAGACAGAAAAAATTAAATGAAGAAAGAGTTCACGTAAAAAAACCAAGGTAATAAAATCCTTAGCTAAGAATAGATTCTATTTGTATTATATGATGATTAATGATTGACCTATTAAAGAAACTAAATAATAAAACTATCAGAAAAACAAGGTGGTGAATTATTACTAACCAAACTGACATATAAAAAAAAAATTTTAAATTTCTGTTTTTATGACCTAACCAGGAACTCTTAATGAAATTCCTTCAAAAAATTTCATCATGTCCTGTTCTCTCTTATTTAAAGAATGCATATTCTGACTTCTTCAGTCATGTTTTGGGCAATACACTCAACTTCGTGTCATGTTTTAAATATGTGCACATTAACAGAAAATTGTAGTCAACAAATCTTTCTCAACAACTGCATTGATAAATACAAATGACAGATCGTTCTTATGGCATTGTTATTAGGTCAGGGATCATTGTTTGTAGTTGAGCCGATGTGTGTAGAACAAAAAAGAGTTGGTTGAGAAAATAAACAAACAGAAGAGTGAAATAAAATGATGGAAATATTTTTTCTATCAGAAACATTTTTCATGTACAGAAAATTTCAAGGAACATCCTTAAAGAGCCTCTGTTAAGAATGAAAGAAAAGTTGAACTTATAATGTCGTTTTCTCACATGTTACTATGTGAGAAAACGACATTATTTTTGCACCAACCTAATATCTCCTGTAAATTCCCCTCTCCAAGTTCTCCACCGCCTTAACCAGGTATTGAACTTACACTCTTTGGGTCCTGTCACTGGATCTAACTAACACCTTTATCCACTGTGCCATGTGATAAATATGGCGACAAAGATGAGGACAATAGTCAGAATAATGTAAATAGTGCACATAATACCTCATCTCAGAAATATAGACAGAGATTGGCAATTGTAAGTCATATATAATGTCAAATAACATTTATATTATATCATGTCATATAATAGTTATGTTATATCCTGCTACAAGTAATGAATTGGCCTATATTTGAAAGCACAGTGTTATTAAATTTCAAATTGACTTTCTTCTTAATAGGAGCCCAAGTTAGCTCAGCTTATTTTAAAAATTAACCAAAAAAAATTACGAGTAGTAAAATTTATTTGTACTGGGATTTCAAAAGCAGCACAAACTGGCCAAAGACAATATGACTGTTATACGTGATGGTGTAAAAGTTACAACTTTACATCCAGAATTAAGAGATTTATTGCTAAAAAAAATTTCCTATTTAATTTTTTTTTTTTTTTTTTTTGGCTTCCTGTCAAATGAGACTAAGCTTTGCACATATCAAAAGGTTAAGTAGGGAGGTTATTCAACTCCAAATTGTCAATGATTGCTCCAAAATTACATCCCTGTGTGAATGTGAACTGATATTTGAAAACTCAATTAGATGACCTGAATGAGATTCATTTGTTTTCATTTCTTCATTAGTTAAGTGCATAATCATTTGATTCCTGATTTTGATCTTATTTAATACTGGTTTATTTCATCTTAGGATTAATCAACATCCTCATTTAAACTCTGGCAATTCCCTTCTGGAATATGAGGTATTGTGAAATAATTGTGCAGTTATTCTATTGTCTTTTTCTACTAAACTGAGTTATTAACAATAATTACAGTGGGGGAAAATAAATATTCATGCACATATAAATTTTTAATTTATTGTATTTTCAATTATTGAATAAACATACTTTTCATATAATTAACTCTACATAGATGCATAATATTTAAATATGCATAGAAAACAGAAAAAATTGATTTAATAGAAATAAATCCTATTTATCCATTTTAATCGGTGAAAAACATCTTCGTACGATACAAAAAAAATACATAATCTTCATTTAATACTTTGTAGAATAGCCATTATTCACTTCTACAGCAACCAACCTCTTGTAGTTCTCAATTAATGATTTGCAAATTTTAGTTGGTATTTTGTTCCATTCTTCTTCGCATATGGTCTTTAGATATGGGATGTTTGTTGGAGCTCTCAATTAGATTTGAATTTTCAAATAACGCCGCGGATTCTCAATTGATTTTAAATTTGGGGACTGATTTGGCCATTTTAGGATATTTACATTATTTTCAGCAAGCCATTTCTTCGTAGATTTTGTAGTGTGCTTAGGATCATTATCTTGTCAAAAGATCCAATCAGGAGGAAGTTCAAGATTTTCAACTAAAATCATTAAATTTGCTTCCAAAATATTTTGATATGCTGTGGCATTCATTCTACTATCTATTACTGATATGTTGCCAGAAAAATATCAACAAACCATGATGCTGCCACCACCAAATTTCATTGTTGGAATTGCTTTCTTTTGTTTGAAGGCATTGCCATCTTTCCTCCATGCATGATTTCTAAAATTACATCCAAATAACTGAATTTTGGTTTTGTCTGTCCATAATACTCTTTCCTAATAACAGTTTTCCTTATCCTGATGTTCACAAACAAATTTCAACTTGGTATCTCTGTGTCTTTTCAATAATAGTGGAGTTTTCTGAGGGGATCGTGACTTTAGATTGTTCTTATGAATTTCATTGTTTATTGTCTGTTTAGTGACACATATTCCTGATAAAAGCAAATCATCTTGTAACTCTTGATGAGCAACTATTGGATTTTGATTAATTTGACGCATGAATTTTCTCAGAGATTTTACAGATCTTCTTGCAGAAAGCTTTCTTGGAGAACTTTTTCTTCTTTGGTTTTCAACAGTTTTGAGTTTTTTTATACCTTGCAATAAATAAACTAATGATAGTAAATGGAATATTCAGGTTGTCTGGAATTTTCCTGTAACTTTTACCTTCTTTTCAGAGCTTAACAATCAATTCTTTTTGCAAATTTATCAATTCTTTACCTCTTGCTATGATGACAACCTTCTTGCATGAATCTCAATTAAAAGAATGATCTGTTTGTATTTTTTCAGCTAAAAATAACTACTGATAACATTATTGAAACATTCTAGAATATTCTACTTTAATAATGTATTTGTATTAAAGCAATTTAAAGTTTTAAAATCCTAAATTTGCATTGTACAAATACTTTTTTCACCCATTAAAATGAATAAACGGAATTTATTCCTATTAAATCAATTTTTTCTGTTTTCTATGCATATTTAGTTAGTAAGAATCTATGTAGAGTTAATTATATGAAAAGTACATTTATTCATAAGTTGGAAATACAATAAATTAAAAATTTGTATATGTATGAATATTTGTTTCCCCCCACTGTATATCTTTATTTATACTATTTACATTCAGACTTTTTTTAATCATTTCAACCCAAGCAAGGCGGGAATGCCACTAGTTCAGAGGGGATTAGAGAGAGTGGAAGTGAGAGAAAAAGACTGAGTATAGGGAGGATTGAGGAAAGGACAAAAGATAAACAGGATTCAAGAAGACGGAAAATGACGATTGAATACTGATTGTAAATTTTTGAAAATTGTTATCAGGGAAGAAAGTAAATGGAAGGGACCTCCACAGGCAGGAAGTACAAGAAATGAAACTATTGGAGTAGAAGTGGCAGTTGAATTTAGTTATTTTAACAGTAAATGGGTAGGACTGAGATACCAGTATAGTAACTCACTTAAATTCATGTAGTCGGGGTACCAGGAAAAAAGCTTGTCAGAGCAGTTGACATGAAAATATTTGTAGAAAAGACAGCGGGAAGCCATGTCATGTCAGTGAGAAAATAACTAAAGTTGGGATGCCTGGTCAGGATCTATTGCATTACAAGTCCTTCTTTGGATTATGTCAAGAACCTTGAAGTGTATAGCAGGAGCACCAGACCAGTTATGGCAGGAGTATTCAATGTTTTGTTGAATGATAGATGTATAAATGTGCAAGATGGATTCAGACAAGAAAAAATTTCTGATATGACACAGTGACCTAACTGTCCATGCAGTAGATGCAGCTATTGATTCAATGTTATTGCTCCACTTCAAGTCAGTTAAAAACGTGAGGCCAAGAAGGTGCAGTGTATTGATCTGTAGGAGTCTAGTGTCAGTCATGCTGATGGCAGGCAGAAGTGGTTCTCTACAGTGGTTAAATGAAAGCAGTTTTGTTTTGTAGGTGTTAAAATTTACAAGCCATTTTTCCTCGTCTTTATCACAATGTTTTGGCTGTTGGGTCTCCAGGACTTTACCCAGTGTATATTGATCTAGGTAATCTACAGAGAATTCCCTAATAAAGAAACATGATAGCAAGTGGTAAACAGCAGCAGCAGCACCACTTATATTAAGTTAGAAAAAATAATTTATACGCTTTTTTTATTGATGTTAGGTTGATATTTCTCCTCTCTGTGTGTGTGTGCACGCATACCTTTGCATATGTGTACACCTGCACATGTGTGTATGTGCACATGTGTTGGATATCATGGTTATTTATTCTTTTTCTAATTTATTTGTCTCTTTCTACTCCCTCATTATTCCTTTTCTTTATCTTTCAGCTCTAAGTGTCACAAGATAATGTCAGTCAGTCATGTGCCATGAGTGCTAAACATTTAGGCAATCATGTATCTTTCGATACATGACTGACAAGGCAGATTTTTTCCTGCAGTAGATTGCCATCCAAGGCTATAGAACTCGGTCTGTCCTGCTATTTACCCATAGCTGAGGGGGAAGAAGAGAATTCATACTTTTCCCAAGAGTATTAACACATAAGTGAATGTCATGGATTCAAGTGGAATTTGAACTCGGCTCTCCAATTCCTCAATTCGTGCAACTACCCATTACTCCACTGTGCTTCCTAATGTAGCAAAGTTATTTCCAGGGTCAGTGATGACTTAAAATTAGATTATTATTATTTCTAAAGTTTTCAAAATATAGGTGTATTCCATCTTGTTTAGTAGTTAATAGTGTATTTTTTCTCTGGCCTGATGTTATCTTATTAGGATGTTAATTATAGAAGGTTAGGTTTGTAACTGTATTTTATTTATTCTTGTTTGAATATATATACTTACATACATATGTATGAATACACAGACACATGCATACATATATATATATTGATTGATTGTTTATGTATATTTTAGAAAGAGCCAGATTTGTGAAATGCTAAGAAAATACATGCCATGACTCCACTAAGAGGTGATCCCGTTGATAATCCAAATTTTTGGTTATAAAAATTATTATTAAATGCTGAATACCATTGATTGGTGATGAGACAGCAGATTTTTATAATCTTAACTGTTGGTAGGAAGAAACAAATTTGGATTACTGGAGCAGCTCCAGCCCAGATATGACAACAATACTCCATTTTTGGCCTGATCTGGCTCTTGTAAAGTTAGAGTAGAGTAGAAGGAGTCAGTTTACATAAACACTGACAATAACTGTTCTATCTCTAATATTGAGCACTCTTCCCTTATTAATAGAGCAAATTTTAAACTATATATATATATATATATATATGAAAACAATATATAAATTTTTTATATATTGTATTATATATCAGAACAATTTTAAGAAAATCTATGACAAAGTGGAAAAAATTTTTCATGTGAGGAAATAACTTTGCTACATTAGGAAGCACAGTGGAGTAATGGGTAGTTGCACAGATTGAGGAATTGGAGAGCGGAGTTTAAATTCCACTTGAATCCATTACATTCACTTATGTGTTAATACTCTTGTGAAAAGTATGAACCCTCTTCTTCTCCCCCAGCTATGGGTAAATAGCAGGACAGACTGAGTTCTATAGCCTTGGATGGCAACTGGTCTACTGCAGAAAGAAATGGCAATCTACTGCAGGAAAAAATCTGCCTTGTCAGTCATGTATCGAAAGATACATGATTGCCTAAATGTTTAGCACTCATGGCACATGACTGACTGACATTATTTTGTGGCACTTAGAGCTGAAAGATAAAGAAAGGGAATAATGTCTTTTAGAAATTCAGCAGACCAAAGTGATATTTACATTGATGTGATTACATATGTTCAATCCCTGGATCAGGTAGTGAAACAATATATTCTAGTTTAGGTGACCATATAAGGATAAAAAAGGCGATTATCTTCCTTTGAGAGAGATAGTCACATGGGTAACATAATAGCCGCTTAGTGACATCACTTCATACAGTTTACAGTAGCTCAATTGAGAGGTTCCATTTTTTTTTCAGCTGAGGCTAAATCTGCCTCCTCCAGCAGTTTACAAGTAACACGGCACCATTTCCCTTTAGGAATATATCTTCCTCAGATATAGAAAGAAACTCTGGCTAGCAGTCCTCAATTTAGAAAAAATCCAAGACTCATCATTTCCAGATCACAGAATATGTCCTCACTGAGATGAATCCAGCCCATTTGACTCTGGAGTTCTAAACATGGCTTCTCCAGAAACACAGAAGAATCTTCATATTATATGTAAGACTCTATTTTTTCCTTTTCCTTTCACTCTGCTTTCTGTGTAGATATATATTTTTCTCTGCATGTGACATGTATAAATATGTATACCGTATTACTCACATATCATGTGACCTTTGAAGACCTAATTTTGAAGCTAATTTGACTACAGGAAATTAATATATAGTTTGGTCAATGGCATAGCCAGGGCCATCAGTACATATGCTAATTTTATATCTCATGTATGATGCCATCCCCTTAACATTAGCTTCAAAACTAAGTCTTCAAAAGTTGCATGATACACAAGTATATATAGCATATAGTTTTGTATATATTTTAATGGTATAAAAGCCATTCTATTCTTTCTGTGACATATGGTGTTATTATATCATGAATATAATAATGCCCATAATGGGGGAAATTCTAAAGAGAGAATAAACATAGCTCTCCCTTTATAACAGCAACATTTAATAACTACTGTTACTATTATACCACCATCCCAAAGAACATCAGTAGTATATTGTCAGAGCCTTTAAATCCAATGTCAGATGGTCTTGATATTTGGTTATCACTGTGGGTTTGTACTGCTTTTGATAATAATCAAAGATGAGAACAATAGTTTTAGTAAGTCAGAACATAGTGATACACTTTGTTTTGTGAAAAACTTACTAGACTTGTTGAAGAATGATGTGGCATTCATTGTTCTCAAAAGATCATAGATCTCCACTCCAAAAGTTATACCTCAGCTACAGATGGTGATGCAGCATTTGTTATGGCTGTATAGCCCACACTGGTGTAACAGTCTTGATTGCAGCCAGTGCATGTGAAGATGCTCTCCCCTGATGTTGCTGTGTTGTTTTCTTTCCTTCGAGCAACAAACCTCTGTTTCTTTTCTCCTCTCTCCAGCCCTTGGTATAATTTGTGTCTCCAGCATGAGTGATCATTGGCAACCTCTACCCACCTCTCAATGTCCATGGCCTTCAAATCACTTTTGCAGACATCCTTGAAGCAAAGATGAGGTTGCCCTTGTGCCTTCTTGCCCTCCATACAGAAGGACCTTCAGAATCCCCCCATCAGTAGACTGCCTGTGTTTTGTTGTTACAGTGAAGTGACACGGCATGGCCTCTCCAGGGTTGAAGAATGATCAAAAAATCAACATACTCTACCAATTCTTCCAAGAAAGTGGAATAAAGATAAATGTTTCTAAAACAAACTAAGATTTGGAATTGGAATGAAAGTGGTGAGGGCACCTACCCTGAATCCATCATAAATATTCAGAATTTAGAATTAGTAAATACAAAACACTTCAAATACCTTAGTGTATGGATCATTTATAACAAATTTAGTATAGAAGATAAGGAGATTGAACATTGAATATACTGTGCTCCAGGTAATTTTGTCACCACAAGTTGATACAAAGCCAAAAAATTAACCTAAAATCTTGTCTTGCTCATAAATAGAATTATCAGACTGAAACAGGCACTGTGCCAAACTTGTTCAGAAATATCTAAACTGCCAATTTATTGCAACCACTTTCTCAAATCAATGGTTAAAGCTGGCTTTGAGTGAATGAATCCTGTAGGTCTCTACGAGTAACATCATTCTTTGACCCTTGTCATGTTCTTAAATAGCCTTGTCAGATCAAGACTTCATATAGATGGCATTGACATAGTGCCAAAGCCAATGAAGAATATCTAAACTGTCAGCTGTAAACCACTACATTCTTAAAGGTGGCTTCAAGTGAATGAAGCCTGTAGGTCTTAGCATGGACCATACTTCTTTGAACCTCATAGACTGGCACTACAGAATCACAATGAACTGTACCAAATATAATAAGCCATATCACTTGAGGACTTTCAGCAGCAGATAGTACATCTAACTCAAAGAAAAATAATGGCATAATCAAGATGTTAACATTCCACATTACTTCAAACAAAAGGTTATGAAGGAAACTTCCATCAATACTGGAAAGAGCGATAACAGTTACTGGACTTGAGAAACCTATTTTCCTGAAAAGTTGTTTAAAGAGAAAGATTTTAGAAATTTCAACAGAAAGTGACACTGGCTTCTCAATCAGTGAATGCCAAATGTTTCCTTATAAGGAAACAGCTAATATTTTCATTACCATATTTTATAACTTGGTATCCATTTTGTAAAAATAATTCAGTTTCCATCTGAAACCAGTATTACATGGAGAGCTAAGATTTGCAACACTCTGCTGAAAGTTTAATTTTCAAAATATCATGTACCAAGATTGAAGCAACAAAATCTATAATTTTTCCCTTTAGATATTTTAAAATTTATGGTGTCAACTTAAATCATTATGTAAATCACTGCTAATGAATTTCTTTTTTGCTGCATATTCTATGAATCTAGCCTTTGGCCTTAAATGGCTTTAACCAACAGAAATTTGCTATTTGTAATAATATTTTTAAGAAAATACCATTTGTTTAATGTTTTCTTTTTCTGAGTGATAATATTTTGCATGTGTTGTACTCAGGTGGAGCTATCTGGCTTATTTTCTAATGGTAGTTCTAAGTATGACAATAGACTACATCCAGCAGCAAGGCCTCTTATTAGGAGATTGGAGGTTTTCAATTGTATGGAACCATCTCTTAATTGCTATTGTTCCCAGGTTCACCCTGATCCGGTGTTGTAGCACCTGTTAGGGTCCCAGCTATGGGCAAATAGTGAACTCCCAAACAAAAAAAAAAAAAAAAAAAACCACTATGAAAGTAAAAAGTACATTTTTATAGTAAAAATACCAGCAATACATTATATAAAAAAATTAGAAACAATACATATTTATAGTAAAATTACCAAAAATTCATTTTTAAAGCAAAATGACCAGCAATTCATTATAATAGAATTGTTACAGGCTGGTACATGCATTGAGAAATAAACATGTGTGTCTCCTGAAATGCCCATAAAAAACATAGCAGACTCGGGATGTGAGTCCATGTAAAGAAATGTAAAGAAACAACAAGAACCAATATATATATATATACAAACAAATGATAATGTATTAACAATAAAGGATTACAAGTAACAAAGACATAGATGTGTGGGTCAAATGAATGTGAAAACTCTTTTGTTCCAAAGTGTGTGTTGTGAGTGAATGTGCATATGTACATGTATGTGTATGTATGTATTGTTCCAGTTTTTCCTTGCGAGCGTTTTGCATGATGATGTGTAAGCAGAAAAAGTAAGAGGAGAATGATAAAATTTTATCACAGAGTATTTATAGTCCTGAGAGTGTCTCCTAGTAGCGGTTTCAAAAATTAAAAGGGGGTAACCTGACAGAATTACCAAAAATACATTTTATAGAAAATTACTAACAAGTAGGAAGGCAAAAGAGTAAGAAAACAAAAAGACTAGAAGGCCAAAGGCCAAAAGAGTAGGAGGCCCGAGAAGGCCAAAAGCCTAGGAGGCCCAAAGTGCAAAAGATTAGAAGGTCAAAAGGCAAAAGGGTAGGAAGATAAAATGGATAGAAGAGCAAAGGGCTAAGAAAGCAAAAATGGTAGGAAGTTCAACAAATTACAGAAGCCAACAGGCTAGAAAGGGAAAGGGTAGAAAGGCCAAGTGGGTAGAAGGGTATAAGGTAATACATATATATTCAGACATATATTGTTAAATATAACAGACAATGAATGTCTATTATGTTTGATCATGAACTGTTGTATGCTTCATATAGTTGCTTTAATCATTTTAATTTAAATTTTCAAGTTATATATATGAGTGTGTGTGCAAATATATAGAAAAATAGGAAAGAACCGTTAGGTTAATAACCCAAAGTTCTTTAGTATTTTTGTTTTATTTTTTAAAAAAACAGTGCTCAATACACAAGTAGTGTGTGTGTGTACTCATATTTGAGTCTTTGTTTACTTTAAACAGTATTTATTTTGTCTACTTTGCAGGAAGAAGACCTCATCTGATCTGGCGTGCTGTTACCACTTGGCTCCAAAGACCTTCACAATAAAAGAAAGCTCTATTATACCTTTAAAGCATGCTCACCCATTCAAATCTTTCTTGAAATACATATCTGCTAGAGTTTTGTTTACAAGACATAAACAAAGCAATTTCTAAAGTACTAATTGATTTTATTTTTAATCTGAGAGTATTTGGTCTGTCAGCCTATGTACTTTAGAAAGTAAAGAAAATCATACCAGAGGTCACATTTTCTTTAAGTTTTTCTTGAGTACACAGATGAAAAGATGAAATAAATTCTATTTAATAAATAAATGGAGCATCTACTCAAATATGGGTATTCATTAAAAATAATGTCTGAAGAAATAAAATATCTTACTTATTATAAAATGCAGATTGTGTGTGTATGTGTCTGTACGTTCCTACATTTTTCAACCGATTTCAACAAAACTTCACAGGACAGCATAAAATTACCTTGCAGTGGTTCTGACAGTACCAAAAATTGGAAAAACACAATTGTTTTTGTACGAAATCAATTTGAAAACACGATAAAACGATAAAACACGATTCTGTCACCAGAATAAAAGGGGGACAACTCATATCGAGTTATACTTATAAAACCCAGGTTGTGTGTGTGTGTGTGTTCGTTTATATATGGGATCGGATTTCCTACATTTTTCAACCGATTTCAACAAAACTTCACTTTTTTTTGACAGGTAGTGTTTCTTATTGTCTTGCACACTTTTTACTTTATTTTTACATTCAGAATGCTTTATAAATTCCATTTACAAGACAATTGTTTATAATAAAATTCTATTCAATCGATAGACTCATAACGATTGAAAACAATGTTTTTGTTTGAGTTTGGGTTTGACCAATTCGTAAAACAAAAAAAACTAATTAAGACATGCGTGTCCGTCAACCTTAAACAATAATTTTTGTCAATTTTATTTTTCAGTCTTTATGATGGTCGATACTTGATCTATCTCTTACTGTTACATCCCTGGGCAACGCTGGGCTCTACTGCTAGTAATATATAATTATAATTAAGACCAATCAATGCTGGCAAAATTGTGAATTTCAGCTGATAATATTTTTTTGTTAGAAATATTTAAAATAACATCTTTGGTGAGCAAAATTTTATTATGCAATTTTCATGTTATTTGTTGTATTGTAAATAGATACGTATAATAGGATATGGGCCAAGTGGTTAGAGCATTTGCTTTCTGAGCATGAGACCCAAGTTCAAATCTCACCATGGTTGATTTGTCAGGATAACTTCTTGATGTTATTGATCTGGAGGGAGACAACCCCAGCATGTAGCACCTTTAGAAAGTGCCTGAAAGCCATACCATGGGTTGATCCAAGCCTCGTGAGTGAAATTGCATAGACAGAACATTTGAGGTCGTCAATAATTGTGCTAGCACAAAGTCACAAGTTATCATGACTGAGGGTTTGAACATGCTGGCTTTGTTCAGATTGACCACACTAGATAACACACTCTCTCCCAGAAATTGTAACTAAGGTCAGCTCAGTATAGTTTCAGTATAAACCACAGGTGGGCTCTGTGGGTGTTGAACAAACACAAATGTACCTGAGCAAGCATCTGCAATAGGGATTGGCTAGCCGCCCTAGTAGATGGGTATCCTCAAATACACGTGGCCAGATATTATCATAATAAGATAGATATTGGATGTGATATGTTGTAAGAATTTACGTCCAGGTTCTTGAAATGCATCACCATTCTTGGCAAATTTTCTGTTATCACAATATGGGATATTTAAAAACAAAGATGATGGAAAGAAAAAGAATATAGATGAATTTGGTTAGATTTCTACAATTCTTTCAAAAGATTTTGAAACTTCCAGCATCTCTCATAGTCACAACATCAACAAACCCAGTCCAATGAAGTCATAATGGATGGAACGCATCACAAATAAGCCTTTTCCATTTTATCTATTTCTTCTCTCTCTCTCTCTCTCTCTCTCTCTATATATATATATATATATATATATATATAAAAAGGCAAAAAGAAAACTTATCTTAGCTATCCTCTGACTTTATCAAGGCAAATACCTTGATAAAAGTCCTTCAGAGGACGAAACCTGTCGGTTAAGATAAGTTTAATTTTTGTCTTTAATGATATTGTCCTTTTACAGATATACTCTATGTGAAATTTTTACTCACACACTCACACACACACACACACATATAAACTGGCCCTATATTCCTTTGGACCTTGTTGGTATAGCCAAGAGGGAGGGCATGTCATCTGGGCAACACAAGGCTTCCATATACAATTGCCCATATATACATAGTATTAAAGCAATATAATAATTATTTACTTTTATAGCAATTACACAATCTTTGACATTGGATAGATAAATAGTGGGGCTAAAGTAATTACTAATAAATTTAGTGTTATGTAGTCTTATGAAAAAAACACAATAATCTTTTATCTTTTTGTCCTGCAACAAAAATTAGCTTGTCAACTGAGATAAATGCAATTGTTTCGCTTTTTAGATAGATAAAGATTAGAAACTTAAATTCTCTTCTGTTAGACACTCTTTCAGTTTGCTTTATATTCATGCCATTATTTATTGCTCATTCATGCAAACACAGAATAAAAATTTTGTGTAAGCATTTATCCACAATGTTAGATTTTATTATGCAAGTTAATGTTTACACAATAAAATTGCTATTAACCTATCAATGTTTGGTTAGACTTTCAGGTTAGCTCTCAGTGAACAATATATCATGTGAGATTCAGCTTATAATAACTATCCTTGTTAAAAATGTTAATAATAACTTGTTTGGGAGTGTCAGATTTTATTATGCAAAGAAAAGGCAACATAAATGTTTATTTAACCTTTAGCACTCTGCTTTATTAATATTACTTCTTCCCCACTACATTCTTTTTCAAAGCCTCTCAATTGCAGTATTCTTACTCTTAATTTCATTCAAAGTTGTTTTCTGTTGCCATAGAGGGATATGACAACACAACTATGAAATTCAAATACACTATTGTTCAGGGATCAGTATCACTTTCATTGGCAGAATAAATGTTTTGTACAGCAAATGAAATCACATACAGTGTGATAAAGGTTAATGATAAATCCAAAGTATATAAACCATAGAAAATATATTTAATTAATACAATATCCTATCTACGTGAATAAATGATTTCCTAATTTTACATGTTAATATGAATTCATTTGAATTCTACAACTTTCTTCAGTCTTTCTTTCATTGACTTTCCTTAAACTTTTCTGCTGTTTTCACTTTAACATGACTTGCAGCAGTTTTTATTTCTTCCCACAGATCTTTGCGTAATTATTGTTTTTCATTCTCATATACATCTCTTTTAATGATGGAACATAAGTTTTCTATTGAATTAAGTTATTGAGATGCTGGGGACCATTCCATTAAGTTGGTGTCTTTGAAACCTTTTTGGCACAGTGGACAACAATCAGCTTTGCAAAAATGTGAAAAATGAATATGCTTCTCAGATGTGAGCTATATCGCTCAAAAAATATTTAGCCAAAAATTTACAATGATTCTCTGAATTTATCTTGAATCATTATCAACTTTGAAGAGACATTTTAATTTTACCACCTACAATACTAATCCAAAATCTTACTCTACCTCTTGCCTATTGTCTTCTCTAAGTTATGTTGGTTGATTATCTTCATTAAAGACACAACTTCTAGTCCAGTTATCAGTTCCATCCAATATAGCTCTACATTCATCAATAAAAATGACTACTGAAAAATCAGTTTGCATGTACTTTGCTCAAATTACACATTTCAATGTGGTAATATGGCTGCTTTCTTGTATTAATGTTCTTAATATTCTGCATTTTTTCTCACTTTACACTCAGATACCAGACTCTCCAAATATTTAATTTTTCTCAGATCTCTTTTTTGGAAATTTTTAAAACCATTGTTTTGAATTCAAAGTTGTCCTCCTCTGAGATTGGGTGCCACCCAAGGTTAGAGAACCCAATATGCCCTTCTATTTTACTCATAGCCCACTCTACCTCACTATTAAACCCATAGATATTTAAATTGATAATATATATATATGACGATTGCATATAGCATGAAACAGACTGTCGCCTCTAAATGTTGACTTCTATGTTCACTTTTATATTTACACACGCTCTATCTCTGATATTGAGCACTTTATCCCATAAATATAGCACACCTTAAGACTATATTTCTTCATATATATATATATATATATATATATATATATATATAATAGTGCACAATGAATCTACCAAATGGTGAGGAACAAAATGTATATTTATAATTAGTATATATATATTATGAAATGGATAAAGTTCGACATTTGTTTTAATGTTTTAATACATTTTTTATGTTTATACATTCTTTTTATAGATACAAATATTTAAGTAAATGCTCTGTTTATAATAAACCGTATTAATGACATTTACTGGCCTGAATGTCCAAGAAATTTACAAGAGAAATCATAGAGTTTAAAAACAGTAAAATCAACCTTCCTAACCAAAATGCTCCTCTGTGGCTAAATTGGTAAAGCATGTCAGGCTATATGATGGTTCCACTGAAGGACGAATATTTTCTATGAAAATTTCTCGGACATTCAAGCCGGTAAATGTCATTAATACTGTTTATTATAAAAAGAGCATATACTTAAATATTTTTATCTATGAAAAAAATGTATAAACATAAAAAATGTTTTAAAATATATATATATATATATACATATATATATATATATATATATATATATATATATATATATATATATAGACAGGACCAGCTCAAAGTATTGGGTACATCAAGGCTGAGGGTGCCATCTTGCTGCCATGTCATGTATTTGGGATCTTCCAAAATTAAAACTTATAAAAGCTTATTTGTGGTTATTTTAACCTCCACTTATACCACAACACTATTTTGTATTTTCCCTTCCCAAATCAAACCCGTAGGCCTCGACCGTGGTGATGGAAAGTGGCCGGATGGCATTACCATTTTCCCTTTTAAAATGAGTAAGTCATTGATTTGGGATGTCAAATGTGTGGATACATTTTCGGCCAGTAATTTGATCAGGTCCACAGCTGAGCCAGGGTCCATTGCCCGGGACGCACAGATGAAAAAAATAGTTAAATATTCTTCTCTTGCTGATAGATTTTTTTTTACTCCTGTGGCAGTGGAGACTTCAGGGGTTATTGGCCCTCGTTTGATGGCGTTCATTCGGAGAAATGGCGCGATAGCATCTCGATCAAGGGATGAGCCTTGTGAAATGGAGTGGCTCTTGCAGCGTGTCTCACTGGCCATGGTTCGAGGTAATGCTTTCTCCATCATTGCAGCTGGCAGAAGATAGCAAAAAAAAATTGTTTATAGTTTCTGGAATTGTCATCAATGGTCAACTGAACTTGCTTTGTTTCAATAAATATTGCATAGTTTTGTAAGTCTCTAGTTTTATAAAAGTGTTACTTGGGGAATTAAATGATGCTCTGTAGACCTAGGAAGACATGGAAGGACTGCATCAGGAGGGATAATTAAGAGTGTGGTCTTGCCCACATTTGCTTACTTGACAGGGATGTTTGGAAAGAAGGAGTGAGAGCTAGCTGACTGCTGCCTACCCCAGACACTGGGGAACCCACAGCAGTATAATCAAAACTCCAGATCTTGACTCTTGACTATGGTGTGTCTGATGATAATAGCAGGTTCAGTTTTCATGCAAGTGATAGTCATTTGTGTGTGTAGTGTAGACCTGGGTAGTGATATCTTCCAAGGTATACTCACCCATGAGACACAGGTCCAACCTCTGACATTATGGTGTGGGATTCCATAAGTTTCAACTCTCACTCACCTTTGTTGTTTATGGGAGAGAATTGAACAGGGCCATGTAGGGCTGGATTATGACCTGTTGGGGTCCCTAGGCTAATGAAATTATGGGGCCTGCCTCTGATGAAGCCACCTTCTAACTTTCCCACATCTATCTTGAATATGCTTTACTTGTGATATATTTCAGCAACATTTACAAATCTTGAAGTAAACTTATTACAAATTCTTTAAATAAACTAGAATAGCTGTCTTTTGTTTGTTGATGAAAATATTCTTTAAGAAATACCTCTATTTTACTAATTATTGTAAACTAAATTAGCACATATTTCAACACAACTGTAGTAAAAAAATTATTTTTTATAATCAGTATTATAACAATAAAAGAATCAAAATAAATATGAGTTTGTCATATTGATATCTTTTCAGTTTTTGAAATTATGTAGAAGTTATAACATTTAGAAAATTAAAATTACTCCTTGATAAAAATTTCTAAGATTTAAACACTCTGAAAGAAAATCAAACTATCTACTTGAAATAATCAAATTATTTACTTGAAACACAATGATACAAACTAAAACATTCTTTTTCTTGCTTTGTTTCCTGCTAAATCAAATATGAGTTTGTCATATTAATATCTATTCAGTTTATGAAACTATTTAGAAGTTATAGAAAATTAAAATTATTGCTTTTAAAACCTTGAGGTGCCCTAGGCTGCAGCCTATACTAACCTAAAAGATAATCCAGTTCTTGTGCTATGTACATTCATATTGTTCAGTCCATTCTGCTTCAATTCCTGCAACAAGAAGGCAATGTGATGTTCCAGCAGGGTAATACCCACCAACATGTTGCCCATGCTATTCAACCAGCACTCCAAGATATTTGACAAATTTTTTGATAACAGTTAACAGATCTATCTTCTATTGAATATGTATGGGAAACGATAGAATAATGTCTGACTTATTCAGTTAAACCAACTACAACTTTTGGTGTATTTTGTCATCAGGTATAAGAGGCCTGAAATAATGCATCATCGGATGGTTTTTCACCATCCTTTTTACAATCCTATGCATGTAAGAGTACGGGCCGGTGTTAACTTTGAAACAAGGACAGAGAGTGCATTGATATAACATCTGAGTACTATTGTTACACTCCATAGTTTGGAAACAGAACACATATTGATCTGGATATGTGATCATTTACTGCAATCTGGATATATGTTTAACCTTGAGTAAATTGAAACATATTCAAGGTACTTTAAGGATTGTAAGGATAATTTTTTTTTGTTGTGAGTGAATATTCTATGAAAAGTTTTTTTGAGAATAACAATGATTTCTGCAGATATATATCCTACTATTTAACCCATAGCTGGGAGGAGCAGATGGATTCATACATTTTCCAAGTGTATTTGCACATAAATGAATGTTACAAACCTGACTGTAATTCAAACTTAAGTCTCTGATTTCTTATTGCAAATTGCTAACCATTACATCACCTACACATCCTTATTTTACAAATATATATATATATATATATATATATATATATATATATATATATATATATAATAATTGAATGTTACAAATGTTGGAATTGGATTCTACTTGCTCTCATGAGAGTAAGTAGAATCCAATTCCAACATTTGTAACATTCAATTTAAAAGATGGCTCAATACAAAAGTAGAGCAATATTCTTTATTTTAGGATATTACATCAAAAACATGTAAAAACGCTACACAAATGCAATAATGTTTCGATGTATATTAACACATCTCATCAGGCATTAGTAAATAACTGGTGAGTAAACCATTTATTGAGTTTTAAAAACAACATATATCCTCTTTACATGAGAAAAGGAAGAAAAGAAAGATTAAAAAAGAAAGACACAGGATACACCCTCTTTTCTTAAGAAAAAGAGTAAGGAAGAAAAGAGAGGAGATAGTAGCAGGGTTTGTTTTGTTTTTATTCAGATCAACCAATAGAACTGGCCTAAGTTCAAAGTAAAGGGAAAAAATGAAAGAAACAATCATACATAAGAGGTCATGACTATAGATCTACAATCGTAGACAACATTCAAATGTCATATTCGGTATAGATGTAAATTGGCTACAATTAGACAAATGTCATTTCCTATGAGAGAAGGAACATAATTTAACAAGATACTCGACAAACTACATACCCTGTAAGTTAAAAAATTAAAATTTCACATTTTTATAGTTGGTAAATAAACCAGCCCTTTAAGAAATAAAAGGAAAGTTTAAACAAATAAATCTAACAAAATTATTAAAACATATTGATCTAATAAAATTATTCAAATATATAGATCATACAAAATAAAATAGAATGCAACTGTTAACTAAAGGGTCTTTACATAAAACCAATCAATGCAAAATTGCATTTGTGCAACATTTTTAGATGTTTTTGATGTAATATACTAAAATAAAGTGTATATATATATATATATATATATATATATATATATATATATATATATATTCTCTATATTTTGGCAGTATATTTTCATCTAAGCATGTCTGATTAAAAATTTTAGACATGTTTATTTTTAATAAGATCTTTTCATAATCATGTATAAGCTTTGTTGTTTCATGATTAAAGAGTGCAAGGAAGGTATGATGGTTAAATATATTAACAATATTTTCATCTCAATAAAACAACATTGACAAAATACATGAACTACAACAAGGATAAAAAAAAAATCTGTCCTGAAGTTGACATATGAACTTAATAATAAAATTTCTTTTCTTCTTGGTATATTGATAGACACCAACAATAATACAGTCACTACCTCTCCATATAAAATACCTACTAGCATAAACTCAGGCACTCTTAATTATAAGAGTGAATGCCCTAACTACTACAAAATAGCAATTATACAAAATTTAATAAATCATGCTAAAGTTAGCTCATATACAAAAAAGATTTTCTACACTGAACTAAAAACATTAAACAAACTCTTATTAATAATGACTTTCTTAACTACACTATTGATGAACAAATAAGGTGATCTCTTACAAATTTTAATGTAAATCAAATAGAACATAATACTTCCTCAAATAACCCTAAACATGTCAATCTTCTATATCGTAATCAGATGCATTCTAAATATAAACAAAATGAACCCCCCCCCAAAAAAAAAACTCATAAATACTAATATGTCCCCCACAGATCCCAATGAAAAAATTAAATTAATTATATACTAATTATATACTATATATTATTATATATATGGAATTGTTAACTGTTTAACCACAAAGGCAAAATTTTTTCTTCAGACACACACAACTATTTGTCCTAGCTATCATAACCCTGAAGATGATATTGTGAATATATTGAAAGTACACAGAAAAATAAAATGAATAAATACAACTATGGTATCTTGCAATATTTTATCATAAAGCAACAAAACTTATATGTGATTATGAAAGGATCTTATTAAAAATAAACAAACACAACATGTCTAAATTGTTCAATCAGACACATGCTTATATATATATATATATATATATATATATATATATATATATATATATGTATTTTTTTTTTTTCAGGGCAGGGTGCCAAATCACAAACAGATGCAGTAGACTCCCTTCCACCTGAATATCTTATGTTGGCATATGTTGGATTACTGTTGAGGAGTTTGACTTGGTCCACGTAAGGATTGGTTTTACTGTTTCTTAGCCATGACAGCAGTGAACTCTCATGTGATGAATGGTGCGGGAATGCAAAAAAGCGTTCATAAGGGGTGGCATTTGTTGAGGTATATAGCAATGATCTTATGGAATATAACACTTCAGGAAGCACCAATTCCCAATACTTTTCAGGTATGTTATGCAACCTAATGACTAGACAAATTGCCATCCATATAATGCAGTTAAACTGTCCAACCTGTGTGTTCTTGGTTGGGTGGTACAGAGTGGTTTTACTTGTTGCAATACCTTTTTGGGAGAGATAGTTTCTCAGTTCCTTAGACACAAAGGACACCCCACTGTCTGAGTGTATATAGCCAGGCATTCTGGCTAAGCTGAACAGGGATTTAATTACTGATGTTGTGTACATGTGTGGACATGGGAAGATGAATAGAAACTGCAAGTATTCATTAATTATTGCAAATAAATACATGTTACACATGACAGAAGTCTGGGTCCAATGAATTTGATACTTAGTTGTTCCATGGGTCTGGTCACCTTGACAAGAGTGCTTTCTAGTGGCTGCACAGACTCTGCAAGAAGCACATACTTTTTTTACCTCCTCTATAGGAAAAGGGAGATTTTTTGCCCTAACAAAATGGAGAAGTCAAGTGATTCCTCGATGACATAGACCATTGTGAATGTCAGTGAGGGCTGAAGTGATAATGGCTGCACAAGTGTAAGCTCAGCTAAATGTGCCAGGAACCAAATTCTCCTTGCCAGGATGATATTTTATTGTGTAGTCAAAGGTTGCAAGTTCTAACTGCCACTCCTGAATTTTGGCATTTTTAGTTTTGGTACCTTTTTCATTGTTAAACATAATGGCCACTAATCTTTGGTCAGTAACAAGGGTGAAATGTTGTCATGATATATAGTGGTTCCACTTGCAAAATGCCTTAATAATTGCTGTCACCTCCTTCTCTACTATGTGATATTTTAATTCACTTCCCTGTAGTGTTTTTGACATGAACGGTACTGGGCACCTTGGTTGAGGATGTCAGAAATAGATGTGTCTGATGCATTGCACTCAACTTCAAAAGGTAAACTTTCATCTACTATTTCTAGTGCAGACTCTCCTAGTTCTTTTTTAATTGATTGAAAGCTTTGAGTGCCTTTTTCTAAAGTGGGAATTTTTTAGTTTCTATTAAAGGCCGAATTTTATTAGAAAATTTGTTTATCCATTTCACATAATATAAAAATATGTCCATCGCCCTTTTTAAACATTTCGAGTTTTCTGGTAGAGGTAGTTCTCTTCGGGGACAAAGTCTTTCTGGGTTTGACTTAATAACTCCACCGCCAACAGAGTATCACAACACATTGATAGAATGTACCAAAGGCACAGATTTTGACTTGTTGAGGATAAGTTTAATCTTCGTAATAACAAACCTTTTTGTCTTTTGGTCATGTTCTGTCTGCGTGCGCTCTGCAAATGTGATATCATTGATGTAAGGGAACACATCACATAGGTTTTCTTTCTTTATTATTCTGTCAATAGCTCTCTGGAATGAGGCAGCCTCATTTTTTATAATGCTGTGGGGCATCCTAGCCCCTGCACTACATGACAACACTGTCCCATCTTCAGTCACCAGTGTGTCTGCAATTGAATCCCGTGGCTAACCGTGAAGTTTGTCACTTCAATCCCAGAGGCTAGGAATGGTCTCACCCAAATTGCTAAATTCAATTATCATCCAAAATTTCCATCAGCAGGGAATTCTTATTGCATCCATGTGGGGTTGGTTGCATCTGGGATTTGTCACCTGTCACTTCCCCTTGCCAGTTCTTTGGTCAACAAGGGACAAAAAGAGACAATTCCTTTGTTTTAATAAATTTTATTGCATCTTATGCAGATGAAAAAGAAATATCACTAAAATTCCATTCCTGTTTTCCTTTGGAGACATTGGTCTTAAAATCCAAGTCTTATCAACTGACTGAATTTTGGCTAGAAACTTTCAGTTAGCTTTGTGGATGGCTTTCCCATTCCCCACTTCATTCAATGAGTGGGCCACTGATGCTTTATCTTGTTCCCTTGTCAGCACTTGAGGTCATTAAAATATAATCTATTTTTCTGCACAGTATCGATTGGACACTTAAGAAAATACCATCACTTAATTTTAATTTGACCAAAAACAGATGGCTTCTATGCTAGTTGTCAGCATCTCAATCCCAGAGTGGGGAGAAAAAAGAAAACAAATATCCTTTCTTTTTCTTGTCTTGTTATCACTATACTTTCAATCTATTGACAAAATAGTGTTTGAGCCCAAATGGAATTCTACAGAAGTGAAACAAATGACCATTCACCTCAAAAGCAGTGTATTTTTTTATCTGATTCTTTAAATGGCATCTGATGGTAAGTACATAGATGCTGAGAGCTATACTTAACATCTCCTGTAGACAACATGCAACTAAATCACAGCTCTATAAACTCATCCTTGATATTTTTAAAATCTTATGTGAATACAGAATGTGCTTTGCAGGACACTGCTGGCAAACAAAATAAGAAGCTACAAGTGATGGACACCTAGCCATGGAGCAAAATGAGTTGGTCACCCAGCAACCACCTATTAGGTTGGTGCAAAAATAATGTTGTTTTCTCACATAGTAACATATGTGAGAAAGCGACATTATTTTTGCACCAACCTAATACATTGACCAACTATGTTATGACACAAAATGCCACCCTAATGATCTTCTAACCTTGATCCAAGACCGTGATGGTTGGTGTGATAGAATGACTAAATTTTCTCCAAAATGTAAATGCTATCATACTAATATCCAGTCGCTCAGTATATATTAAGAGCACTTTTTCAGACTTCCCAACAGTTTTAGGTGTTCATTGTAAGTTGAATCTGACACTTTTCTTATAACCTTGTTGCACTGATATCAATCAGGCACATTAATCAATATGCTAAAAGATAACAATGAGAATTACATCATGGAAACATATTTGATATGATATGCAAATTACTAGATATTGTAGTGTTTATTTTAATATCATTGCCATAATTTTTATTATAAAAACTGATAAATGACCCACTTTAATTTTATTGCAGCTATAATAAATTAAGAGAAGAAAAAAAGAAAGCTATAAACTGAAAGTTACTGCCATAAATGGTGCAATGAAATATCAAATAAAGTGAAAGTATTTTATTCAAGCTAGAACTCTCCAGTACAAAATGACTCAATAAAATGTACAGAAGCAACAGGACAGTCATGTAATAGCAAACTTGTCTTGAAGTAAAATAAGACTAACTAAACATGGTATGGAGTTAAATATTTACCTGAAGGTCAGAGAAGAAAGTAAGTGAAATGTTGTGCAAATAGAATTAAAAATAGAATAGTAAAAAGGAAAACAATTGAATATTAACAAGTTATCTCAAATTTTCAGATAAAAACAGTTTATATTTTAAAAACTTTCTCAACTACCATGAATTAGGAGTACAGTATATAATTGAGGATAGGTCACACTTTTTTTCACCAAATTTTGATAAAAACCAGGGATGTGACCTATCCACTCAACATCATAGAGAATCTGAAGTAGACTTTGGCATGAGCATAAATGAGAACAAGGGAGAAAATTAATTTTTCACATTTTGATTTCATGCAATCACCTCTTCCAACAGCAACCACGTCACACATTGAATAAAAACGCTCGATCTGCACTTCTAATATTCACCATTTATTATCTGATTTATGGAAAAAGAATATAATTTACAAGTGATTTTAAAACTAATATCCAAATTTTCATCTAAACACAACAGCCACACACTCAATAAATAAATATAAATGAAAAGAATGTTTGACAGTGATGATGATGATGATGAAGAAGAAGAATTTAGAGGTTTCAGTCCTAATGAAGTCTAATAACCACTGATCTAAACGAATAAACATGTTTCTTAGGTTTTAATATATGTAAACAAACTTTTGAAATAAAGGTAAATATATGAAAATATTCAACAAATATTAGTTATATTTACATTAAAAAGAGCCATGTATCTCCCCAGATTATAGTGTGACCTATCCACAAGTCAACCACAAATACCCACTTTGACAATTCCAAACTAAGGGTGCCACCTATTCGTAACTATATACGGTAGATAGGTTTACTTATTGTCCAGTTCACACTCCTCCCTGGTTTCCTGTTTAGGATTGGGTTTCTGCTTCCTACTAAAGTTTTCTTATTCTTTTTCACTCCTAGTAGCCCTTTGTGTCTTAGTGGCATTATCACCTTGCTTGGGCTGAAATGATTTTAAAAAAATGAAAAAAGAAAACAAGAAGATAGAATGACTGCACTATTTTTTTTTCTGAAAGTAAAGAGCTTAACAAGTTTAATTTGTGGAGGGAGCACTTGGGATTAAGCTATCAAGCTTATGGCTTTTAACTTGGCTTTAAACCCTAAACTATTCTTGCCCCCTATGACTCTAAAAGAGATTTATTACTGACAACAAATGCAATTAATCAATTTGGTGAAGAGTAAATCTTAAAAGTACTTAACAATTGATTTACTTCACCTAATCACATTAATCACCTTTGTTGGTCATGATTAATGGAGCTTGTATAACTGTCAGCTTCAGACATTTGTACAATAACTCCCTCTTATATGCTGTACTTAATGTCTCCATTCGGATTGTATAATAGTAAAAAAAAAGATGGCTTATGTTATAATTTTAGGTTTTATAATTAATATTCTTTCACTTTTTATTTTTGTAAATTTGGGATAATTTGTAATAAAATTAATTATAAAAAGATATCTTTAGAAGTGCTTTCCAGATAATTTCATTTTAACATAAGTTGTCATTTGCTTTGAAAATTCATTTCAAATAATTTACCAAAGAAATATCTTGCAAATCTATAAAATACCTATATCTAGCTTCCTTTATATCTATCTAAATAGGTTAACAAATAAATATCTTATAAATATATATTATAAAAAAACAGCTAATTCTTTGCCAGTTACACTCTGTGTATGTGTGTGACTTTGTATGTAATGTATGTGTTGTGTGTGAGTGACTTACATGAGCTTGTGACAATTAAGGTACACATAAGAACATACATACACACAATTTGACTGAGTTAGAAATAAAGCATTGGAATAATACATTCCACTCTCACTTAATCTGGACAACATCTACCCTGAGCTAAACAATATTCTAACGTAAGGAAAAAAATTGTTAATTTTTAAAACCCTAAAAGATCAGATAATTATAAGATTTCATTGAACTTTTTGGAAATTATTAATTAATATGTAGAATTATTTTTAAAGTTTTTTCATTTTGTAGAAATATTTTTACATCTGTCATTGAATTGAAATATACATGAACACACACAAACATATATACACACACAGTTTGAATGAAACTGAAATGGATATCTGTGTTGCATGTGCTAATTTCTTTCTCTGTCTGACAACAACTGCTGGATAACAGGAAAAGAGTATAAACTGAAATGTGCAGTCTTTTGATATGATGTTTATGATACTCTCTCTATTTAAACTGAATATATTTTTTAATAAATATAGTATCTTAAATAGACAAACAATTTAGATTTTAAATTTGATCATCTTGCTTTCATCAAAGTGACAGGTGCAAAACTAGTAATCTACTATAAAAAAAATTCTTGATAAAATCAATATTATTGGTCCTGACCTGGCATCTCAACTTCAGTTACTTTCTCACCACTGTAATATAGCTTCCCTGTGCCTTTTCTATAAATACTTTCATGGTAATTGTTCAGATGAACTCTTTGCTATGGTACCTAGAATTTAGAATTTAAGCAGAGTACGTGATTGGTGGCAAGGTCTCCTCAATTGAATTGGCTCGATGTAACTGTAAGTTCTATGCTAATAGTTTCTTTTCTCACACATTTCACTTGTGGAACTTTGTTCCAGTTCCATGCTTTCCAGCCAGCTTTGATATTCAAAAATTTAAATGCAATGTCAATCATTATCTACTGTCCTCCTGATTACTCTTATATTTCTCTTGCTCCTTAATAGAGTTTCTCATTTTTCTTATTCTTTCACACTCAATAAGCTCTTATGTCTTAGTATCTCTACCGTCTTGCATGGGGTGATATGATTTTTTTAAAAAAATATCCATTGATAGTTATGATGGGACTACATGAAGTAGTTTAAGAAACAATGATGAAAAGAAGAAGCAAAGAATTTAATAAAAATGAAATATTTGTGATTTTGTTGATGATACAATTGAGAAGAAATCAAGCAGATTTTAACGAGTAGGATGAGGGTGCTCTTAAATCTCTTTTCAACATTTATATTCTCAGCAGGAACCAGTAGTAAAATAATCTTAAAAATTTTCATCACTTTCTGGAAACACTTATATGAACACATACTTCATTTGTTTAAAACTCTTTGATTTCTAAAACTGATCTCTATTGATATAGTTACACATTGAATGAATTTGTAATTATATCATTGTCTCCATTAATGGTAACATGAGATGTAATCTCTCATATTTAATATTATGCTTTATTCAACTACGGATTTAATCAATGACTGTCAGCTAGTGTGTATGTGTGCAGCCCTCATCCTAATGTGTACCTTACAATCTCATCTTTTAGAGACTCACTGTCTGCTACTGCTGGGGTTGGTGTTTCTATATCTGTCATGCAGCTCCTTCTCATAGTTGTAACCTATGCTCGGCTGAATTGGTCATGAGAATCTGTACAGAGCTAGGAGGTCACCTCATGCCAACCTTGCACTGGGCTATGTTGATTCCAAGCTATAGTAGGAATAACTGGAAAATACTTTCCTCTCCCCTTTTATACTCAGAAGCGTACAAATGCATTCTGGGATTTTTCCCTATTAAATAAAATAGGCTGATTCTCAGTTTCATCTGACAAAGTCCCAATCTCTCTTGTCTTGAAGTCAGAACACTATGTTCACTTGTCCAAACTTGCTTTTGTGTGTCAACACCAATTCTTAGTTTGTGACCTTTTTACCTTATTACAGTTAATTACCCTGGCCTATATTGTTTGCTTGCTTTATATTATTTTTTGTTTTGTTCTTTTTCTTGTTATTGCTTATTGCAAACTTTGCCAATTCTGTTTGTTGGGCAATTCTGTTACTTATTTTGCATTTAACCATGGCTATTCATTCCACAGGCTGCTGTGATGGTCTGGTTTGATAATGAGTGCAAAGTCTATTCTGTTGAATTTTGTTGCAATTAAAAGATTCACAACTGATTTTCCTGACCTGGGGACAGATGTTTTATGTGCTTAATCTACAAATTGAAATAAATATTTTTTACTATTTTGCAAATCAGTTTTTGTGTTATTTTCTTGCTCTTAAATACAAAATAATAAAATTGTGATTTGTGACTTTACACACAATGGATTGTACAGTAATATTCAAAGGGTAATAATTAATGTTGAAGTATACCTACAAACAATAATGGGTATGTCCCCTTTCACATAAATATTAGGTTGGTGCAAAAATAATGTTGTTTCCTCACATTAACATATGTGAGAAAACAATATTATTTTTGCACCAACCTAATACAGTAGTAAATACTGTATGTTGGTCTACAGTTGAAGATTCACTTGACTCACTTCTAGCAGTTGACTACTTCTATGTACCACTGGCAAATCTTATATGTGTTGTTCATGTCCTAAGTATTATCATTCATTACCAACCTTCATTTGATTATTCTATTCAGTAACCTTCCCTAGGTTACAACAATTAAAATAGCTGGTATGCAAAGATTTCACATATTTAAAAAAGCACACACAGAGATCAACTTTATATATATATATATATATATATATATATATATATAATTGTTTATATTTTATATATTATAATTGGATTGGTTGTTGTAGTCTATTCTAATGGTTATTTTGGTGGGATTGCTTTGTTAATTTGTTTATTATTATTTACTTTATTTATTTATTTGGGTTGATTATTTTTACTTGTTTTTTATGTATTTTATTTTTATTTATTTTATTTCATCTATTCTAATGGAAGTGGTTTGTTAATTTGTTTATTATTTGTTTGGGTTAATTTATTTTACTTGTTTATTATATTATTTTGTTTATTTTTATTTATTATTTTCAGTTTTCAATTTTTAAGTAATGTAGTAAAAATTTGTTTTCATGTCTGCATTTTGAGATGAGCTCAGATCGTTTATTTAGTAATTATTTTGGTCTGGGAAGGTAATAATAGCTATTTTTTCCTCCAAGCAAAGTTTGCAGGTTTTTGATTAATTGTTGTAGGCTGATGATCTTTTCCTTATTTTCCATGATATTTTTGGTGTGATTTGTGTTTTGTTTCTAATTTCCCAGATATATTGGAATGCTACTCTGATCAAAGGAGAAAACAACTCACGACAACAAAAATATTTAGAGAGTGCCTTGAGTTCATCCACAGTAAATTTGCACCCTGGCTCCTACATTTCACCCTTCGTGGCAGAACTTCTATTATCACAGTGGTGGATATCTAATAACAAAAGTAATGGAAAAAAAATGAATCTAAATGAAAATTTTAAATTCCCAGCATCCCTCATTTGCATGCATGTGTAGTTACACCAACATAACAAATTTAATCCAACGAAGTTCTAATTGACGAAATGTGTCACACAAAAATTTTTTCCACTATATATATATATATTATCATAACATCTTAAACTTCATTTATCAGATACAAGTTCTATTGCACAACGTCTAAAAATACATTCTTGTTCACTTTCACAATACAGGAAAATACTTGTTGACTATGCCAATATACTACATCATGAAAATAATAAACAAAAACTTCAAATTCTCAAGACCCTCTATACCAAAATCAACCAATCAACACTCAACAAAATTTATTATGCATATAGTAACAACATATTAAAGTGCATATAACATTTATATACTAATGCCATTTTACATTTCTACCAATTTCCAATCAGCTCCCTTATATTGAAATGCTTGTTTTGTAAAAAATTCCATAACTACAGTGGGCTATGATAAGTTTTTAGCCACCCTTCATTACAGTGATTTTGGCTTGTTTACTAACGTCTCTTCATTTTTTTTCAGACAATACTGTGTTAGTATCAAACTACTCTCATATATGAACAACAGTTGACTTATATCTTGTGATGTAAGTTCATGGAAGTAAGGAAATTAGTGAATTTAAACAAGGGCAAATAATAGGATGGCATCAGTGTGGCAAGTCAAATAGAGAAATTGCTAGGCTTTTCAAGGTTAATCATCAAACGGTTAATAATATTGTTAAAAAATTTAATGACGAAGGCCATTGTTGTGTGGAACAATGTTCAGGAAGACCAAACATCGTGTCTGAGTGAACAAAAAGGGCACTGAAGTCATCAGAAACCGTTGTCAGAGTGTCAAAGATGTTGCCAACAACATGGAAATGTTGCCATATGCAGTGAGAAAAACTCTGAAAGAGCTATGCTATCAAAGAAGAGTTGCAAGAAAGAAGCCTTTGATTTCAGAGGTTAACAGAAAAAGGTGTATTGACTGGGCGAGAAAATTTGAGAGCAAAGATTATGAATTTTGGCAGTCTATAATTTGGTCAGATGAAAGTAAATTCTGCCAATATTTGAATTCTAGACAGGTTTATGTTTGGAGAAATCAGAATGAGACTTGGAACACTGAATATCTGCAGGTGACTGTGTAACATGGAGGGATTGGGGTAATGGTGAGGGGTGCTGTCTGGTTTGGAGGAAAATCTGAGCTGATTCTTGTTGACGAACGGTTGAATGGTCCAAAATACCATCAAATATTAGAGAAAAGCCTACTCCCACTATTTGAAACCAATCAGATTGACAAGAATGTCTAACTTTTTCAAGAAGATGGAGAGCCATGTCATATGAGCAAAGTAGCAAAGGCCTGGGAAGAATCGCAAGGGATCAAGTCACTGCTATGAGCAGCCCAAAGTCCTGATATGAATCCAATAGAGCACGTTTGGGAGCACCTTGACCAAAGACTTTCAAAGCATGCAACCAAAATCATGTCAGTGGCAATCCTTAAAGAAACATTGCTAAAGGAGTGGCAAAATATGGATCAGACAATTTTTGATAACTTGATCAAATCCTTAAAAAAATGAATACAAACACTGAAACTAGCAAATGGAGAACCTATTCCATACTAATTCCAAATACTGTTTATTTATGTTGAAGAGGGATTATGTAATTAAATTTTGAAATTGGATGTAGTTTATTTCTCCTGGCTAAAAACTTTTCTTTGACCACTGTACAACAGATAAATTTAAAAATTATAAAATAACAGCGCCACTCATGTGGCTTTTTAAAGATCACTATGACAATGAAATACAGATTTTATTACAATTACAGTAGCATGTTCATAATTGTAATTTACCTCTAAAGATGATCTTGGAAAAGGCCAAAAGTACTTGGGTTAAAAAAACTATGCTGCCTTCCTTGATGAATTTCATATCAACATCAAGAAACTAATTAGACAACTGGAAAGGATCAGTATAAAAATAGACAAAATATGTCTATATTATTCAATGAAACATATTTGAATGAAGATATAATGCCTAAATGTACATATATATAATAAAGAACAAAATAGGAAGCATATAAAGCTTCATCAGAGATTGCTTCAGTAAAAGTGAAACATATTACATTGATAAATATTTCTTATTTTCTTCATTATCTTATTGTCCTGTCAGATTCCAATCCATATTTAATTTACATTTGATCTTGAACTTATATGATGACAATTGTCACTTCTTTGTAGAAGACTATCTCTTCACTTGGTAGCATTTTTGTGCTTTTCATTCAGAATTGTTTTATTTCCACGTACCATGTTTAATGAATGTCAGTTATCAGTTATCGCCTCAAAGACACATGGCACAGTGGATAAAGGCATTAGTTAGATCCAGTGACAGGACCCAAAGAGTGTGAGTTCAATACCCGATTAACACTGTGGAACTAGAACAGTTTACCCCAGTGAGCGAAATAAAGGGTTCAGTTCAACATTCCAACCACCTGAAGAAGGCCGTAGCGTACAACGGCCAAAACATTGTAATAAATATGGCGACAAAGATGAGGACAATAGTCTGAATAATGTAAATAGTGTACATAATACCTCATCTCAGAAATATAGACAGATACTGAAGGTCTGAATCATTGTAATAAATAGGGCGACAAAGATGAGGACAATAGTCTGAATAATGTAAATAGTGTACATAATACCTCATCCCAGAAATATAGACAGATAGCTAACATCACTATAAACATAGGCTTTATGAGTTTATAAATTGCTAGCCACTGACCAGGATAGTTGCTGCTATTATCTCACATTCTTGATGGAATCAGCCAGTAAACAGGAGAGTTATGTCTCCATGATGATAAAAATGACATATATTAAAGAAGATCAAATATCCTTCACTATTTGCTTAGAAATAAGAGCTAGAAAAGTTTTTGCAAAGTTTAACATACATACCTGCAAAAAATGGTGTGTCAAAACAATGGTATTTCTGCTATCATTTGGCAATCTTGATTGTTTTAAAAAGCTGTATTTAGAATTTAAATAAAACCTAAACAAATGTAATTGGATTTATACCTTCTCTTTTTCTTGAAAATGGTTGATAAAACATCTCAGGACAGGGGCTGAGATTCTGGGAAGAAAATCCATCAGGCAATATATTATAAGTAATACAAAATCTAAAAAGAGAAAAGAAAATCATAAAGAAATTCAAACAAACAAAATATAACAGAAACAGAAAATATGGAAAGAAAAGGAGGAAAATTATTTTATGACCAAGGCAAAAACATTGGAAAGAAAAGAAAGAAAATTATTTGTTGCAGATTTGAATCAGCCCACAACAAAGAAAAGGTGAAAAAGATGTTTAAATATAAGATATTTTTATTTTCAAGTTTTTTCAACCAGATTTTTCTTAGTGTCTATGAGTGTTAAAGTACTTACAGTCTTTGTTTGTAGTTGTTTGTTAAGATGAAAAGAAATGTGATTTCTTCATGTGTATGTATGAGAAAGAAGAGGCAAAGGAGAAAGTGAGAAGTGTGTCATGTAGCTTGATGAGGAAGATAGTGAATGAATAAGAGAATTCCTTTTAAGCTGCGCCATTGTGAACTGTAGCCATATGCCTCTTACTGCCTTTGTACATCTAGAAACATTGCTTAAATACCCTTCAAAGGGATCATGAAATATGGTTTTATTGTTGGCTGGAATGCAACACATTGGTTGAAGAATATTAAATATTTATTTGGAAAATCTACTGCACAAGACATTTTGAATGGGTGCAAGAATGTGGAAAGCAAAATCATAAATAAAATAAAAACACTTCATGACTTGAGGAAGATATTATGGAAAGAAAAGACAGTAAATCATGAAATAAATCCACAAGCAAACAAATTATGATTATGGAAAAGAAAAAAGAAAATCATAAAGAAAGGAAAGAAAATCATTGAATAAATTCACTAAGTTGGTTGATTTTGTTTAGCAGCATATCAACTTCTATGGGTTATTTAATGCCAAAATCTAAATATCTTGAATGTGATTGTATGCCTTCAACTACAGATAAAATGTATTGTTGATCATTTTGCATTAAAAGTTTATTGTTGATATTTTACTATATGAAAAGGTATTGCTGGTATTTTTATACTTTCATAATGTTTTCTTTTTTTTTGGGGGGGGGTCACTATTTGCCCATGGGATCCTAATAGGTGCTACCATCCTAGGTCAGGTGGACCTGGGAACTACAGCAATTAAAAGATGGTTTCAAGCTTCTCAAAACATCTAATCTCCTGATCAGAGGTCTTGCTTTCAGATAAATCCACTAGAAATCATGAGTTAGGGAGAGACTATGCAAGAAAATTTTAAAATTCTAAAGATATCCACAAAACAACAAATTATAAAAGCAATAGAAATTAAGAAAAGAGAAGAAAGAAAATCCACTATGCAAGGCAATCGTAAGACAACATTTGGTTGGTGTAGAATCTATTGAAAGGGATAGGTAATTATCAAATATAGTCATTAGAAAATACATTATTAATCAGGTAAATCGTAATATTAGCCATTTCCTTATAAGGAAATATTTGGTAGTCATTGACTAAGAAGCCAGTCCTACTTTCTGTTCAAATTTATGAAATCTTTCTCTTGAAACAATTTCCAGTATTGTTATATGTCATTATATTCTATTCAAGTTCCATGTGATATCCATTTTAGTTGTTGCTGCTGTTGAAAGTTCTCAAGCAATGCAGTTTCTGTCATTTGTTAAAATCCTTTGTCTGTGATTCTGTAGTGCCAGAAGAAGGATGGTAACCTCACTAATATCTACAGGTTTCTGCAAGGTACATATTCAGAGAAGTTCAACACTGAATATTATTTGACATTCTTTTGTGAAAGATTGCTGTATATATACCTAAATGGACATCATTGAAAGTGACACTGAAAGCACAGGGCAAAAGTAAGTATTTTTCAAGGTCAAATACTCAAAACTTTTGCTGCTACTTCATATGAGTTTCATTAATTGTCATTTTGCTTGAGATTTCTCTAAATAGAAATATAGTCAATATTAAGCATTTCTAGGATTAATAATAATATGTTAATATGTTTAATATATTAATTTCTATGATTAGAAACAGTTTTGACAACAACTAAATATAATTGGGTTTTCCTGTAAAATGAAAATATCTGGTTTGTTTAGTTTGTAATCTTAAATCTTTCATGTCACAAATTGTTGCAGATGTCCCAGATATATAACAGATCTATTGTTTTACAGATTGTTTGAACCAGATTTCTATCCAGGTGTACATAACTTGTGATACATGACTCATCAACCAGTGACTCAGAGTTAAGAAAAACATAAAGAAAAGTCATCTTTGATAACCATTATAACTCGGGAAGGTCATGAAAAGCATAAGAAACATCTAGTCATAGAAAATATTTAATTACTAAAGAGAACATCTGCGCAAATGAAAGATTCAAAGTTGAATTTTGTGGCTTTATACGTCTTTCTCCCTCATGATGGTTTTTGTGTCGTTTACAAAGCAACGATAGATCCAAATATCTAAATACTCAGACTAGAAGAAAATTTTCTAATTAGAATTTGTATTGAAATTATCAGGAAAAAATGGATTTTCTTCAGTTAATTTTTCATAAAAAGAATAATGGAAAAATAATCAATTACATGTAATTCAAAAATAAAAATAAAATGTATAATAAAAAATAGTAAAATGAATGGGATATAAAATAAAAAGAATTGTAAAAAATAATGGTAAAAGTAAAATTCATTACAGTAAAATTGAAATCATTCAGAAGATTTAAAAATATTAGGGTTGGTGCAAAAATAATGTCGTTTTCTCACATATGTTACTATGTGAGAAAACGACATTATTTTTGCACCAACCCTAATAATAAAATGAATGATGAACTAGAATAAAAAATTAACAAAAATAATAATAATGAAAAAAAAGAATAATAATAAAAAATGAATAATAAAATTAAAAATAAAAATAAATATAAAGAATATTAATAAAATATAAAAAGAATAAAATATATAATAAAGTGAATAAAGAATAAAAAATAATAAAGATAAATAGAATAAAAAATAAAAAGAATATCGAATATAGAATGATAGAAAAATAATAAAAAAGAATAGAAATAAATAAAAAAGAATTAAAAGAATGACTAAAGAAAAAAGAACGAATAAAAATAACAATAATAATATAAATTATATAAAAGACTAGTGTACTCATGCCATCAAAATTGACAAGAAGAAGGAATGTATTATAAGTAACATGTATTATATTGTAAGTAATTTTCATTTAATCCAAGTACAATTTTCTAATTTAAAATAGTTTTTTATTAACGTTAATAATTGAACAGTGTACAATTTGTAAACACCCAAGGAAAGATATCCATATATTATACTGATAAATGTTACATATTTACAACCAAAATTATGTTTACTGCAAAAGTTCCCAAAACACAATATTTTTTGTACAAACTTTGGAAGGTCTGAGTAATTCTTGACAGTCCATAGATTCAATCTGTAATTTCAGAGTCTGCTTACTTCTTGTCCTACTAAGAGCATTGTATCATCAGATATTTTTTTCTCAAGCTATTACCAAATTTCACAAGATATACTCTGAATTCTAACATACAATAATTAACAATAAAATAATATATATATATATATATATAGAGAGAGAGAGAGAGACTCAGTATCATCCAACCCACCTACTTGCAAAAAATTATCATTATATGATTTGTATTTGCAAAGATATTTTAAAATTAAAAATATGTAATAATTGGATTAGAATCCCTTTTTAGCCATGTAAGCATTTTGAAATTCTCAGAATTAAAAAGTAAAAATGATTGGGAATAATAATTAATCCTGTTCATTTTTACTTTTTAATTCTGCTATTAATTTTGAAATGCTATATGTATTTTTAAATTTTCTATTGTCTTGAATTTATTTCCAGATTTTTTTTTATGCAATTATCTTAACATTTATTATTTATTCATTATTACAGATTTTGAAAATGAAATGTGATATCTATTCTTCTTTTTTACTTTACTTTACAAAAACAAATTTCAAACAAAATATTTTGAATTAGTCCAGGCCAGGCCAGTGCAAGGGTATCCATCCCACCCCAAAACAATGATATGGAAAAATAATTTATTTATACTACGGAAAATAATTTTTTATTCAATCTTTAAAAAATAAACTTCATTGTTTTTTTGGTTTGTTGTAAACAGGAAAAAAGTAAATAGTTTTAAATTAAGTTTTATTAAAGCAAAAACTATAGTGAGTCTTATTTTTTTGAAAATTAATTTAAATAAAATATATTTAAATTTGTAAAACAAATATTCAACATGACTGTTGCCCAAAACTCATGTCTGTCTTTTGCAATTTTAATTTGGACAGTTGGGTCATTGTTATTTTGCACACTTCCTCTGAATTGTTACAAAGAAAAATATTTTGCACTCTACCTCTCAACTGTTTATGCACAAAAAAAAAAATGTAAATATATATATATATATATATATATATATATGTGTGGCATATTATATATATAGATATATAGATAAGGTATAATAAAAAGGAAAAAGAATAAAATGAATAATGAAAATAATACAAATAGAAAAATAAAAAAATATTAAAAATATACAATCAAAATGAAAAAGAATTAAAATATAATAAAAGCAAATGATAAATAATATTAATAATAATAAAGTACTACAAATAATAGCAAATATGAAAAGAATAAAAAATAATAAAAAAATAAAAAAATAAGAATTAAAAACAATAAATACGAATTATAAAAAGAATAGAAAAATAATAATAAAAAGAATAAGAGAAATAAGAAAAAGATCAATAAAAAGCAAATGTGACTGTAAGTTCTATGTTGACATCTTCTCTCACACTTCTTACTTGTGGAACATTCTTCCAAATTCTTGTTTTCCAGTCAAGCTTGATCTTCAACTATTTAAATGCAATGTCAGCCATTATCTTCTGTCTTCTTAATTCCTGTTCTTTTATTATTCTCCCTCCTTAATAATGTTTTCTTTTTCTCATAGTCTCTCACACCCACTAACCTTTTGCATCTTAGTGGCTTAATTGCCTTGAATGGGGTAAAATGATTAAAAAAGAATTTTAATAGAATATACTAAAAAGAATTATAAAAAAAGAATACAAAAAGGAAAAAAGAATAATAATAAAATAATAAAAATAGATCACTACTATTTTATTGGAGCCAATAAAACAAATAATAAAAAATAAAAAATATAATGATGAATAATAATAAAACTCCTATAATAAAAAGGATAAAAAGTATTTAAAATAGAACAATAATAAAAGAATATTGCAAAAGGGATGAAAATGATAAAAAGAATCAAAATAAAGAATAAGAAAAGTAATAATAAATAACAAAGGTAAATAAGAGATAATAATAAGTAAGTTAATTAGAATACATCAAGTCATTGTACGTGATACGCTGGCTCGTAGCTGTGAACTGGTGAAACTAAGATATGAAAATCATTTGAACATTTGCCATGAAAATAGTGATAGAGTAGCAAGAAGCGAGCAACATTTCATCTGTGGGAAAGGGGTTGCAGGGTGGAAAATGATTCATCACCCACACGGCTGCGTAAATGCTTTTGAACTCTAACAAAGCTAGGAAGTGAGGAATGGGCAGTTCCAGCCCAGATATGGCAGCAATGCTCCAGTTTTGGTTTGTAAATATTTTGGCTTTTGAGAATATAAAGTGTGGTATGAGGAGTCTGGTACTCTTTGCCACATTACAAAGAACTGAAGATTTTTCTAGCATCTTTAGCAATGGATCTTATATACGAGTTTGACTTGAGGTCTGAAATGGACTTGAGTCCCAACAAATAACAATACCACTGTTCATCATAAATGGAGAAAATTCAGGGTCTGTTTGGTGGAGAGATCAGCTGCCAGACTCTGATCATATAGACCATATAGAGGTTCACCCACAAACTGTGATATTATCTGCATAAATATTTACTAATGATCTGAGAACATTCTTCAGTAGATCTTTAATATAAAGCAGGAAGAAGAAAAAAAAATAATTTAAAGTCAAATATGCAAAATAATTGTCTTCATTAATCAAAAACCACTAATTCAGGCATTATACAACATGTGCTGGTAGATATACAATGATAAAATTTTATGTAGGGACTTTCACAAAAAACAAAAACAATGAATTTTAAAAAATGAAGTCTTTCTTGAAGCTTTTATTTTAGTTTTAATTTCCAGCTAATAAATATAATATTTTCAATAATCAAAATACATTGCTGTATTTCAAAAACTAATTTAAATTTATTCGAAGAGTTTCTTTTTTCCTTTTGCTTTTTACTAAAATAGTTGATTAGTGCCCTTTTTAGTCAACTTTCATCACAATATAATTATCTTTATTAAAAAATCTTCCAAAAATAAAATATACTTTTCTGAAAGTTTATTTGAGGAATATTAGCAGATTTAAAGTATAATTAATCTGATTTGAAATAAATAAATGTTATTTACTTTAAGTTTAAAATATTGCATGAATGCATTTTTTAACCACAGTAGTTGTGTTTACATGTCTGACAAGGTGATGATCTAACGTTGTTCTAAGGTTGGTTGGTTGATTTTGTTTAGTGGTATATCAACTTCAATGGGTTATTTAATGTCAAAATCTAAATATTATAAACACAATTTTATGGCTTCAACTAAATATATTTTGAATTCAATTCAATTACAGATAAAATGTATTGTCGATAATTTTGCTTTAAATTGTATTGTTGGCAATTTTGCTATAAATATGTATTATTGGTAAATTTTTTTATATAAAAATCTATTGCTGATATTTTTACTATAAAAATGTATTTTTATACTTTCATAGTATTTTGCTTTTGTTTGTGGGTTCACTACTTGAACATAGCAGGGATCCTAACAGGTGCTACCATTCTGGGTCAGGGTGGACCTGGAAACTACAGTAATTAAGAGGTGGTTCCACGTTCCTCAAAACCTTCAATCTCCTGATCAGAGGCCTTGCTGCCAGATATTGTTCTACAGTGACTGTATTTGTAAAACATAATTGAAGAAAATAACATGAGCACCTTTTATATTTAATTTTTAAGTACTCAGTAATCTTTAACATTTAAGAAAATATTTTTTGCAATCTAATGTTTTGTTGAATTTTAGAAATTTTAGCTTTAATTTTACTATTGTCATCATTTTTATTTTCTGATGTTGTATATAGTTAACCATACTTACAAAAAAATGGCACATTTATACACTAATTATTTGTAAAATATTGGTGTTTGATGATTTGTATTAAACTTTTCCATTTATGATTAGTAAATATAATTTTCACTTAATAATAATATCATCAAAAGCACTGAAATTAATACAGAATTTTAAAAGATTTAAAACTTAATAAATTTTCGTAATTAAATTTTTAAAAATAAAAACAATTCTTGTAAAACTTTATTATTCATCAAAAAATTTTTTTTTCTTAAGACAATGGTGTCCTTAATATGCCTTATTTATAAAAGTAAAAGCTTTTCTAATTAAATAATGTCATACTTTTGTTGCATTTTTTCATTTTATTATTCAGAATAGATTTTCAGTTAATAGTGTTACTGTTTGACAAAAACAAATTGAAGATTTTAATTCAAGAAGATGCCTCTTGTAAATAAATACGAAGATCCTGGAATTTTAATTTCTAGAAATTTCATAAAATTAAGTAAGTGGGGTAACAGGTGTAAAAAAAAGATTTTCTAAAATATTTAAGAAATAATTTAATTCATTAGTAAATAAGCCCTGAAAATTTAATTAAAATCCAATAATTATTTGATTTTTGCAATGTGTTTTTACCACAAAAAAGAAGCTAAAAATCCCTATACTGATCTTTGGCCCACCCACTGATGCAACAAAAAAAAATTTTAACCAAAATTTTGAATGTGCTAGAAAGGATTAAAAACTTTAATAAAATAATAAAAAAAATATTTGGCCTTTCCACTTAATAATAAAATAAATATTTTGATAATAAAACTTTGTTTTTATTAAGTTTGGAGCCATTTTTCATCATGCTATGATCTTCTGTGGAAAATTTTTGGAGGTACCTAAATTTTATGTAACATTTTCCCATATATACATTGACAAACAACCAATTTTATTCATATTTTGTTTAAGTGTCAAACAGACACACACAATCTTTGAAATGTATGAAATAAATCACAACACTATTGACACATTAAACTTAACAGCAACTTGTTGCAGATAAATTAGAATATAATATAAACAGAAATATCAAATTTTGTAATTAAAGTTTTCATGATCTTCCAGAAAGATTAGAATTTTCATTTTCTCTTGAAACCTGAATTATACAGTCATATGTATGTTCAGACATTACTGGTGTGAAATGAAGAGATTTAAAACGACTCCAATGAAAGGGTCCTTTTTTTTATGAATAGTCTATTTTGCTGGTCCCGGTATTTATTTTGCCAATTCCACATTTATGGGGCATTGAGAAAATCTGCGTAGTGGTCATGTAAGCAGAACTTGAACAACATGGATTCTGTGGTCTGTGACTTGTCTTTGGTGGATGCACCTGAAGTGTATTGGCAAGTGAACCATGCCCAAATCAAGTTTAGGATTTGCAGAGACTGTTATGCCTGAAGTGCTTAAAATATTCAGAGACTTCTATATTTCTTTTGATGATTGATGATGAATAAATTATTTTTTTCTTGTGTTTAAACAATTGAAAGCTAACAAGTGCATTCAAAATATTCTGAAGGTTGATATATTGTACAACTTTATCTACAAAGCCAACATGAATTTCACTGTTTGTTTCATATCCAATTGCTTGTATTTAATAAAGACACATTTAAATTCATTATTATCGCTTTCCATTTGAATTAGTATGCTTATCATCATCTTGGTTATTATTCTCACAATGTTTTGGACATTGTGTTCTCTAACCTTCTTCAGGTGTCTTTTGTACACGAGACACATGGCTGATTGATTAAAGCACTGGTTATGACATATCTGGTTTTCTGACAATTAGAGGTTCAACTCCTGAGTCGGGTACTGTGGAAAAGTCACATTCAGTAGTAGAAATGGACAAGTGACACAAAGGTGAAAAAACTAAATAGAATTAAATCCTAGGTATAAAAAGCAGAATAGAACAATCTACTCATGAATTGAATAAAGAGTTTGGTTCAAAGTTTGGATCTTGAAAAGGTTGCCAAGTATGAAAAACACCTGAAAAAGACTAGAGCATAACAACCAAAGAGGCATGGTAGATTAATGGATTGTGGCTCAGAGAGCTGAGTTTGAAATCCAGTCAAGTTCATTACATTCACTTATTTGCTAATAACATTGGGAAAGGTATGAATCCAACATTTCTCCCCACCCAATTATGGGTAAATAGTAGTACAGATTGGGTTCTATAACCTTGGATGGGAACCAGTCTTGAAGGAAAACTTTTGAATTCAAAACTGTATGTAGACCTGGTGAAGCATATACTATGCAACTAAGGGAAGGATCATTTGCATTGACTCAATGGTCCCAACTATGGTTGATAACAACCAAGATGAAATGAAGTCGTAATGTTAATTTCTCATCTCAAATAATTCCACCATAAACATAGATTCTGTGTGAATTACAACTTAATACTCCATCACTTGACCACAATGTTGACATTCTTTGAGGTTTAGCATCTTGGTATCAACAGGTTACTTGCTCTTTTTCAATTCGCTGCATTGAGCTTCAACCATCTACTTATTAAATGAATGCATATGGGGAAAACAAATTATAGAAGACTCAGGAACGGCAAACTTGAAAAAGATTAAATGATTGCAATAACAGAATGCTGAAAAGAGAAAAACTAAACCATTTTATTTATTAATCATCATTATTTGATAGATTATTTGGAATAGATTTGTTACTATTATTTTATGATAAACTGTGATCTTTAAATCATTTCAATAATACAGAATAGCTCAGGATAATAAATGTTATAGAATTAGTCATTTTGAAAAGTGGCTGAATAAAGAATGTTCCTAGTCTATGATAAAGTTAACATGCTCAAAGCTAAGTTACAAAATTTGAAGCTGTTTCAAAACCAAAAATATGGTTTTTATATCTTAGAACAGGGGTGGCCAACCTTTTGATTCCATGCGCCAATATTTTGTATGATTAATTTAAATGCGCCACACTAACATTCACTTCCTTTCAGTACGTGTTGTAATATGGACATATTTTAAAGTTATAATAAAATCTATTTATTTGAAAAATATATGCTTATGACCAGGGGCATATCCAGGAGTTTTGAAAGGGGGGCCATCAATCAATGCTTTGACTTTTTTTTTTCTCTTCAGATTTCACAGAGGGTGGGGGGCATGGCAGAATTTATAATGTTTACATAGGCAAAATAAACATAAATAACTTTAATGTGTCTTTTGATTCTGCTTTGTTTTCACCAAACCAGCAATATTAGGAGTTAAATTCGTAACTGAAAGCAACAAACAATTCTTCAAGTTGGAATCGGACAGTTGCGACCTCAGTTTGCTTTTGATCATTTTCATGGAAGAAAATGACTGCTCGCATCTGTATGTAGTTCCAAAGAGACAAACATATCTTTTGGCAAATTTTCTCATTTCTGGAAAAACCAATCATTTCCGACGCACTTGGGAATGAGGAAAGTTCATTAAATTTTACTTTCAATATTGAATTTGCTTTTAGTTCAATAAGTTCAATTTGTATATTACTAGGCATCTTTAGAATGTTATGTTCATTAAGTGAAAATGGATTTATAAATGCAAGCATGTGGTCTTCTTCAGAAAAATCACTAAAGCGACTATCAAAGGCTTCTTGTAGTAATTTGATTTTTTCAATGCATTTTGCAAAGTTGACAATATTTTCAACACATTCACTTTGTTCTTTTAAATGTGGCAATTGGCTCAAATCCTTTTTTTCTAACTGAGAGATAAACACTTTCAACTTCATCTTGAATGCACTGATATCATTTACTAAGCAAGGAAACAGTTGGTCTTTGCTCTGCAGTTTAAGATTCAGTTAGTTGAGATGGCTGGTAACATCAACTAAAAATGCTAAATCTAACAACCAGTTCTCATTTTGCAAAAGGGCCCTTTCCTCGGGCAACTCATCTTTTTCTTTTAGAAAATCATGGACAATGTATTTCAGTTTCCAAAATTGTTTTAGAACTTGTCCTTTAGAAAGCCAACACACCTCACAGTGAAGGATAAGATCACCATACTCCTCATCTAGCAATTCACAATATTCTCTGAATGGTATTCTGTTTAATCCTCTTACCCTAATTTTGTTTACACACTTTACAACTGGTACCATAACATGTTGCAAATTCAAAACTTTTCCACACTGAGACTCTTGGTGAATAATGCAATGATATTTTAGGAGAGGACAACCTAAAAACATTTCAAGCAAGGCTACAGCCCCAGCAACTTTACCAATCATTGATAGTGCTCCATCAGTACAGACACTTAAAAGTTTACTTAAATCTAATTGCTGATTTTCTAAACATGATTTTATTTTTTCAAATATATCTGATCCTCTTGTTTTCCATGGAGTGACTCAAAGCCAATAAGTTCTTCAAAGACGTTGAAATTATCATCAATTCCTCGTATAAAAATGCTTAATTGGGCTACATCACAAATGTCAGCAGATTCATCCAAGGCTAATGAAAAAAAAGAACATGCATGCACACGGTCTTTCATTTGCTCACACACATCACGAGAAAGCTCCTCGATGTCTTGTAATTGTTTGCTTTGATAAAGCGACTTCATTCGCTTTTCTTTCTATACTTCCATCACCAACACGTGCAAATTTTTGGAGACAGGGCTTAACAATTTCTTCACCGTCAGTGAAAGGCTTATGCTTTTTAGCCAACTGGAAGGCAATTTTGTAGGATACTTCAAGCATTGCTAAACTATCACAGCTTTTCTTTACAAACAAATTTTGCCTCTTGGTTATATCCTCTTTTTTCTTAACCACATATTCTTTTCGTAACTCAGAACCAAGCACTAACTTCTGTTTTTTTTCTATTTCAGTTTGGTGTTTTCTTATAGTGTCTGCTAAGATCATAACTTCTGTTATCCAAGAGAGTGCTTTCACAAACTATGCACATTGGTTTTCTTGAAGGACTCACAATGAATAGAAATTCATCCTCCCATAATTCATTAAATTGACGCTTGCTATCACTTCCTGCTTTTCTTTTGCTCATGTTCTTCTTCATTATGAAGGCCAAAAAACTGCACAAAATAAAAAATACTTGTTTACCAGAAATGTATTCTCACTTTATATGTGGCATGCTAATGAGCTTAACAACAGTACACAATGTCGCCATCACAGCAAGTGTCTGGGAAACAGAGCAATGCTACAAAGTGTAAGATCCTATCTTACTTTTGTAACTGTCAAAATTTAGTTGGAAAGATTTTATTGAGAAAGGAGAGATAGGGCAGGTAGACAATGTAAAATTATAGCAAAGTGGTAATCAATTAACACCGGATCAACAGATTAACACCGGATCAACAGATTAACAGCAGTTCAACAGATTTTGACCAGTTTTTGACTGCAAATAAAATAAATTGACGTTTATACATATTCCTAATGTTAATGCACTTAAAAGCTATGTGTAATTAATTATAGTCATAGAATTTCTACTAGCTGCATGTTATATATATATTATACACAATTTACACGTAGGCCTAATCATAATGTCAGTCATAAATCACTCAACATTACAAAGCTGGTATAATGTGGACTCTAATTAGTATAGGCACTCATAATATTGAAGCTACGATTCAGCGAAATGTAAATCATGAAATTATTCTTACCTTAATTTAACGAAATCCAGACACAAACGCTCTCTCCAATGCAGTGATAAAGAATGACAACCATTTTAGAACACAATCCAGTCTACCAGTTAGTTAAGCACTCAGTCAACCAAAAGGACATGGGACAAACACAAATCAAACTTTTGCAAAGGACATGCAATAAATATTAAATCACTGAAATGAACGAGTAGAAGTGGCTTAGTTTCTTTTCATCAAAAGGATGCAATGCGCCACTTGTAAGCATCCAATGTGCCATTTATGGTGCATGCGCCACAGGTTGGCCATCCTTGACTTAGAATATTTAAAGATAATTTGTTGGTGAGAAAATCTATTAAGTTGGTGCAAAAATAATGACGTAATAATGTTGTTTTTTGACATATTTTTTAACGTCAAAAAACATTATTACGTAATTATTTTTGCACCAACCTAATAGTTAAACTTTTAATGAAAAAAAAAAAGGAAGAAAATACAAGTGGCTTTAATTTCAAAATTGTTAAAATATAACCAAAATTCAATGACAAAAAAAACAATGTTTTCAAAGATTTGCAATTAAGATTGGGCAAAATCAAAAAAAAAAAAAACAAACAAAAAAAAACAAAACAAAAATACAAACTTCATTCATTTTGCAAAAAGTGATGAAGTTTATCAATGAGGTGGTTTGAATTTTACTATCAATTCAATAGGCAATTCTTTTGTATTAATAAATTTTCAGTTTGACAGGTGGCGCTCTATTCATTCATATTGCAGTTGCAGAAATCAGTCAGATTCTGACCTCGTCCACCGCAAGGAAAGTTGGCTCCCTGTACCGCGCCAGGAAATTTTTCTCCCCGTAATCAATCCTCCAGATCTACAAATCAACAATTCACCCTTGCATGGAGTATTGCTGCCATATATGGTCTGGAGCCCCTTCTATTTGCCTCGGGGTTCTTGATAGGCTCCAGAGGCAGATATGCAATGTAGTTGACTCTGCTCTGGCATCTCGTCTACAGTCACTTTCTCAAAGACGTGCCGTCGCCTCCCTGTGTCTGTTCTACAAATACTTTCATGGAAATTTCTCCAAGGAGCTGCATTCGCTGGTTCCCAGACTTCATGAGTTCAAGTGCCCTATGAGGCTGGCATCCCACTCTCACCCCTTCACTGTCAAAACTCCTAAATGTAGCCGTCTCTTCTACTCCAATAGCTTCATGTCTCGCACGTGGAACTCCCTTCCCTATTCCAGTTTCCCTGAGAGCTATAATCTCCAGCTATTCAAATGTAATGTCAATCAACATCTCCAGTTGCCTTGATCTATCCACTACCTTTCTCCTCATCCTTTCTTCTATCACTCCTATCTGATCTTGCTCCAAATTTTCTGTAACCCCTTGCATCCTAGTGGCTTCCTGCCTTGCTTGGGGTGAAACACTTAAAAAAAAAAAAAAAAAAAAAAAAAATCACTGTATTCTTTTGATCTCTCTCTCTCTCTCACACACACACACACACACACAGAGGAGGTGCTGAAACTTTTTGCCTAATCAAGAAGCCTTTAAAAAAAAAAAAAAAAAAAAAAATTTGATGTTTGCTCAGACATTTTTTAAGTGGGTAATGCCAAGAACTTTTCAGTATCCACCTTGTATATATTAGTTTCAGTATAGTAGAATGCAGAAGGGTGGTGGTAGAGGATGTGATAGCCCCAGGCATCCATATTGGGAGGGCATCTAACCAAAGAGTGAAATAAAATTTAGTTTATATTTAATTTGAATGAAGTCTTTATTTCATGTTTCATCTGTTTTTACATATTTAAAATGTCTTCCTTTCTCACATTTCTAAGTACTAGGCCCTATAGCCCCCCCCCCCCCACTTGAGTCTTAGGGGGCATACAATCAAGGAGTTGGCCCTGGGCATCACCAATCCTATGTACGTCACTGTTCAAGTAATAAATAATTTCCATTTTTAGGAAACAATTGTAATAACAAATGTATTGTCCTAACTGATCCTTAAATCTATCAGAACAGATGATGAAAAGGGGGTTACATACAACAATGTTTAAGGTAAAAGGTAGTGTCTGTCTATATTTCTGAGATGAGGTATTGTAACTATTTACATCGTTCAGACTGTTGTCCTCATCTTTATTGTCATATTCATGATGTTTTGGCTGTTGTATATTCTGGCCTTCTTCAGGTGATATATGTTGACACATGGTCTAGTGGATAAAAGCATTGGTTGAAGTAATCCAAAAAGTGACTTGACTCAAAGAGTTATGAGTTCAATACCTGGCTACATAAGAGTTGAACAAAAACTTGGAGAGTTGAGTGACTAAAAGGAATTAACTGAAAATGAGAGATCCAGAAAAGGCATGGTATGTGGAATTAGAGCAATCTACCCCCTTGAACTAAATAAAGGGTTCGTTTTGAAATTCCAATGTATATAACCTGAAGATGGTCAGAATGTACAATGGTTGAAACATTGTGAATATGGTAATAAAGATGACGACAACAGTCCGAATAATGTAAATAGTGTAAATAGCAAAACATAGTAGATTGACAATAATAAATCTCTATTAATGACCCCAAAAGCTGAGATCCATGGAAAAAAGCTAAGTTGGTGTGTGGTTCTTAAAAGACAATGAAAATCTAAATGCACACTTGTAGGTCTAGCAGCTGCAACATGTCCATCAAAGTTTGGTTGAAAAGTGTCCTATGCTTGTCAATAGGAATAATGTTGTTCGCCATAACAGCACAAGATTATATACGACAAGAATAACAGAGGAAAACATTATGGAACTAGGTTGGTCTGTTCTATCCCACCCAACTTATTCACATGATTCTTGCACCAACCAATTATTGCCTTTAAATTGATTGCTGCAAAATGCTTTGATAGGAAAAGATTTCTCTAAAGAAAACCAGAGTCCAGAGTTTTTCTCATTAAAGCCTGCAGAACTTTACTCAAAAAATATTGAAGACCTGCCTGATAAGTGGCAACAATTCATTGCAAATAATGGTGAATATAGAATTGAATAAAATAGAATTGTACTTTATTTTTTGAAGAATAAAGAAAAACAGCAATTATTTATGATTTGACTGAATACATTCAAAGCATATTTGCTGTATGAAAATGTTCTTGAATAGAATTAGAAATAAACTTCAATTCTTATTTAATCTTGAGAATGCTTTGTAATAATTATAGTTCAATTTTTTACAATAGTGTAGTTGAGTTGAAACAGATACAAATTTCAGAATCTGTTTCAACTTAATTACAGTATCTGTTTACCAAGTGGAAGTGCATGAATATTAACACTTTTACTGTGGCATTGTCACTTGTCTCTGCTGGCCAGTTTAGGGAAAAATAAGAAATCACCTTTTACTCGAAATAAATGACTATGAAGACACTGGAGGCAAATTATCCCGGATTTTGGTTTTAATTAGTACAGTACTGCAGTACAGACTAAGCTAAATGATACCACTTAACACGTTATAATAAAAATACATCACAGGTCATATTATACACCAATTTGGAAATAGCATGAAGTATTAGTTTATAGCATAAATAGTAGAGACCAATATTCCATGTTGTCATGAAAAACGTATGTATATATTGACAAAAGGCAATGTAGGTTTCATAAATAAAAACAAACATCACATACTATTTCTCAAAGTAATCAGTTTATTTCTTGATTTTTTTCAACTGAATCATTGCGGTTTGTTTTCATTTTGTTAAGTTAGCTGAATAGCTGTTTTATAGGCAAAGAAAAATACATTGTAATAGGAGTTCTATCACTATACAATTTTTGTATAACCAATATTTTCAGCAAGACATCTTTTTACTAAAGTTTTTTTTTATCATTATGCTGTCCACTTGAATTTTTTGCACTAGACAAAATGACAGAGCTAACCATGAGAGAAACATTCAAAGATTTTTTTTAATGTTTGTATTATTATTAATAATAATAATAATAATAATAATAATAATAATGTTAAATAATAGTTTATCAGACTATTATTTTTTAGAGAAAGTGTACCTTTGTTCTGACTTCCTAAGGTTGACCATGGGGTCAGATGCAAGCCATAATAGTATGGGAAGTTGATTTGGATTGGCTGAACTAGTATGGGAAAGGAGATAAGAGAAAGGTTTCATTGAGTTGAGTCTTAACTGTCAAGCAATGTACACGTGTTCTCTTTTGCATCTGAAACGGTTCCTAAGTGAGGGGGAACAACCCCTACAGGATAGTTAGCACATGTCGAAATTAACAAAAATAGAAGTTAAAATTATCTGTGTTGGAGTCTTTCATTGCCGAACCAAAACAATTGGTGATTGCCAGCCGATTTAAAAAGCCGAGATCATTCACAGCTGTTAACATGTAACAATAATAATCAAAATGAATTCAGCAAACTCATTATTTTATTTTTCACTTGTTTAAATAATTTGGCACATTTCTAAAAAATATTTTTGATCTATTTAGATAATTTCGTAAATTGGGGTGAGGGAGCAATGCTTGACTAATTCGTCATAATGTGAAATATCAGATGACAACAATGGTTATTACAAACACTGCAGCAATAGCTTCACTAAAGTTAGTGAGCCTAAAATTACATAATTCTATGTTTTAACCCTTTTAAAATTATTTACTGTAAAAGTTATTTCTCGAAGTCAAGATTATGTGTATTTTATGTTTTATTTTATTTAAACACACTGGTATTTTTTCTGCAAACTTTCAACTGAATTTTGACAAGGCAGATATAAATTCTTCCTTTAGAAACATGACAAATTTTTCAAAAAATTTCTCAACAAAACATCGACTATATATGATAAATTTTTAAAAAATTTGAATTAAAGATAATGCAGATGAAATATTTATTAAAACATTCTTTTAAAAAATCATTATGCAAATTAAGTGTTATGTTATTTGTTAGTAAAATATATAAAAGACTGAGTTGTTTTTTTCTACTGACAAAGTGGGGGACAAACAGACAAGATTTTGCCTTATGTAAATTTATAAAAGAATCACTATTCAGTGAAAAATTCAGAGCTGTTGGTAATCACAGTCTTAAATTTTTATTGCTTGGTTATCAAAGACTTAAATCACATCATGTATTTTACATAATAACAGCTTCAAAATTTTAAAGACTACTTTTCTTTGCAACAATTGAGATTAAATAAGAACAATTTTGCTTATGTTGTTCAATGTAGCATTTTTATAGGCAGCAATTAAAAAAAAAACAAATATTGACACAGAAGCAAAGCAGATGTTTTTTTTTTAAATGTTGATTAACATGGTGGGTTTATATTTGTAAGTTGTTAACGTCTATCAAAATCTTAGGTAAATTTCATATAAAAAGCATGGAAATATCCTGATTGTGATCAATATCATCACAAAATAAAAAACACTGTACAATGTTCATGGATCCCAAAGTATCATGTGTTGAGGTTGATGCATTAAAAAAAGAATTAAAATAAGGAAGAGCTTTGTTGACTATGTAGGTGACATCTGCATCATGTCTGTCAGCAATGATCAAAGTATTTCATTAAAACTTTGCATGAACAAAATCAGCAAAGATGAAACTAACAGTTCAAATAATCACATTAAGTCTGCATGTCAGGTAAACTATAAAAACTTTGTTTATATTTCCGAGATGAGGTATTTACACTATTTATGTTGTTCGAACTATTGTACTCATCTTTATTGTCATATTCACAATGTTTCAGCCGTGGTACGCTTTGGCCTTCTTCAGGTGGAATTTCAAACCAAATCCTTTATTTAGTCCATGGGGGTAGATTGTTTTAACTCCACATGTCATACCTTTTCTGGATATATCAGTTTCAGTCAATTCCCTTTAGTAATTCAATTCTCTAAGTTTTTTTGTTCATCTCTGCTGTGGCCAGGTATTGAATACATGGCCCAGTGTGTAAAAGTGTTGGTTGAAGTAATCCAGTGACTTGACCCAGAGTTGTGAGTTCAATACCTGGCCACAGCAGAGGTGAACAAAAACTTGGAGAGTTGAGTTACTGAAGGGAAATAACTGAAACTGAGATATCCCAGTTTGATTTAGTTTATTTTGTTTTATGGCATATCAACCTCAATGAGTTATTTAATATTGACAAGATTCTTAGGATAGGTTCATATGAATAGAATATGTGTCCTTTGTAAGCAATCAGTTTGTAGATCAGGTTTCATTGACATATTTTAGTAAAAGGATTTTGTCGAGACTCAAATGTATTGTTGGTAATATTTTTCTTTTCCAAAAATATATTGCTAATATTTCTACTATAAAAATCTATTTTTATGCTTTAATATTACAGGTACTACCACTCCTGAGATATCCAGAAAAGGCATGGCACGTGGAACAAGAATAATCTATACTAACATATTTCACCTGAAGAAGGTTGGAGCGTACAATGGCTGAAATGTTGTGAATATGACAATAAAGATGAGGACAATAGTCTAAACAATGTAAATAGTGCAAATATAAAAACTTTCTTCAGACTTATTTTTTTTTTTGTAGTAGATTCTTTCAAAATCTATTCCAAACGTTTTAAAAATACTTTGCAATGAAATAAGAAAATATTGTTGTAATAAAACATATTTTCTTGCTTAGCCAGAAAGAGTATTTTTAAAAACCACAATCTCAGTGTACAAATGAGTTTCATGGCATCTTTAAATAAAATCTGTAGATGATATATTTTGCTTAAAATGCTTCTTTGACTGTCGAATGATGAACTGACAAGTGATTTTCTGCGAGTTCTCAGGTATGTACAAATCTTTCCAGTATGACGGTTCTCATTTGCACTTAAGAAATATTTTTGACTTTAAAACTTTTGGCACATGCCGTATTGTCAAAGACACTCTTGTAGTTCGTTGTAATACATCTCCTAATTTTACCCCGGGGCAGTGGTCCAGATTGGCAACGATGTCTGTGATTTTGTCTTCCTTCTGCTCAGCAATGCCATGTAGGTAGTTTTCATACATTGATTCTTTCACAAGAATTAAGCTGCGAGGTTCTAGCAGAATACTGAGAAAATGGCGACTTTCAAAGGAATGATCCAACTACAAAAAGAAGGAAAAAATTGTTTTCATACATAATTTGTGATAATTTCATCACACAATATTTTTCTAGCAACTATAGAAAACTTATGACTTAACTGTTTACTATAAGAGATTGTAACTGCTTTCAAGATGTAGCCATGACATTCAGCATTTCTTTAGGAAACACTATCTCCTGTCTATGATTATCTTGTAAAATTGTAGATGGCTAAAGACATATTCATTTGATAAACATTGATCAGAATAAAGTTATCTTGGGAAATTAACTCTTAAATGTACATATAAATCAACACTAGTTTCAGTGGGTTTCTTAATTATTTGAGAATACTAAATTTTGTTAACGACTATCCTCTACCAAGTGTTCTAAGAAATAGGACTCAAATTAAACCTTTCCAAAACAAAAAAACTATGATCTGGAATTGGAATGAAAGCAGTGATGGCGCCTACACTGAATCCAGCATAAAAATTCAGAATGTGGAATTAGTAAGTATTAAACATTACAAATCTTTTAGGGTTGTTAATTCCACTCTTTTAGGGAATGTAGATTTATTGCAAATTAAATTACAATTGTGGCATGAGGCTGAAGGGGAAGTGGGGTGAGGTTGGTCTACACTAACTACCCTAATCCTAGTTAATCCAATTCACAACCCATTCATACATTACAATTTACTCATTCACCACAAGAACTTATCCATCTTATTCACTTAGCCATTCAATCCACCATATACCACAATAGCACAATTTCATGATATAACAAATATCCTTTTTTTGGGTTTTTATTATTTTTTATAAAAATATATAAAAATTTAATTACATGAAATGAGGGGGGGAAGGTGAACCCACAAACAAAAGTAAAATATAACAAAACATTCAAATCAAAAATAAAATGTGTTAGTAGGACCCATCCCCCCCCCCCACAAAAGTAAGAGTGGCTGGCAGTAAGTAGAATCAAGAAGCTTGCTGACTAAATGAAAGGGAAGGAAAAAATAAATTATGGAGTTGAGAAACTATCAATGACTGATCCAGCCAAGATGAAAAGGGGACAAAAACAAATTAGGAAAACTTTTTGGGAATGACAGTAAAACACTTCCCCTCCCCACTTTGTAGACAGAAGCACACAAATGCATGCTGGGATTTTTTCCTAGCCAATAAAATAAGCCGGTTCTTGGTTTCATCTTGAAGTCAGAATGCTATGTTTGCTTATCCAGACTGGCTTTCGTGTGTCAACCTTAATTCTTAGTTTGAGAACTTTTTGCCTTATTACTGTTAATTTGCCTTGCATATATTGTTTGCTTGCTTTATATTATTTTTTGCCTTGTTCTTTTCTTGTTATTGCTTATTATGAACTTTGCCAATTCTATTTGTTGAGCAGTTCTGCCATTTACTTACATCTAACCATGGCTACTCACCTTGGAGAATAGATCAGTTGCAACAAATTTAGTTTAGAAGATAAAGAAATTGAACATAGAACAGGTTGTGCTAAGGAAAGTTTCACCCAACACTACAAGTTACTACAAAACCAAAGCAATAACCTAAAAATGTGAGTCATGTTCTTTAATAGTCTTGTCAGATTGAGACTTTCATATGGATATTAAGCATGACACCAAACTCATTCATATCTAAACTGTTCATTGCATATAACAGTTTCCTCAAATTGATGGTTAGAAATGGCTTCAAACAAATGAAGGATGTACGTATTAGTGAGGATCATTCTTCTTTGAACCTCATAGACTAGTGTTACAGAATGACAAACAAAAAACTGTTATCTGATAACAGAAACCATATCACTTGAGAACATTCAACAGCAGCCACAACTAAAATGGGTAGCACTTGAAGAGAGAATAATTGTAACAATATTGGACATGAGAATATTGTAGATTTTGGAAAACTATGCTAAATGGTTTGGTAAGGATTAAAATAAAAATGACAATTCTCATAACTTAGAACTGTATATTCACTCACAGCTGTGAGGTTGGTATAATTCAGAATATGGTAACCACAATTTGAAACAATAGGTATTTTGATTTAGTTTGGTTTGATTTGGTTTGTTTTATGGCATATGAACCTCAATGGGTCATTTAATGCTGACTTTTCTTTTCCTGGTAATATTTTTGTTTTGTCAACAATCTATTTCTGTTAATATGTTTTTCCTCAAAAATGTGTAGCTGGTAATATTATTTTTCAAAAAACATATTGCTGGTAATATTATTTTTCAAAAAACATATTGCTGGTAATATTATTTTTCAAAAAACATATTGCTGGTAATATTATTTTTCAAAAAACATATTGCTGGTAATATTATTTTTCAAAAAACATATTGCTGGTAATAGTTTTTTTTCAAAAACATATTGCTGGTAATTTTTTTTCTTCAAAAATTTATTTCTAGTAATAATTTATTACTAAGTATTTCTGGTATTAAAACCAATTTTTACACTTTTATAATGCTTTTTTACCTCAGTTTTGTGGTTAACTATATTGCCCATAGCTGGGATCCTAACAGGTGCTACCATCCCAGGTCAGGGTGGATCTGAGAACACCAGCAATTAAGAGGTGGTTCCACGCTCCTCAAAGCCTCCTGATCAGAATCCTTGCTGTTGAATGTAGTTTATTGTCATACCCAGGACGCAATAGGTATTTTGACTAAACAGTTGACAAGGTCAAAAGGACATGGTAAATGCATGTGTGCAGGAAATTGGGGAATCCCCAAAATTGCATGAGTGCTTAAATTGGGAGGTCCCATGTGTGAATTAAGACCACCTCTGGGGAATCACACAGTCAGAAGGAATTACGCAGAAACATCTGTTTATTCAGGTGTGCAGTTGCCAGTCAGTTCGGAAGAGTTTTTTTTTTTAAAGCCAGTTGGAGAGGTGGAGTGAGTCAGGGTCCACATACAGTCATCACAGAAGTCACTAAAAAGGTCATCAGAAGCGAGACTTTACTTAATCATAGTGCTTTTCAGTAATAATTACTTTGCCAGACAGAATTACAGAGAACTTACTTAAACCAGTGTTCCCATATTGTTTTGCTAATGTTTGCACTCACAGTATCAACAGTTGTGAATATTGCCAACATCAAATTAAACCAACTTGTTATTGTTTATAAGTTGACTTATTCGTTGACAGAAATTATAATACTGCTGTAATCTGACTATTAGGGTCAATTTAATCTTGTTTGAGAGATCTGGCAGACTTTGTCAGATACATTTTTTCCAGGATCTAAAAAACACAACATTTCTGATAGAAATTTACTGAATCAACTATCAGCTGGAATGAAGAAGTAGTGACCCAACCACCTAGAAGCAATGGCCATAAGTGATAAAACCCTGGCAACTGTAGGTTGGAGAAGTAGAAGTGTTATAAAAAAATAGCGTCATAAACCAGTTTGTGACCTTGGGCAGTGGAGTTATAAACTATGACTAACAATAGTGCCTCAGTAGAAGTATTATATAATAACAGAATCAAGATGCTGTCATTACACACAACTTCACACAAAAGGCTGGGAAGGAAACTCCTGTCAATAGTGGAAAGTATAATAATATTGGTTTTTAACACATATTCATTTTTTTTCTGATGTTCTGCAAATTATTTTGAAAAATAATCTTTTGTGGCAGTTTTTGCTTCTTACCTACTCTAGTCATCCTGTGAAACTTATCTAATGTAATTGAAATTTTATTTCAGATTAGATATGGAATGCCAAGATGATGTAAATAAGCATGGAATGTATTGTTTGGTCAACAGCATACCCAGGGCCAGTAGTATATATATGTTAATTTTATATCTTGTGTATGATTCAACCCCCTTAAAATTAGCTTCAAAATTAAGTATTCAAATGTCACATGATACATGAGTATATATGGTATGTTTTTAAATGTTTCTGGGCACTAAGGAATAGCAGAATGGATTACTACACTATAATTCTTTTATTATATTTAGATAAATTATTTCTGAAAATTCTTTGGAAAAGAATACAATATATTTACAGTTGGCAAAGTTCAGCAAGCCACTGAAATTAAATGTCTGTAAATGTATCAAATTTTATCATGGCAATGGTGATGCCCAAGTTAAAAAAAAGTTTTAATTAAATGTGTCTTGTTGGTCATTTGCTACAGAGCAGTCATCAGTAAGCTGGTTATGCTGACCATTATTAAAGTAGCAAGTTTGATTTTAAGTGCTCCACAATTGTGACCTTGTGTAAGACAAAGGTCATCTTGGTAAATACTGAGTGTGTAATTTTCCCTTGACATAAATTATTTAACTGCTTGCTCAAGATCAGACCTCTGAGCTTAAATAATTTTGTGTGCAGAAGTGAATCTAAAAATGCTTAAAATCTCCTTAATAACCGAGCAAACAAATCAAGACTTTATTGAGTGACAATTTCTTTCGTTTTTTTTTACAGCAACAATATTTGATTGTTAATTATTCAGAATTACAAATACTAAAGTAAATTATGAAACACGCACATATGCAAAGCAAAACATTCAACGGGAAACGCTTACAAAGGGACATAAGTATAATTTAATTGCAACTCTTGCCTTATTAACAAAAACTGTTGATACCCATAAATTTGAATGTCAGTTTATTAGAATATTATAAGAATAATGGAATAATATAAGAAAAAGTAAATGAATATTTTCTTTTTATTAAATCACATTTAAGGTTAGAAGCCTCAAATTTTGATTTGGTATATATTTAGATGGTAATTAAAATAAAATTTTAAAAAATTTGTAACATACAAATCAAAAAACATTGATAATGAGTTCCTTCAGAAAAAGGTAAAAATTAATTTAGATATCTGTGTATCAGTTTGATATCCTAATATATTATGATCCAACTAACATTGTAAAATCTGACCAAATGGCAAAACACCAAATTCATATTTTTGGAAAGGTTTCAAAGTAGGACTTAAAACTTTTCAGCATCCCCTTGTATAAATGTAGTTATAATGAAATTGGTTCCAATACATTATTAAACAGTAACATAACAGTTCACTATCTAGATTAGTACATTGTATACATGCAATGTTAGGCAACATAACATTTACTAAAATGCTATTTTTCAAGTTAGAAAAACACTAATATTCAAACATTAGATTTTTATTTTACAAATTAATGTACACCAATAAAGTAATTAATTTAAATTTGACAATTTCTAATAAAAGTCATTACTCACTTGTGCTTCATTGTTTTCAACATTGTTCAAATGATGATAAAAATCCAAAAATGTATGAGAACCAAGACTGATGGTTGCAACAGTTGGGTAAAACAATGGACCATCTTCATGGGGCTGAAAACAAGAGTTAACAAATTGTTCAATTTAAAGATTAAAGAGAAAGAAGGAAGGTGTTAATATGAGTACTGGCATCTACAAAGTCTTGAATATAACAAGCATTTTTGGAAGTGATAATGAGCTTTTGCTTGACATAGCAAAAGTGATAAGTGAAGCTGTCCAACATCACAAAACAAACTTCAGCCATTCAGTTTTTATAAGACCTGAATACTATATCTGGTATTTGAGACTATTTTTTTTTTTAATAGTTTTCATTTTTATAGAAGATTTCAAATTTCTGATGGAATTTTTGAGATGAGGAATTATTATTATTATTATGTATTTGTTATTTGGACCAGCATGCTTTAATATCTAATTTGAACTTACGTTTTGTTTTGTATGACTTAGGTCTTTAGCAACACAGTTCTAATAAGTCATATCACTAAATGAGATGAATATAAAAAAGTCCACTTATAATAGTTGTCAAATAATAATAACCAAATCTCCTCTAAATAAGTGACTTACCATGATTCCTTGTCCAGTTTCATACTCATTGACCAACACATGATTAGGAATTTTATCATCAATTGCTTTTATTGCAGTCAACTGTTTCACGCAGACCTGAAGCCACTAGTAAAAAAGAGGAAAAAATGTCTTTAAAAATTTTAAATACATTAGAGGAATATTTACACTATATTGTTTGGACTGTTGTCATCATCTTTATTGTCATATTCATGTTTTGGCTGTTGCATGCTCCAGCCTTCTTCAGGTGATATACATTAGAATTTCAAACTGAACTCATCATATTGTCTACTGAAGAAGGCCAAAGCGTACAATAGCCAAAACGTCATGAATATGACAATAAGATGAGAACAGTCCAAACAATGTAAATAGTGTAAATAGTTACAATATCTCATCTCAGAAATATTAGGTTGGTGCAAAAATAATACCGTTTTTTGACATTAAAAAAATGTCAAAAAACGATATTATTTTTGCACCAACCTAATATAAACAGACATTAGAAAAAATATAAAGGTCATTTCTTCCAGAAAAAGTAGTTCCAGAGAATACCTCAATGACAGCATTCAATAAGAAAATACTTAGTTTCAAAGATACCAATATAAAGTTGGTGAGACTTAGTTAGTCCAAAATAGTAACTCAGAAGTCTATCTAATGTTAACACTTGGCTGTTGGCAATAGTTAACTATAATTATAACATAGTTTAGGGAGTTTATTTGAAAATCAAGAAAATTCAAATCTGTTAAAAACAGCATTAGTATCTGCCTTCAATGTAAAGTGGAATAACTTACCACAACTTTAATTTTAGAATCTATAGAAAAAAAATAAGAGAAATTCTTCAATAATGAAAGGGAGTCTTGATTTCTTCCTTTCTTATTGTTTGTTTTTTTTTTACCCCAAGCAAGAGAAGGAATGCCACTTGTACACGGGGGGGGAGTAATAGGGAGTGAAAGTGAGAGAAAAAACTGAGTATAGGGAGGACAAAAGATGAACAGGATTCAAGAAGATAGAAGATGACTATTGAGGTTGCATTAAAATTTTTGAAGATTGTAGTTATCAGGGAAGCAAGAAAACAGAAGTGAGTTCCACAAGTGGGAAGTGTGAGAAAAGAAACTGTTGGAGAAGAAGTGACAGTTACATTTAGCTATTTAAATTGTACATGGGTGGGACCTAGATTCTGATCTAGTGGCACACTTAAATTCATGGAGTTGGGGCACCAGTGAAAAAAAGCTTGTCAGAACAGTTGCCATGAAAATATTTGTAGAAAAAGACAGAAGCCACGTCATGTTGGTGAGAAAGTGACTGAACCCGAGATGCCAAGTTAGGATTGATTAAATTACAGATACTTCTTTGGATTTTGTCAAGAACCTCAAGATGAATAGCAAGAGCAGCAGACTAGATATAGCAACAGTATTCAATGTAGAATGGTAGATTTGTAAATATGCAGGGTAGACTCTGCAAAGAAAAACTTCATGGCATGACACAGTGACCAAACTTTCCTTGAAGTAGATGCAGCTATTGATTTGATATAGTCACTCCACTTCAAGTCAGTTGAAAACTAAATCAATTGAAAGCCAAGAAGGGTTATAATTGCTATTTCATAAATTACGTCTCTTTATGAGAAAATAAATCTGAGAAAAGAAATTTTGAATCAGGACAAAATCAAACAAAAATGAATGAGTAATCTATTAAGTGTGTGCAAAAATTCTCAGATTTTTTTTTGAAAACTAGAGACTGAATACATACAGGAGAAAATCATTTTTTATAGAGTCTTTTAGGCACCTAATAAATGGACTTTATGAAATTAAAATGTTTGGATTTATAATGGTATATTAAAATAAATTTCCAAATTGTTAGGCCTAACTAGATCCAATTTTTTTTTTTTTTTTAAATCAGTATTGCCCCATGCAAGGCAGTAAAACTACTAAAACACAAGGGTTTACAGGATATGGAAGAATTAGGAATGAAAACATTAATAATGAGCAGAAAGAGAAAAGAATCATCAGGAGGACAGTAGATAGCGATTGACATTGCATTTAAATTTTTGCAGATTAAAGTTGGCTGGAAAGGATAGAGCTGGAAGGGAGTTCCACAAGTGAGAAGTACAAGAAAAGAAACTGCTAGCATAGAACTTTCAGTTACATCTAGCCAGACTGTAAATTGATGAGATCTCGACAGTAGTCTAGTACTGAGCTTAAATTCATAAAGTTTAGGTACCATAGTAAAGAGCTCATCTGAACAATTACCATGAAAGTATTTATAGAAAAGATACAGAGAGGCAACCTTAGAGTGGTGGAAAAGTGACAAGCTGAGCTGCCTGATCAGGACCAATAATATCGCCGATTCTTTTTTATTCAATTTTTACCCAGAATTTTAGAAACAGATCAAGTTTCTCAGAATATTACAATAAATTCTAGCAATTTGGAATGGTAAATGATTGAACATACAAGCTATGATAAAAACTATGGCATATTTCCATTTAGATTGTTACTGATTTTCTTGAAGATATAAAAATGCTGAAGAAGGTAAAGAGTACAAAATAACCTGTGGTAATGGTTCAGCTATCATACCCTTGGGATGAGGGAGGCCTCCTACAATGAAAACAAAAGGCAAAGTTAGAAACTAGAAAAAAAAAAGAAAAAGAAAAGAAAAAAGCCTACAAAAATTTTAGATCCTCTTTGTACGCTTTTCTACCACAAATATTACAACCTGAAATAAAAAAGGTAAAAATTACAACAATTGTTTTGTTTTCATTCAGCAAATATGAGTAATGGTACATACATGAACGTTGTATGATGTGGAAGCTGCCAACAAGAAAGCAAGCAACTGATACTAGAAATTTGTGCAATTAAATTGAAATATCTTCAGGATATTTGAAAGCCAAGAGATATATTACTCATATAATTTTTTTTATTCAGTAATCAAAAATATCATTAAAAAAAGAAATAATACTATGAATAATGATAATATAACTGAAAAAATATGTGAAAGTCACAATAATTTAATGTATTTTCAGGCTAGCAGAACGTCTGCCAAAAGATGCTTAATAGATAACTAGAGCTTTAGGTACCTCCACATATTCGTAATACCTAAGGTTTAAAATGAATTTCAAAAAATAATGTTTTGGCTTTTGACAATATAAAGCATGGTAGGAGGAGTCTGGTACTCTTTGGTACATTACAAAGAACTGACGATTTTTCTAGCATCTTTACCAATGGATCTTATATATGAGTTTGACTTAAGGTCTGAAATAAAATTGAGTCCCAACAAATAACAATACCACTGTACATCATAAATGGAGAAAATTCAGGGTCTGTTTGGTGGTTTTTAAGGTATTAAGCCAGTCTTTCTCCCATTGAGCTGTAAAAACCTAAGTCAGAGGAGAGATCAGCTGCCAAACTCTGATCATATAGACCATATAGAGGTTCACCCACAAACTGTGATATCATCCCAAAAAAATATTTACTAATGATCTGAGAACATTCTTCAGTAGATCTCTAATATAAAGCAGGAAGAAGAAAAAAAATAATTTAAAGTCAAATATGCAAAATAATTGTCTTCATTAATCAAAAACCACTAATTCAGGCATTATACATGTGCTGGTAGATATACAATGATAAAATTTTATGTAGGGATTTTCACAAAAAACACACTACCTAAGGTTTAAAATGAATTTAAAAAAATGAAAATTCTTTCTTGAAGATTTATTTTAGTTTTAACCTCAAGCTAATAGATTAAATTTAATATTACCAATAAACAAAATACTTGGATGTATTTCAAAACTATTTAAATTGAATGGAAAAAGATTTTGTCTTGAAATCAATAACATTGCTGATTTTAACTCCATTTTTAGCCTTCTATCACTGCAATGTAATTCCCTTTATTAAAAAAATCTTTAAAAAATAAAATATATTTTTCTATTTTATTGAATTTTAGGTTCTTTGGCTTTGAATTTACTATAGTTATTGCTTTTATTTTCTGATAATGTTGTGTATGGATGCCTGTATTTACAAAAATATCATGTTTATGCACACAAAAAAAATTCCAAAATTCTTTTTAAAAGATGAATTGTACTAATCTTTTCCATTTATGATTAGTAAATATAGTTTTTACTTAATAACAATATCATCTAATCACTCTAAAGTAAGACAGAATTTTAAAAGATTTAAAACTTTATAAATTATAATTAAAATCTTTAAAAAATAAAAACAATTTTTGTTAAAATTCATTATTCATTTGAAAAAAAGAATTTTTAATACAATAGTGTCCATAATATATCTTATTTATAAAAGCAATTAAAAGGTTTTCTAATTAAATAATCTCTTAGTTTTATGGCATTTTTTTTATTTTAGAATTCAGAGCAGATTTTCAGTAACTGGGGTTCCTATTTTACAAAAAGATATTGACTATTTAAATTCTACAAGGAGTTCTGCTGTTAAATAATATAAACATTAAGCACTATAAAATTGAATTTCTCAAAATTTCATAAAATTAAATAAGTGGTGGGCAACAGATATATTAGGTTGGTGCAAAAATTATGACGTAATAATGTTATTTTTTGACGTATTTTTAGCGTCAAAAAACAACATTATTACGTCATTATTTTTGCACCAACCTAATAAAAAGAAAAAAAAATTTACCAAGATTTTCTTAACCCCCACCACCCAATATTTCTAAAATTTCTAATTTAATTCATTTGTGAATAAGTCTTGAAAGTCTCTTTAAAATCTGACAAATATTTGAATTTTGAAAGAATTTCCAAGTCAATGTGTTTTTCACTGCAAGAAAAGACATTTTAAAATATCCTAATCTTTGGCCACTTGTGCTGGTGAAAAAAAAAAAAAAGAAAAAACATGATTTTTAACCAAAATTTTGAATGTTTTAAAAATAATCAAAAAATCCTTTGATTTTGATAAGACTTTGTTTTCATTAAGTTTGGGGCATTTTTTCATCAATGTAAGCTAATTTTTTTTAGAGAATCAGAATTTAATAATATTAAATCAAGAAAATTTCAAGTGTCTTATCTGATTGACCAACTCAAGAATTTTATGCTGAAAAACTGGCCGTAATGAGAGTTTCAACTTGAAACTCTTGAGCCAGTCAACCAGATAAGTGACTTTAACTTTTCTTGATTTATTAAATGAAAAAAGAAATAATTGAAGAGAAGCAACATATGCAACTGATAAATGATTAAATAACTGAATAAAAGATATAATTGGTAGAAATGTGTTAAAATAAACCGGACTCTTATTGCGGGATACTTGTATGTTTACATAAATATTAATTACCATTATGTTGCAGGAATCAACACTTTGGATAGTAAATATTAGGTTGGTGCAAAAATAATGTCGTTTTTCTTTTGAAGTTGAACGTCAAAAAACGTCATTATTTTTGAACCAACCTAATATTTATGAACTGGAATATTTATCTGCAACCAATATTAGCAGACTCAATGTGAGACCAAGTGAAAATGAATAATATAAAACAACAATGTATGTATTAACGAAAGGAATTACATGTGTAGACAATTGTAAGGAAAAAAAAAAAACAATAAAACTAGTTATAATAGGAATGTGTGTGTATGTGTGTATGAGAAAGTACAAAAGTCAAGAGAGATAGAGAGAGAGAGAAAAAACCATGAAAATGAACATGCTTTAATGGGTGACACTTAACTCACATGCAACTGCATCTAAAAGCAAGAGTTGAAAAGACCAAAAAGAGGGTGAGTGAGAATATCATTGCCTATTTACAGGTTTATAGAGTGCCCCCTAGTATGCGTTTTGGCAAAGCAAAGTGAGATAACCCACACACTATTCAAAGAGGTTTTCAAAGAATAGAGATATGTTAAAAAAAGACTTTACCCATTGGCAAACCTAGAGCAAGGGCAGGAGGCACAGTTTGGCCTGAACAGCAAATGTTAAGGGTTTGGAATTTAGGTGAATTAGCATAATGTAGTAGCATATTGTTGTAATGAAAGTAGATGTGTAATTTTGAAATGTTGTTTAGAGGGGCTGCTAATTCAACAAATGCCCTGGTGGTGGCATAAACACTCAGTACTCCATTGATTTTACTCCATTTAAAGAGATTTTCAGTGAAATGAATGCATATTTTGTTTTTTCTAGTAATGAAAGTTGTGCAACAAAAAAGGAATGACACTATGCTCAACAGGGATTTGGAATGGAATTCTTTGATGAACAAAGGAGTGAAAATATCTAAAAGTGGCTAAGAAATTGGTCAACTCATTTTACGACTCCAGAAAGTACCTGACTCCTTCTGAAATGTTTTATCATTGCAAGAGTCAGATTAGACCCAAAATAGAGTATTGCTGCAATATATGGACTGGAGTTGCTCAATTTTTATTTTCCAATCATTCTGCAATGCTTCATCTTTACAAGAGTCAGGTTAGCCCCAAAATGACGTAATACTGCCATATATGGACTGGAGCTGCTCAATCTTCACTTTCCAATCCTTCTGCAATGCTTCATCTTTACAAGAGTCAGATTAGATACAAAATGACGTAATGCTGCCATATATGAACTGGAGCTGCTCAATCTTCACTTTCCAGTCCTTCTGCAATGCTTCATCTTTACAAGAGACAGATACAAAATGGATTATTGCTGCAATATATGGACTGCAGCGGCACAATCTTCACTTTCCATTTCTTATGCAATGCCTCATCTTTACAAGAGTCAGATTATGATACAAAATGGAGTATTGCTGCAATATATCGACCGGAGCTGCTCACTCTTCACTTTCCAGTCCTTCTGCAATGCTTCATCTTTACAAGATTCAGATTATCCCCAAAATGACGTAATGCTGCAATATATGGACTGGAGCTGCTCAATCTTTACTTTCCAGTCCTTCTGCAATGCTTCATCTTTACAAAAGTCAGATTAGCCTCAAAATGACATAATGCTGCAATATATGGACTGGAGCTGCTCAATCTTCACTTACCAATCCTTCTGCAATGCTTCATCTTTACAAGAGTCAGATTGGATACAAAATGACATAATGCTGCAATATATGGACTGGAGCTGCTCAATCTTCACTTTCCAGTCCTTCTGCAAGGCTTCATTTTTACAAGAATCAGATTAGATACAAAATGATGTAATGCAGCCATGCTTCATCTTTACAAGGGTCTGATTAGCCCCATGATGACGTAATGCTGCCATATATGGACTGGAGCTGCTCAATCCTCACTTTCCAATCCTTCTGAAATGCTTCATCTTTACAAGAGTCAGATTAGATACAAAATGACGTAATGCAGCAATATATAGACTGGAGCTGCTCAATCTTCACTTTCCAATCCTTCTGCAATGTTTCATCTTTACAAGAGTTAGATTAGATACAAAATGACATAATGCTGCCATATATGAACTGGAGCTGCTCAATCATCACTTTCCAGTCCTTCCGCAATGCTTCATTTTTACAAGAGTTAGATTAGATACAAAATGATGTAATGCTGCCATGCTTCATCTTTACAAGAGTCATATTATCGCCAAAATGATGTAATGCTGCCATATATGGACTGGGGCGGCTCAATCTTCACTTTCCAATCCTTCTGCAATGCTTCATCTTTACAAGAGTCAGATTAGATACAAAATGACGTAATGCTGCCATATATGAACTGGAGCTGCTCAATCTTCACTTTCCAGTCCTTCTGCAATGCTTCATCTTTACAAGAGACAGATACAAAATGGATTATTGCTGCAATATATGGACTGCAGCGGCACAATCTTCACTTTCCATTTCTTATGCAATGCCTCATCTTTACAAGAGTCAGATTAGATACAAAATGGAGTATTGCTGCAATATATCGACCGGAGCTGCTCACTCTTCACTTTCCAGTCCTTCTGCAATGCTTCATCTTTACAAGATTCAGATTATCCCCAAAATGACGTAATGCTGCAATATATGGACTGGAGCTGCTCAATCTTTACTTTCCAGTCCTTCTGCAATGCTTCATCTTTACAAAAGTCAGATTAGCCTCAAAATGACATAATGCTGCAATATATGGACTGGAGCTGCTCAATCTTCACTTACCAATCCTTCTGCAATGCTTCATCTTTACAAGAGTCAGATTGGATACAAAATGACATAATGCTGCAATATATGGACTGGAGCTGCTCAATCTTCACTTTCCAGTCCTTCTGCAAGGCTTCATTTTTACAAGAATCAGATTAGATACAAAATGATGTAATGCAGCCATGCTTCATCTTTACAAGAGACAGATACAAAATGGATTATTGCTGCAATATATGGACTGCAGCGGCACAATCTTCACTTTCCATTTCTTATGCAATGCCTCATCTTTACAAGAGTCAGATTAGATACAAAATGGAGTATTACTGCAATATATCGACCGGAGCTGCTCACTCTTCACTTTCCAGTCCTTCTGCAATGCTTCATCTTTACAAGATTCAGATTATTCCCAAAATGACGTAATGCTGCAATATATGGACTGGAGCTGCTCAATCTTTACTTTCCAGTCCTTCTGCAATGCTTCATCTTTACAAAAGTCAGATTAGCCTCAAAATGACATAATGCTGCAATATATGGACTGGAGCTGCTCAATCTTCACTTACCAATCCTTCTGCAATGCTTCATCTTTACAAGAGTCAGATTGGATACAAAATGACATAATGCTGCAATATATGGACTGGAGCTGCTCAATCTTCACTTTCCAGTCCTTCTGCAAGGCTTCATTTTTACAAGAATGAGATTAGATACAAAATAATGTAATGCGGCCATGCTTCATCTTTACAAGGGTCTGATTAGCCCCATGATGTCGTAATGCTGCCATATATGAACTGGAGCTGCTCAATCATCACTTTCCAGTCCTTCCGCAATGCTTCATTTTTACAAGAGTTAGATTAGATACAAAATGATGTAATGCTGCCATGCTTCATCTTTACAAGAGTCATATTATCGCCAAAATGATGTAATGCTGCCATATATGGACTGGACCGGCTCAATCTTCACTTTCCAGTCCTTCTGCAATGCTTCATCTTTACAAGAGTCAGATTAGATACAAAATGACGTAATGCTGCAATATATGGACTGGATCAGCTCAATCTTCATTTTCTAGTCCTTCTGCAATGCTTCATTTTTACAAGAGTCAGATTGGATACAAAATGATGTAATGGTGCCATGCTTCATCTTTGCAAGAGTCTGATTAGCCCCAAAATGACGTAATGCTGTGATATATGGACTGCAGCTGCTCAATCTTCACTTTCCAATCCTTCTGCAATGCTTCATCTTTACAAGAGTCAGATTAGATACAAAATGACAGAATGCTGCCATATATGGACTGGAGCTGCTCAATCCTCACTTTCCAATCCTTCTGAAATGCTTCATCTTTACAAGAGTCAGATTAGATACAAAATGACGTAATGCAGCAATATATAGACTGGAGCTGCTCAATCTTCACTTTCCAATCCTTCTGCAATGTTTCATCTTTACAAGAGTTAGATTAGATACAAAATGACATAATGCTGCCATATATGAACTGGAGCTGCTCAATCATCACTTTCCAGTCATTCCGCAATGCTTCATTTTTACAAGAGTTAGATTAGATACAAAATGACGTAATGCTGCAATATATGGATTGGAGTTGCTTAATCTTGACATTTACAGTACTTCTGCAATGCGTCATCTTTACAAGATTCAGATTAGCCCCAAAATGACGTAATGCTGCAATATATGGACTGGAGCTGCTTAATCTTCACTTTTCAGTCCTTCTGCAATGCTTCATTTTTACAAGAGTCAGATTAGATACAAAATGATGTAATGCTGCCATGCTTCATCTTTACAAGAGTCATATTAGCGCCAAAATGACGTAATGCTGCGATATATGGACTGGAGCTGCTCAATCTTCACTTTCCAATCCTTCTGCAATGTTTCATCTTTACAAGAGTCAGATTAGATACAAAATGGTGTAATCCTGCCATATATGGACTGGAGCTGCTCAATCTTCACTTTCCATTTGTTTGTTTGGGTTTTATGGCATATCAACCATTGTGGGTTATTTAATGCCAAATCAAGTTTATATATATATATATATATATATATATATATATATATATATATATATATATATATATATATATATGCCAAATATATCAATTTTAAATGCCTAGTTTGTATGAAACATTTTTAGCAAGCTAGTGCTTATTTGCTTGTACACTGCAAAATAATCCTAGGCATTTTTGTTTAAGTCAAGAATTTCCATTTGATAAGGACAATTTATTTGCAAAATGGTAAAAACGTAGGATATGTTGTTTATGCATCAGTCTACATCTTTGACTTGTTTGTTTGGTTTTATGGCATATCAACCACTGTGGGTTATTTAACGCCAAATCCAGTTTATATGAATTTTAAACGCCTATTTTGTATGGAATAAAAAATGTATAGCTGGCAACATTATTGTTTCAAAAAAAAACGTAGAGCTGGCAACATTACTTCTTTTACAAAAAAAACGTAGAGCTGGCAACATTATTTTTCTGAAAACATTATCTGATACCTTGCTGTTGGAAGTAGTTTAGCGCCGCACCCAGGACGCGAATGTAGTTTACCGTCATACCCAGGACGTGAGTAAGACTTGGAAGACTAGGAGTTCACTATTTGCTCATAGCTGGGACCCTAACAGGTGCTACCACCCCGGGTCAAGGTGGACCTGGGAACACCAGCAATTAAGAGGTGGTTCCACGCTCCTCAAAACCTCCTGATCAAAGGCCTTCCTGTTGGATGCAGTTTAACGTCTTACCCAGGAAATGGATGCAGTTTAACGTCATACCCAGGACGTTTCACTTTCCAGTCCTCCTGTCATGCTTCATCTTTACAAGTCATATTAGCCCCAAAATGATGTAATGCTGCCATATATGGACTGGAGCTGCTCAATCTACACTTTCCAATCCTTCTGCAATGCTTCCTCTTTACAAGAGTCAGATTAGCCCCCAAATGACGTAATGCTGCAATATGTGGACTGGAGTTGCTCAATCTTCACTTTCCAATCCTTCTGCAATGCTTCATCTTTACAAGAGACAGATACAAAATGGAGTATTGCTGCAATATATGGACTGCAGCTGCTTAATCTTTACTTTCCAGTCCTTCTGCAATGCTTCCTCTTTACAAGATTCAGATTAGCCCCAAAATGATGTAATGCTGCAATATATGGACTGGAGCTGATCAAACTTTACTTTCCATTTTTTTGCAATGCTTCATCTTTACAAGATTCAGATTAGCCCCAAAATGACGTAATGCTGCAATATATGGACTGGAGCTGCTCAATCTTGACTTTCCATTCCTTCTGCAATTCTTCATCTTTACAAGAGTCTGATTAGATACAAAATGACATAATGCTGCCATATATGGACTGGAGCTGCTCAATCTTGACTTTCCATTCCTTTTGCAATGCGTCATCTTTACAAGATTCAGATTAGCCCCCAAATGACGTAATGCTGCAATATATGAGCTGGAGCTGCTCAATCTTCACTTTCCAGTCCTTCTGCAATTCTTCATCTTTACAAGTCTGATTAGATACAAAATGACATAATGCTGCCATATATGGACTGGAGCTGCTCAATCCTCACTTTCCAATCCTTCTGCAATGCTTCATCTTTACAAGAGACAGATACAAAATGGAGTATTGCTGCAATATATGTACTGGAGCTGCTCAATCTTCACTTTCCAGTCCTGGAATGCGTCATCTTTACAAGATTCAGATTAGCCCCAAAATGATGTAATGCTGCAATATATGGACTGGAGCTGCTCAATCTTCACTTTCCAGTCCGCCTGCAATGCTTCAATTTTACAAGAGTCAGATTAGCCCCAAATGACGTAATGCTGCAATATATGGACTGGAGCTGTTCAATCTTCACTTTCCATTCCTCCTGTCATGCTTCATCTTTACAGGACACAGATTAGATAAAAAATGACGTAATGCTGCAATATATGGATTGGAGCTGCTCAATCTGCACCCTCCAGTCCTTCTGTAATGATTCCTCTTTATAAGAGTCAGATTAGATACAAAATGACATAATGTTGCCATATATGAACTGGAGCTGCTCAATCCTCACTTTCCAGTCCTTCTGCAATGCTTCATCTTTACAAGAGTCAGATTAGATACAAAATGACGTAATGCTGCAATATATGGATTGGAGCTGCTCAATCTTCACTTTCCAGTCCTCCTGTCATGCTTCATCTTTACAAGACTCAGATTAGATACAAAATGATGTAATGCTGCAATATATGGATTGGAGCTGCTCAATCTTGACTTTCCAGTACTTCTGGAATGCGTCATCTTTACAATATTCAGATTAGCCCCAAAATGACGAAATGCTGCAAAATATGGACTGGAGCTGCTCAATCTTCACTTTCCAGTCCTTCAGCAATGCTTCATTTTTACAAGAGTCAGAGTAGCCCCATGATGACTTAATGCTGCCATATATGGACTGGAGCTGCTCAATCTTCACTTTCCAATCCTTCTGCAATACTTCATCTTTACAAGAGTCAGATTAGATACAAAATGGAGTATTGCTGCCTTATCTAGGCTGGAGCTGCTTAATCCTCACTTTCTCGCTTTGATAAAAATCAAAACTCTTTATACAGTCTTGTGGAGGAAGATTAGATGAAACAAACCCATAAAAAGAAAATTTATACATAAACTTGATAAAATCTTAAAGGAAAAAATTACTTTTTACTATTTTACTTTGAGTAAAAAGGTTAATAATTTTCTTTTTCATCCCTGAATGACTGTTGAGGAATTTTTCTCCATTGAAAGCATTGCAAGTGTATTTAGTCTTTCAGGATTCATAGTGCTGCTTAGAAAAGTTTTTACTCTTTTCAGTGTTGAAAAGTAGCGTTCTGGCTTTGAATTAGTAATAGGATTTGTTTAGAGGATTTTTATCAGTTTCATAATTTCACTAAAAACAACTTCTAGATTATTATCAAAGATAAATTTCAGCAGCTCAATTAATTTGCAACATTCATACATTTTGGATCTACACTAGAATATTTTTAGTTCAGTTTCAAGCTTTTCTTGTCAATCATAGGATATGCTTCAGTGGTCAGTACAATCTCTTATATAGGCAGTTCATTCTTAAAACTAGTGAAGCTTTTCTTGTTGAACAATTTAACAGTTACTAAGTGTTTAGTGGAAGAATATCTGTCCTGTATATCAACACATGCAGTCACACACTTCCTTTGCTTCTGCTGTTAATGTCTTTGAAGGATTCTCACAGTACTTTGAGTGTCTTATTTCTAAAATATCAATTTTGAAATCTCTTATATATATATATATATATATATATATACATTGACTTTAAACCCATTAATTTCTCAAGATTGCATTTTGTTGTAAATTACTTCAACATTGGTATCTGTCAATATTTCTGAGATGAGGTATTATGTACACTATTTACATTATTTGGACTATTGTCCTCGTCTTTGTCGCCATATTTATTACAACGTTTTGGCTGTTGTACGCTCCTGCCTTCTTCAGGTGGTTGGAATGTTGAACGGAACCCTTTATTTCGCTCACTGGAGTAGACTGTTCTAGTTCCACGTGCCATGCCTAATGGATGTCAGGACACATGGCATAGTGGATAAAGGCGTTTGTTAGATCCAGAGACAGGACCCAAAGCGTATGAGACCAATACCTGGTTAAGGCAGTGGAGAACTTTCAGAGGGGAATTAACAGGAGATAACTGATATCCATTAGACATGGCACGTGGAACTAGAACAGTCTACCCCAGTGAGCGAAATAAAGGGTTCAGTTCGACATTCCAACCACCTGAAGAAGGCCGGAGCATACAAAGCCGAAACGTTGTGATAAACATGGCAACAAAGATGAGGACAATAGTCTGAATAATGTAAATAGTGTACTTCAACATGAGGCATAAATCTAATGAAAAAGCTCTAACCAAAACATGAAATCATCATCATTCAGGTATTGTAAAATTCCTATTGCAAATTTTTATAAACTCTGTTCACAGTCTGTATATTAAAGTTCCACCTTGTAGCAGATGGACATGGAATTCTGACGTCCATATTCTCTTTGAGGATGAATATACATTGTGATGATCTTGAGAAGAATGTTGGAATAGCTAAAATGTGAAATATATTCTTGTGTTGTATGTAATACTTGCTGCATTTCTCATTATTAAATTAAATTGATGTACATAACAGTGAATGAAATGTGCACTACTATAAACTGCTTTTATTTTTGCTTGAATTCCTACTTTTTTGACTTTCATGGCATTTGAACCATCAAATGTCTAAACTAACAATTTCTGTCCATTTCCTTGAATGATTATGTCTAATTGTTTTAGAATACATTTTGATATGACATCTGCAGTTTGATTTCCTAGAATAAAGAATCCCCAAGAACACTCAAATATTTCTTCATTCAGCACATACCATCAAACAATGACCAATTTGGGTATGTTCCAAAACATCTGCTGTGTCATCAGCCCTGACAGTTACAAACGAAGCTTCCCTAATTTCCATCTTTATCTCCTGATGGAATATTTGTAGCAGGCAGTCAAGCATCTCAATCTGAATGGTCTTCGAAAACCATACTGCTTTCTAAGTTATTCTTCAAATCTGGATTTAATTTAGTTGTAAAATTTAATCGTCTAAATACCCCTTGATTTATTGAATAATCTTTTTCATCATGTCCATATAAGGGAGTTTCAAAGTTTCCACAAAATAAAATACAGTTTATTATTTTTGATAAAATTTCAGTTTTTAACCTTCATGTTAGGCTCATTAATTAAAGTCTGTATGCTTCACTACGTTTCTCCTTAATATTTACATTTCCTAAAAGTGACAGTGAAACCACATTTTCAATATGCTTCATTGACTTATGTTTTTCAGTTTTTTCTTTCATTTTATTTATATTTCTAAAACCATCTTTTGTTCATGTTACATCACCACAGGAAGCAAATCAACACATTTTTCACTTTACTGCCATATAGCCAACTTTTCCATTGGTATCATTCAGAATTAAAACTACGAATATACTTCTTCTTCTTGCATATTCCTGGCTGAGATATTTGAATATCAGCGTTTATCACATTCAAGAATATGGTACACAGTCTTTAAGCACAAAAGTCAAAAAATAAACACTACCTTATACTTGGACAACAGAGTGAGCCTACACTGCATGAGTGACAATGCTTTCTCTAACCAGCATTCAGCTTCTTTCCTTGGACATGTGTGCATGCACACAACAGCCAAACACAACATTACTGTGAAGCACACAGATCCATACAAGAGGGTTTGTAATTTTTCATGAATGAGGGGATGGCTACTGATATTAAGCTTAAGGATTATATAATGTATAAAGAAAGAATTAAAGAAAAAAAAGACTCATTATATTGAATGTTATCAATAATATCCAGTAAAAATAGGAGGTGCTGTAATTCCATAGTGCCACATCTCTCAAGCCCAGTATTGGATGGACTTTAAAAAAAGAAAAATCTAGTTGCTGAAAGTAGAATATTTCACAAGTGTTACTGATAATGTTTAAATTTTCTGCATGCTACTTTATTTTTGCTTTACAAAACTGAAAAAAAGAAAAGAAAAACACTGTCTCTTTTCATATGAATAGTGCACCTGAAGAAGGCCATAGAATGTATCAGCCAAAATGTGGAAACATCAAAAATGATAAAAAACGAGTCCAACTGTTCAGAAATATTTTTAAATCGTAATAATTCATAAAATTATAGAAAATACATTACCCCAATTTTGTAATCGCCTGTGGGAGAGCTGTGTCCATTTAGGCTTTGGGGCAGCATAGATTTGCTTTAGCAAAGTTTCTTCTTGTTCTTTTGTGATGAATTCTGGGATATAATAAATAGTGGGCGGAGCCTGTCAAAAAAAAAACAAAAACAAAAAACAACAAAATATGTATAAGTAAAAGTACAATAAACTATAATTACTTAATGAGGAATACCTCTCCTTTTGAGAGGGGGGAGGCTAGGATTAATCTCTGGTCCCTGCAGTGACTCCAGTGGAAAAGTCCCTAGTTTATGTACACATGGGCTCCCACTTTAAACTCATTCTTCTTGCACAGTGTTTTGTTCAAATGGGTGTGTGGCATGGCGTTCTATACTCCAGGCCAAGTCATGGCGCAACTGAGAGCCAGAACTGGAGGCCTATTGAAAAATGTAGGATTTTCAGAAATTTTAGAAGAAAATGAAGTCAACCACTTTATGAAATACTTAGAATAACATTTTTATTCACACCTGAGGATAATAGGATGTGTTGAAAGATAAATAAATGAAAATATGTATTTTTGCTATGAACACTGATAATTATTAAACAACACAAAGGGGTAATTATGATTTCTGGTAAAAGATATATTGAATCAGAAATTTATATTATTTAGAGGTGTCACTGAATTCTTTATTCAATCTATTCCCTGTGAGTGAATAAAGACTGTGGTTTAAATTTACATTACAGTTACTGGGTTTGACAAACAGAACCTGAGAAGGCTGGAAGACATCAGCTGAAGTATGTATATAACAATCAATCATCGCAGAAATATAGACAAATAAAACAAAATCATTCTAGGAAAGTTTCAAAATTTTTAGAGCTGGTTCTTTTTCTGATCTAGGTGTGCCATGTTTGCAAAAATTTTTCAAAACTATATTTGCAAAAATAGAAGCATGCTTTTACTCCATGTTGAAAAAATGAAACTCAGAAATAAGCATAAAAATGTTATTTAATGATTTATAGCAAACCTTTTACTTTATTGTATGGAAAAAGATGAAACAAAAAAATAACCATTGACAAGTGTGGTCAGAAGGAACTTTTAGTTTTTCACGGTCAATTAAATTGGTATATTTTCCATAATTTTTATAATAAAAATAGGTTTCACATTCACTGGGTTGATTATCATTTCTTGTAATATATTCAGCTATGTACACAAGAGCCTTTTTTATTTCATTGGAAAAAGATGGTTCTAAATTTCCCAGATTGTCAAATATTTCTGAACCGTACTCATAAAGTTTATAATCACAAGATGTACATTGGTGACCTGGATTAACATCAAATTCATCAATATTTACATTTTGATTTAAAAGTAAAGATGTCTGCTTAATATGCAGCTTTTCAATACATTATTGAACATTTATAAAATAGGTGCCAATTCTTTTTCTAATGGATCAGTTGAAAATTGCCCAAGTAATACATATTTATGACTTGTAGCTAAAAGGTGTCAACATAGACTAACAATTCCATTGCAAGTATGATGTATGGCAGTAGCAGTGTTTTGGGATAATTGTTTTTTATGATTACCTTGACTGCCAGCCATATTAAGAGCCATTTTACCAAATTCAATGATAAAATCAAGTTGGGTGTCATTTGGAGATTTGATTTCAGCTTGTAGAGGATCATTATGTAATTTATCAATTTGAAGGCATTTAACATTTAAAATTTTCCACCATGTCAAAACTTTGTTTATGAAGAGGGCAGTATCATTCTTACCTGCACTTATTTCAGACTGAGTGAAAAGTGTATTATATGTGTTTTCAGAAAACACTCTGAGGCAAGTAGAAACCCGTTGTCTTTCTATTGGCTTTGGAGCAATGGAAATTTCATTTAAATCTGAAAGTTTGACTAGTCTTTCAGATTCAAAACGATATAACTGTTTAAGATGTGTCCATTTTGCAACTCAACTTACTCCATCATAATCAAAGATTAGTTCTCCTGTTTTTTCTGTCAGCCACAAATTGCAAATATTTTTCAACAGATGAACATAATCAAAACGCAAATGTTTATTATCTTCAGTTAACCAAGGTTTTTCAGGAAGTGTAGGATATAATTTAAAAAAAGCTTGATTTACGCAGTTGCCATCACATATAATAGCCTTTACATCAGTTGGTACAGATGTGATGGCTTGGACTGTTAACTCAGTTTGTTCAAATAAAAAGGTGGATGTTAATTTTGAAATTGGAATCAATTTTCTAAGAAAATTTAGACCGCCATTGAGACATATCAACATTATACCAAGTACTGTTTGAGCAAGTACAGATGGATTGTCAACTGATTTACCAAATAGTTGTTTGCCATGATATAGCAACATCTTTTTGATATATACTTCATCATGGAGAATTATGCACCCTTTTTGACTGGTATTAAGAGTATTAAATATAGATAACAAAAAAGATTTTTCATTAATTTTTGAAACTTTTGACGTCATCCTTCATAATGTTGCTAATGAGGGTAATTGAAAATCATATCTTAATTCATTATACAATGTCTGTGATCTTGCATAGTACCCAAAAGCACGCACAACTATATCTGAGCTGTATTTTATTCCAACCATTTTGGGAGCCATTGCTAAAAATTGTTGACTCAGGATATTATTCTTGTGATCAAAAGCCACAGAATTTAAATATAGGATGATTTCTTCCAGTTTTGACCAAGTATCAACTGTATTTATATGATTTTTGGACAGGCTGCTAATATAACACTTAACTCCATAATGAAATGTTTCAAAGCGCAAATTGTTATAAATTTTCAACATAAAGAGAGGAATACCATCAATAGATTTTGATAATTGAACAGTTAAAATATTTTCATCCAAAAATGCTACAACTGGACATATAAAGTCTTTTTTGTTGTTAAGCAGACTTTCTTTCAAATTTGTATAATTTTATCTAATTCTAAAAAGCATTAAGTTCATCAGCAATTTGATTTCTAACAGTACTGGAGTTTTTTTTTATATTCCTTTGAACAGCTGAGGGTGTTGGTATTTGACTACTTGGCACACATGGCCATACAGATGGTGGATTTTTTGTAATGTATTTTTCCATTAACTTTTATGGTATAAAAATTTGAAGGCCAATGTTATTTACTTTAAAACTTTATATTAAATTTAAAAACATTCATAAGTAGCCTTTCCTTTAGTTTGGTTATTCTAATACGCTTTAAACTATATAAATAGGAATATATATAACTTTTTTTTTACCTTAAAGCAAAACAATTTAAAAGTAAAGTAAAATTAAAAATAATGCATTTTTTTGTCCTTTAACAACAATATCAGAAAAATATTAAAATAAATATGATAAATAAAATGGTATTATTATACTTGTCTTGTAAAATAAATTTTGTAGTCAAAAGGCGTAAAAAAAAAAAGAGACCTTTCTAAAAAATAATTAAAATATCGACATTAACTGCATGTAATAAATTTATTATTGTTATTTTTTTTCTTTAATTCTAATAAGTAAAAAAAATACTTACAGTTCACCAATTGGTAACTAATGTAGTAAAAATAATCATTTATTCTTTAACTTCGGAAACAAAAGCGCGAAGAAATTCGTTTGTTTTGTTTTTTTTCAGTTCACTTTTAATGGAAATGTTGGATAAAGTTTTAATAGAGAAATGTTAATGAACCTTTCTCTATTAAAATTTTATTCAAATTTATTATTCAAACTTAAACTTTTAATAGAAAAATGTTGACTTATGCTAATTTTTTTATCATGGTTAAAAACTTGAGAAAATTAAACTTTAATTTCGTTGACCTTCCTTATGTTTTCACTCATACTAACAATGTTTTTTTTAGCGATATCAAAAATAAATATCAAATTAAGTAATGACATTGAATTTATGAAAAAAAAAACATTTTTAATTCATTTTATAATAAAAATAATTTTCTTTACGTCTTTGAAGAAACTAAATTAAATTCTGTTCAAATTTGTTAAACGTTGTTTTCTTTTGCTTCTTAAAATGACACAAATTACTCAAAAAAAAAAGAATTGCATTTTATCAATAAATAATTCTTTAAACTTTAATAAAAAAATGTTGAACAAACTTTAAGAGGGAAAATGCCAAAAATGAATTAAACTTTTTAATTTAATTTAAAAATGTTAAGGCTTTTTAAACTTAAGTAAATCTTTTTGTCCAAGTAAATTTAAGCACCAAAGTTTACTTTTTACAATTTAAATATAAATAATATATGGACTCAAACTAAAATAATCAAATATACTTACTTCAAATAAATAAGTTAAATGATATTCCAACCAAAGGTAAAAAAAAAAAATTAAAAGATTCCTTTGAATTTCTTGAGCAAACAACATAAGAGTACACAGTACGCAGCAGTTCGCTCAAACTGAAACTAAAACGATCTAATTGTCAGCCGGCCTCCAGTCTACCGAGGTAGTGGCGTTACACAGAGGCCTGTTAATATAGAACGCCATGGTGTGTGGATAAATAACCCTTAATGAGAGGCTCTAGAGCAGAGTGGAGGTCAACTGGGTTCCATGTAACATTACTGGCTCCACACAAAAAAAATATCAAATTGCGGCTTAATTATTCACATATTTTAAAGTGGTTTATTATGAATTATTTTACTAGTGTACATAAATGTTCCATAGAATTTAGTTGTTAGATAAAAGTTTATTTTCATGAAATTAGTTTCACTTCAAAATAAGGCATATACATTTACTATTTCTATAATACAAAAAATTCCTAAACTTATCTATTAGTAAGAAATTAAATAACCTTTTTTTCATTGAATGATTATGGGGGTCTGCCAAAAAAAAAAATTAGGAGTGAAAGTGGTCCATGGGTAAAAAAAAAGGTTGAGAAACACTGCACTGGAGAGTGTGATACAAATGCAGGAGGTTTACTTGTTTTACAAAATACAAAAAAAAAAAAAAAAATACAAAATTCTATTTGAAATGTTAGGAAAACTGGATCTCTTTGAGAAGAATGTATGAATAATCCAAAACTGATATTGGGAGCAAACCACCTGCATACGGATAAAATAAAATAAAATAAAAACAAACAAACAAACAAACAAACAAATTGAGTAGATGTAGGGGCATAAGAGAAATCACCAAATTTGTGCAATCTCTATGGCAAGGCTATCCTAAGGGAGCAGTTTGGGATTTAACATTGGTGGATGTTATCTTAACAAGAGAAGATACCCAAATGACTCATGGTGTTGATGTCAGACACAGAAAGAAAACCACTAGAGAGGGTAGTGAAAGAAAGCAAGAAGGGTTTAACCATCAACTGTAATAAAACAAAATGTATGGCTATCACTTATAAAAAAAGCCAAGATGTGAACTATGAATTGAAGATGTCAATATCAAACAAGTACAAAAGTTTAAATATCTGGAAAGTGTTCTAACAGCAGATGGAAAATACAACATTGAAATCTGAATGCACATTGGATTAACAAAAGATGTATTCACAAAAGCTAAACAAAATACTAAGACTGATTGATTTTTGTTTAGTGGCATATCAACACCTCTATGAGTTATTTAATGGTGAAATCTAAATACGGCTACATTTAGGAGTTTTGACAGTGAAGGGGTGAGAGCAGGATGCCAGCCTCATAGGGCACTTGAACTCATGATGTCTGGGAAGCAGCGAATGCAGCTCCTTGGAGCAATTGCCATGAAAGTATTTGTAAAACAGACAGAGAGAGGCGACAACGCGCCTGTGAGAAAGTGACTGTAGACAAGATGCCAGAGCAGGGCCAACTACATTGTATATCCGCCTCTGGAGCCTATCAAGAATCCCAAGGCAAACAGAAGGGGCTCCAGATCATATATGGCAGCAATACTCCATCCAAGGGACTACAGATAAAATGTATTGTTGATAATTTTTATTATATAAAAATGTATTGCTGGTATTTTTATAGATTCATAGCTTTTGTTTTTGCTGGAGGGAAGGTCGCTGTTTGTCCATAACTGGAACCCTAACAGGTGCTGCCACACAATGTCAGGGTAGACCTTGGAACAACAGCAATTAAGAGGTAGTTCCATGCTTTGGAAAACGTCCACAAAATATTAAGAAACAGGAAAATTTTGTTAGAAACAAAGAAAAGCATTGTTACTCAGCTTGAAACTGTTATGTAATATTAATCTTCTTGCATGGCAGTGGATGTCAGACAGTCTCCTCACAGATGAAGAGAAAATTAGGGGCAACAGAAATGTGGTTCTACAGAAGGATGCTGAGAATACCATGGATGGATATGCACAGAGGAAGTATTAAAGAAAATGGAAACAAAAAAATGGACACTTATTAGAAAGAGAGAGCTGAAATTTTTGTACATATGAGGAAAGAAGGTTTGTAGAATTTGACACTCACAGGGCATATTGAGAACAAGAGGGAATAGGGGAAGGCAGTGGACCACCTACCTGACAAGCCTGTGTGAATGTATAGTGGAATAGAGGGTGCGAGGCTTGGCAAAGAAAGAAACATAGAAATGAGATAGGAAGTTGTGGAGAGCCATGATCGTACATGCTCTGAAATGACACAACATGCAGAAGACGCATTTTCTTAGATTTCTTATTACAAATGTTTGTGAACAGCCATTCTGATTAACATAAAACACAGCATTGCAAAGGAACAAGACACATATATACAAATTCGCAAAGAAATTAATATATGCTGTTGTGTGTAATCTTAGACTTGTCTGGTACAAATTCTAACTAATGGGGTACTCAAATAGGGTCACTCTCACTAGATTAACTTTCTATAACAAGGAAATGTGTCAGCTAAGATAAGTTGTCCTCCATTCAAATTATACTATGAACAAAGATGGTTCAAGTACTGTGATCAGTGCTAAAATGTGTGGAAAAATGTGAAGAATTCACAGCTGTGCTGTTCGCAGTAATGATGAACATGCAGAGTGCTAAGGAGGGTTAAATGCGAGACTCAAAATCTGCCAGGCTGTGAGCAGTGGAATTTTTGCAGGTTTCCGTAACACAGTCCGGCACTGAACCCAACTTATAACAAATTTCCTTAAAGTAACTTTATTTTTATCGTAGGCCCTCATGTCCAAAATCTTGTGCACTTTCAACACAAAAGAAAGCTACCCCGTTTTTAAAAATTTACCAAAAATTATGGATTTATTAGATTTCGTTGAAACTTTCAGCATTTATTCATTAATAGATGAACTTTATATTTTTTTTCATTTTTAAGTTTTTAGAAATCTTTTTCAGGTCAGTTATATCCACCTTTACTTAACTTGTGGCTAATCTGTACTAGTGAATTTTAGATGCTGCTAATTTTTACATTTTTATAAAGTTAAATCCCTGAAGATATTATATAGTTAAAAAAATAATTAACATCGACTGTGAACACATTGAAAATATTGTGCAAAATTTTAAGAAAAGAATTTGAATTAAAGTTATTTTTTGTAGAGTGTTGTTAATACCTAAGTTTAATTAGAAAAGATCTCTGATCTATATTTGTTTGTGAAAAATCAACATTACAATTGATTTTAAAACTCTTTCAGATCATGGTTCTTGCAGATAAATTTGATAAAATAAAGTACCATATTTGACAGCATATAACGCACATTTTTTTTTTTTTTTTTAACTAAAAATATCTTTTAAAATTCCCCTGTCTTATATGCCATATGTCGGTTCACTAATTTTACTAATTACTCATTTTTTTCTTGATTTACCCTGATGAAATTGGGGTGCCACCAAAAATAACTGAAAGTTTTACTTTTTAAATTGACTAATTGATTGATACTGATAGTATTTTTGTCTGATTTTTTGTTGTCATTAAATTATAATAATGTTAGAAATACAATGAAGATAAAGTAATCACTTGTTTTTTTTAAAGGTCAGTAACTGACCTGAAAAATACTTCCACACAAACTTTTCTAATTGATAGTCTTCTGAACAGAAGCAGAGTTGAATTATAGTGTGCAGACCTACTTACGCACGAACATTACAAACACAAAATCACATGTACAATGCCAAATGATCATCGGCTTATAAATCACTAATACATTTTCTACAGGCAATTTACAAATCGCAGTAATGCGACAATTTTGGAATCGCTTTATTTTTTAAGTAGTCAAATTTGTGCACTTTTGGAAGAAGTGGCTCACAGAAGCTTCCTTAAGTCTCCCCAAAGATTGCTTGCTGATTGATTGATGCCAACCAATCAGATCGTTTGCATGTGAAGAATAATTTTTCCCACACAATGAATGGAGCCTATAGTTGCTCATTTAAGCCAAGATTTTTCTCATCTCAATTAGTGAGACCTCAAGTGCTAAATGAATCTATGACAGTTGGAACTCCAGTTCTAACCACGCGCCAACCTTCTCACTAACACGCACACCCAAATGCTGATGATAATTTGTACACCTTCACTAAAAACTTCTTTTGACACAACAATACTTTCCAACAGTAATATCACAAGAACAATCATATCATGAAACACCAAATAATTATCTTTCACTGAATTCTTAAATTGCATCAAAGGGAGGCAACTCTTGATTAATTCAACCTTTCTTACTTAAAAAAATTCATGTTTTCTTTCACATCCTTGTTTTCAAAACTTTTATTGTACATCTTATTTAATATTTTATGTGCAACATAGTCTTGTGGTTATTCTTCTTGCGTGAGTCCTGTTTTCTTATCAAAGTTAAATTAATGTGGTGAAGTAAACCACAATAGGATTCACATCCTATTGTTCTCAAAACTTCAAAAAGTTTATTTCACCATAAACATTCATAAAGTATTATTTTAAAAAGTTTTGTACATTTGTTATAAAAATCTATTTGTACAAATTCTCTTGTCTGAATTTTTTGTTTCTTCTTGTTATTATTTTGTGGCATTATGTCTAAAAATTAGTGAGGGCAATTGACCCCCGCAATAATTGTTTGACGTTTGAATATGTTGTTGACAAGTGAGGAGGACATTTTGGAAAATTTTATTTACAGAAAGTGAGACGACATCTTTTCAATAATTTTAGTGGTAAAACATTATGATGTATTGATATTTTGTATAATATACGTCTGATGGCTAAACAGACAATAATTTTTATTGCCGCTCTTCTTCATGGAATAGGAAGCTGCAGACGACTCCTTTTTTTTATCAGAGGATTTTATCCTTAGTCAGATATTTATCCTCGGTCGTTTATGACATTTTTTATTCTGGCTCCGTGGTTAACTGATTTAGTTAGTCACGTAATTTACCTTTAATATATAGAGTTAATATTTATTTAGTTTTTTTACTGGTTTTATTTAGGGGAGGGTGAGTTTTCGCATCGAAGGTTTTTTTTGTGAGAAAATTTTATTAGCTTCGGTAGAATATAAAGAGATTTGTTTATAATTTGAGAAACTTTGAAGAGAAAAGAAAGATTTGTTAGCTTCGGTAGAATTCCGAAGTTAAAAGAAGTAATTTAATTGCCTAGAAGGAGAATTATTTCATTTGATGATTTGTTTGATTTTTGTTTAATTGACTCGGAGAGTCAACGTTTCTTTCTGTCTGGCGGAGTCGTTCAATGCGGGGAATTCTGCCCCTCTATTCACATTCTTGACTTTAAAATAAGATTTAAAATTAAAATATTTTAAAGGATATTCTTCATGGAATAAGATTTTAAGAGCCTAGACTAGGTTAGGCTTTAGCCTTTGTGTTTTATAATTTTTCACTTTCAGCTCCAGAGGATGTGAAAAAGAGTTTCAAAAGAAGAAAAAGAAATATTTGAAGAAAGAAAAAAAAAAAAAAAGAATCTGAAGAAATTGAATTGAATGTTAAAAAAATGTTATAACAAGATTTGTTTATTGTAAAGAAAAGGTTCAAATGAAAGAAAAGATGTTATTTTTAAGTTGTCTGCTTGTAGAATGATACATAGAGTAGTAGACAGACATTATTCAATAATAATAATATTCATGTAAGTAAATCTGTTTACTTTTGTTTATTCTTGTTTGTTACCCACTTAGCATATGGAACAATATGCATGTAATTTTTGATTTGTTAAAAATAAAATAAATATTTATTTGTGAATAATAAATAAATAATGTTATAATAATTTTAAGATCGTCTGCTTCATTGAGTGGTTTTGTTGTTACTTTCCTAAGAAGTCGAGAACGAAATCGGCAGTTTAAGTCCTGTGTAATTTATAATTTAAGATCGTATACGGGTAAAACTTAAATTTGATTGAGAATTAAATTTTTCATTTAAATTTGGGCTTTTAACATCACCCACCAACACAAGAGACTAAGTCACTAAGATACACTAACTTTTAATCAAAATTTCAATGTTCAACAAAGTCTTTTTAACCACTTGTTGCTACGGGCTATCTTGTTTTGTTATTTTTCTAAAGCTCAGACTGCAATTGTCAAGATCTGTAGTTTCTGAAACTACCTGAAAAATCTTTTTTTACATATTTTTTTGAAAAGCAAACGTTTAACCCTATTGTAACCTAAAAATGCTATAATCTTTCAAGATCATCCGACGACGTGACCGAAAAAAAAGAGAATAAAAGTTGTTTTAGAATAGGAATCGACTCGTACAACGGTTGGCTTTCCTTTTTAAATTTGATAATTTAAATAAAAGAAAATTTGGAATTATATAAAAATATTTACTGTTAGAAAAAAGTAAAAATATTCCTTTCCTCTTTAATTAAAGCAGGATGGAAACACTTAGTTTTAAAATTAATTAACTATTTAACTACATTAGTAATGAAAAGAAATGCAACAAAAAAAAAAAAAATGTTCGTTTGTAGTTGTGTGTGGAGTGAAACGAGATTTTGTCTAACAAGATTAAGAATAATCATTCATAAGTACAAAAATACTAAATAAATATTTTCAATTTTATGGTCCTTTTCAAGTAAATGTTAAAATATTTAACGAATTCGGGAGTCTGATAAACAACGTGAAATAAATCAATACAGATAATTCGTAAGGAATTTCAATCATGGATTGTAAAAATAGAAAACTTGTTTTGTTTGTAAAGATAAAAAAAAAAGTTTATGATTATGTAGACTGTTGAGCAACTTTATAATTTAGAAAATTATCCATCATAATTCAGTGTTTGCTTCGTTCAAAAATTATTAATTTTATAACAAATATGCTTAAAAATAAGAAGATTGAGTACAGAACGAAGCAGCAAATGGAAATTTTTAACCACAGAATTACATGTTTCGTTAAAAAAGACTAGTCTAATTCCGTTGTGATATTTTTTAAAAGAAAGAACAAGATCTAAAATAGTTTTATTTTACGAAGTAAGAGAATTATTTGAGCAGATAACAGAGACAAGCGTAAGTTGAATTCACCTTTTCAACTCGATAATTTTCTAATTCCATGCCGGTCGATCAGCACTCCGGTTTTCGCACGCGCATCTTTATTAACGGTGTCAAGTTTTCAAAGATCTTCTCTAAAACACTTCCTTTAATTTTCGATATTTTAGAAATATCTAAATGAAATTGGAGGCAATGATATATATTGTAATATGAATTTGTATATATTTATATTTAGAAATTTTTTTTTAATTCAAATGGAAATTGAATTTTAAAAATAAAATAGTTGTATTTTAGAAATTATACAAATTATTGTATAGGTAGAAAAATTGATTTATTAAAACGCGTTGCTTTGTGGTATTTAGAAGGGTTTTACTTTTGTGTAGCATGAAACTTTATTTTTTAATAGCAAAATTATTATTTTTATAAGATAATTTTTCTTTTTCCAAGTTATTTTTTAAGAAATATATTCAGAAGGGACTGATACAATCCAAACCGGTGAAATGATAAACTTCGTACTTGATTGGTTTAATTCAGGCACAAAAGTTCTAATGAGCCAATCAGCGATCGTGTTTCATCGGGTGCTGCGAGTGACATCAGGCAACTTGTTTGCCATGCTCGATGGGTTTAATTTACTTAGATAAAATGTTCATAATTGTGTAAAGTAATCATTATCAACGTGTATACTTATCAGTATTTATTTTCAGTGCAATTATGGCGGATTAAGTTTTTTGCAGGTAATTCTTTGAATTTATCTGTTAGTAACTATTTAGGGAAAAACAAGTCGTGTGCAACAACTGATCCCTCAAAAATTATTTACCTTCTTGAGCTTTTATTGCACACTTATCATCCCAATGATATTTGTTTCCTATCCTCACTCAATTTATTCCTTGTAAACAGTTAATGATTTATTTATTATATTTTGGAGATAAAAGCCAATTTTTTTTGTAGCCGTTTGCAAATAATTATAGTGAGGGAGGTAACTCTTGTTGATTATCTCGACAATTTCATTTCAACTTTCCTTTTATTAGTGAGATAGTTAATAATAATCATCACAGACTAACTTCTCTCTCTTTATCCTATCTCACTCATTCATTTTAAATAATGCATATGTCATATATTCATACTTTATAGCACTTATAATATATAAATTGTATATAAATATTATCGTAAAATGTTTACGGATCGGAGGTGCGTATTCTCGTTTTTATATGATTGTATAAAAATGCGTGTGTGTCTGTGTATGTCTTTTTTTTTTTTTTTTTTTTAGGCATAAGTAGCCTTTCTTACTTTATTGGAGATACGATTGTTATATATTCCTATTTATTTCCGATCATCCAATTTATTAAGTTTATATGAAATGCACTGTTTTCAATATAATTCTAATATTGTTTTTCAATACATGCAACCACCAAGTAATCACGGGTTTGTTTGAATGTTAGAAGAACTATTATTAGTCTATCTATTTCGATTATTATTTTTTTGATTAATTGGTAACGTAGATTTTTCTTCTGTTAAATCGATTACCTGGTTGATTTAATGACAGTACAAATACGCATGTATCCGAAATGAAATAAAACACTTTTCGTTCTCTTGATTCTCCTTAGAGATTGTATCTTCTCCATTTTTCGTGTTGCTGTACAAGTTTATGAATCAAATCGTCAAAAGAAAAATAATGAACTATATAGAAATTAACATTACAAATAAAATTAAGCAAACGACCTTATTTATTGACAAAAAAAATTAATAACTCGCCAATATCAATAACAGAATTAAAGTGCAATTTTCTTTTCATTGGAAAAGAAATAATTGGACAAAAAAAAAAAAAAACAACAAACAAAAAAAAAAAAAACTGATGATAATGATTTGCATTCGTCGTAACGTTATTCCTTCTCTGTCACTCAATTTTTGTCATTTTTATAATTTTACTTTCATTATCATTTTTATAGCCAAAAACAAATCTACCAGAAATTATAAGAGAGGAAAACTTAATTTTTTTTTCTTCAATAGATCGTGACGTAAATAAAATTTTTAGTGAATAAATATGAATTTCTTTTTCAGTTTTTACTCAATTGATACAAAAATATGAATGAAAAATTTCAGATTAGAATAAAAAGAGTTTTAGAAAAAAAATTACTTTTATTACATTTGAAAAGAAAAATGAAACAACGGATTTTTTTCATCAGAGAACATTGCAATTGGTATGATGATGGTTTGGATTGGAGGGTCTGTACATCCAAACAGGAAATGTTCAAGGCTGGGAAGGTGTAAAAACTGTAGTAGTGTCTGTAAATTGTTGGAAAATTAAGAATGAAATAAAACTAAAAATAAAAAAAAACCCTAATTTCAACAATTAAAGAAACTTAAAAATTTCTTGAGACGTGAAAAGGGTCGCTGAGCGTAGGATTTATTTTTTAAGCCAATTCGGGGATAGATCATCTCTTGGAAGAATTTAAAAAGGGATAAGTTCTCGGCCCGCCTCACTTCTCAAAATCAGTATTTTGATAATCAAACATTAAAATATTGATTTTTGGGAAGTGTTCGGGTTGAGTACATTTCAGCACCGCCTCCTTAATTTAATTAAGTTTTTTAAAAAAAAGCATTTTCTTTTGTCAAACACAAATTAAGCTTAAATTTCACAATTTTTTGTTTTAGGGTCTGGATTTGAACATTGAATGAAAAATTGAAAATTAACTTTATTCACCTTTTATTCTGTTTTCTTTTTTAAGGCTTATTTGAAAAATCATTTTTGGTGGAGATTGGATATGTTTACTTTTTAGCGGGTAAACTGTTTTTATGTCGCCCAAGTCATTTTGGTCCGAATTCCCCCAATGAATTTTTGACATTAGACTGACTCTTAGTTACAACACCAATTAACTTGGATTAGCGTCCTTGTTTTACTTTTATGTCTTGGATATTATTGTTCCATCGTTTCGATCATTGTACCCTGATCTTCTTCCGGTGAGTGTTGTAACGCAGGTGTTGAATATTCTTTATTTCCTGTAGAATACATAGCTTCTTTAGAAGATTCAAAATGTTAGTTAATTGTTCGGCAGTTTCGAGTTTAATCCCTGGGAGTGTTAGGTAGTGAAAAATACAACTTCACTACCTGCAGAATTGTCCCCTGCGGTTTCACTTACTTTCTGTTGAGTGACCTAATCAGCAAAACTTATATCTTCAAAAATTTTATTAAGCTAAAAAAAAAAAATATATTACAAAAAAAGAGTAAAAAATTATGGACAAAATTTAAATGTCTTCAAAACCAAAGTCTTAGACATCAGGTCCTTTTGAACAAAAGTTAAGATTAGCAAATCTCCAAAAAAATTTGTCTAAATTTTCTAAAATAACTAAAAATAGACATAACTTGTTTTGTCTTATAACTCAGATGGTTTAGAAGGTAGTTTTTTTTCCTTCTAGTCATCCAATGAACTTATGGTGCATTGGAAAATATCACAGAATTGAAAATATAGTGTTTTGCTTTTTTTATTTTAAACTTAATAACTGAATATTTTATTAATAATGGCACCAAAGAAACGATACAGACAATTCTGATATACTAAAGAAGTTGTAAATTGTTTCTTTTAAACAAAATAATTAAAACTAGTACTCATGAAATTTTCAGTTTCCCTATTTAAATTCTCTGATGTATCATAATATTTTTAAATTAATAAATAAGTTAATTGTAAATTCAATGACTACAAATTACTCATAAAAATTCCCCTTTTGTATCATTTAGATATTTGAGCTTAACAACTTTAACCAAATATTCCAATAACAAGCAAACATCAGTTTCAATGCAAGTCATTATCTAAAGAAGTAAGAAGAGGATACAAATGAAAAGATTTAAAATTGACAAGTATTTCCATTTCACTGAAGCAGACATTAAACACATGAGAGCATTGTTCTCTCCTCTACTTTCTTTTTCTCACTGAAACCAAACAGCGTCTCTGATATGTCTTTTTAGATTTTCCTCACCATTAAATTATTTATGAGGTATTGGCAAGGTGTAGCATATGGGCAAACTAAAGAACAAACAGAATTATAATATGATTCTTGACTTAACAAGGGGAAAATGGTTGGTTGGTTGGGTTTTATGGCATATCAACCACTGTGGGTCATTTAATGACAAATTAAGGTATATATATATATATATATATATATATATATATATATATATATACACACATATACCTATACATATATTAAATATACAGTACTATTAAACATATAACTGGCAACATTATTTTTCCGAAAACATAATCTGAAGCCTTGTTGTTGGACATAGTTTATCGTCATACCCAGGACGCGGGCAAAAAGTTGTATGTAGAATTGTAAAAATGAAACTTTGATTTGTGAAATTATTAAGAATCAAAAAACAGTATTTCATACACTGATAATGATATGTGGAAAGTGTTATAGTAAACATGGAAAAAGTATTAAATTTGTGGCCTGAAGGGATCAGCAGAAAATACGTTTCAATTGAGAGCAATTTATTACATCCACCGGAAACTATTAAAATTCTCATTAGCCTTTTAAAATTGGATGTTGACTTCTCGGATAACTTTTAACAAACCTATATATATATATATTTCAATAATTGCCTTTCACAATTCTGGTTCAGTGGAAGACACACACACACACACACACACACACACACACACACATGCTGAATAAATTACAGACATTATGTCTGCTAATTTTTGATAAAGTTTATATGCTCAAATAACCTTCCATTATTGATGTTAAAGGATGAGAGAAATGTGCTATAGCTGTTTAAATTTCTTTTATTTTCATTTTCCAAGTACTTCTTCAGGGGTGCAAGTGGTACAAAACTATATTGTATGGATTTTATTAAAAATTAGCAGACATAATGTCTGTAATTTATTCAATCAGACATGTCTAAAAAAGAATTTGCTGCCTAAATATATATATATATATATATATATATATATATATATATATATTACTCCAAACATTATTTTAGAGGGTACTTATGTTTGAGTAGATGACCTGTTTTTTAAACAATGTGAATTATGTCTACCGGCATACACATTCAAGAGACTTAAAGGAAATGTACTCTCTGTCAGGGTTTTGAAGTTGCATTCCTTCAAAAATTCATATCTACTCAATTTTGTATTTGAAGCATAAACAAAGCAATTTCTAAGGAATTAATAGATTTTATTTTTAATTTGACACTCTCATATATATAGTGGTTTCATCATGCCATTTAACATGTTGTTTATTTGATAATAGCTCAATAAAATCATCCATTACCAACTAACACAACAGAAATCCAGCAAATCCTTGCCAATCACTTAAATGTGCTATATCGCATAAACTGCAAAAAATGACTGAATATTTGAAACATTATGTATAAAAAAAAACATCAATAAAATGATATAACATTTAGAAACAAACATACAAAATATATTTCAATAAAAAAACAAAGAAAACACAAGCAATCAATGTGAATACCTGGAAATGCAATATCTGAAAATGAAACTGACATAGCACAAAAAAACAAAAGTCTTTGATAATGGCTAACAATAGTTAAAAGTATTCAGACATTGGATAATTTACATCTAAATATGTAAAATGAAAACAAAGAAAATGATAAAAATATAGAAAGAATAAATAAAATGTTTTAAAATCCTTAACAAAGGACTTGTGTTTAAACATTATATACATAAACTAAAAGAATAAATTCAAAATGCAATATTTGAGCCAACTCATTAATAACATAATTCAAGATTAATTTGCTAATCTTTGTTCTAATATCACTGCTAAAATCACTGCATCATAGATTGATATATGACAGGCAAATACTTTAAGAAACTCTTATATACTAGCTAAGTTTGTGAAAAATGCTCAGATTGAAAGTCTTGGGTTATAAAAATAGTTCATTAAGGATTTTGTGTGTTTGAAGTGAAATGCTTAATCAGATTTTCCTGTTTTCTATTCTTACTTGAAAAAAGTCATAAAATGTAAATTATTTATTCTTATTGTTTTTTCTTGGCAAAAAGTGAAGCTAAGGCAATTGAAGCTTATGACAATCATTCAGTAGATTTTTGATTGTTTGCAAAGTTTTAAGAAAGATTTTGTGCTCAAGAACAAGAAATGTTCTGAAGGCACTTAGCATCTGAAAACTGATGAAATGGATGAAGCTTTTAAAAGAAGTTACAGTGTGAATAACATGGTAACTTACAAACAAATTAGAGGCGGATCAATTGTGACAGTAATGGTGAAGTTAGCTGTGTCTAAACAGGGAAGCATTTGGTATTCAGTGACTGAACAGTTAATGGTAATGTTCAGATGAAATTTCTAAAATTTTAAACAGTTTTTTTCAGGAAAATAGACTTTTCAGGTTCACTGTTATCATTCTTTCTAGTATTATAAGAGTTGTTTACTTCCTAAACTTTTATTTAAGGTAGTGAAAGTCAACAATTTTATGTTATTTAAAAGCCCTCTGGTAAAAAATTTTTTTTTAAGTTTTAAAAAAAAAAGATTCTACCTGAATTTATAAAAAACATTGGTCAGTATCTTAAAAATAAAATGTGGATTTTTTTTCTCTTTTTTTGGACAAGATGGTCAATGGTAACAAAAAATGAATTTATTATAAGAGCCCCAAACAAAAGCATTGTGGTTAGATGCAGGCCAGTTGTCACAAGTTTGAACAGAATCTACTGGTGGTTGTAAGGAGAGTTCTGTATTTAGTGGGATTGAAAAAAAAATTTTTTTTTTTGCTAAAAGTTCACCCAATACAAGGCTGAAGAGTCACTCATGATAGAGGGTTATTGAATAAGGTGTGTGTGTATGTGATATGAATGTAAGGGAAAATTATGAGAAAAATTAAGATTATAAAGGTAAGGTAGATAGATACTGATTGACCATTGATTTGAAGAGGTTAAGATTGTAGTGTTCAGGGAAGCATCCATGTGGGAGTTTGTTCCACAAAGTAGCAATTCTTGGGGAAAAAAAAACTATATGTAATTTTCTCCTTACAATTGGAATATGGAGTAAATGAAGGTAATTTGACTCCATGGACATAGCATAGCAAGTCCTAGCTGTAAAGGTCTGAACCAGTGGAACTAAAGAATGGTCTTATCTGAACATTTACTATAGAAATACTGATAGACTTGTAATAGTGCATCTGTAGTAAAGAGGTAAATGAATGAAAAATAAATCCTTCCTATAAGACAGTTTAAATGATTTTGAACTCTATTAAGGCTGGAAAGTGATGATTGAGCAGCTCCAGCACAGACTTGGTGTCAATACTCCACTTTTTATCTAATCTGACTCTTGTAAAGACAGACTATGACAGAGGGTGTCAGGCACTTCCTGGACCAGTGGAATGAGCCAATACTATTAATGGTGGATTATATATATGATTTCTATTTGAAGTCTGAAGTGAACTTTAGGGCCATTAGATAAAGCTTAGATAATCAAGTTTTGTTGAGAGTGCAACCATTATGATGAGAGAAATCTCAGGCTCTGATCACTGATGATGAAATGATACTTGGTTTTAGACATATTGAAAGTTACAAGCCATTCTTTTTTGTTTTTCCAATTGAGCTGTTGGAGCTATATCAAAAAAGAGACCAGCTGTAAGGCTCTGAACATCTGGAGTTTTGGAGGTTCTTCCATAAACTGTAATATCATTAGCAGATATGTTTACTAATAATTTTAGAATGTCCCTAGCTAGATTGTTAATAAAAAGCAGAAAGTGGTTTGGACCAAGGAGGGCCCTGGAAGTGCATCCATTGATCTCATGCACTTTGGAAAACTGGCCATTTACAACTTTCATGGACTGAAAGAAAGGACTTGATAATCGCATAGACTCTGCTAGAGATGCTATAACTGAAGAGCTTGTAGAACAACCTCATATGCTACATCTTGTCAAAAGCCTTTGAGGGATCTAAGGCAATAGCTCTTCTGATATAACTATTAGGTTGGTGCAAAATTAATGTCGTTTTTCTTTTGAAGTTGAACGTCAAAAAACGACATTATTTTTGCACCAACCTAATATTATCAAGTGGTTGATTGATCCTTTGTGTAATAGCAATCAAAACATTAACCATGGACCTAGAGGAGTGCAATCTATACTGTTCGTCATTCAGGATGTTGTTTTTGAAGATGTGAGTAACTATCCCCTTTTTCTGCTGCATTGCAGGAACTTAGAAACAAACTGATATTGTGCCATGTTACAAGGAGTAATTGGATAATTTAAGGGATGCATTAGGAGAGAAAAGACTTTACTGAATAAGGAAATCAGCTGCTAATTTTACTGCATGATAGTGTCCATTGTTATTTTGCATATGTGATGAAGAATCTGAACTGAGAAATTCTTTCATATTTTCTCAGCCTGTCATCTTCATACTTATTTCATACCATGATACATTCCTTATTTGAGTAATATTCAGGCAGCATTTTGTCAGACAATTCAAGGTATCCCAAAAAATCCTCAAAGCATTTTCTAAATCTAATGCTGAATTACACAATTTATTTAAAAGGTTGCATAATGTTGTCAAAAGGCAGGGGAAATAGTTTGATAATTGAATAATGATGCTATGAATAAGTTTGTCAAGATGCATTTGAAATGTCTGTATCAATCTTTTATGAATGTTATTGATAGCGTTATGTAAATGAGTCACTTGTTATATGGTTTAAAAATTCTTATTAAAATCGATCATAAGATTTTCTGTATATTTTGCTTATAGTTTTAAAATGTTCTGATATCTTCAAAGTTGTTTGACATTTATATTTGAATGTCATCCCTCTACAGATTTTTTTATTTATTTATCTGTGAATTGCCATGACTTCTTGGTAAAGATAGTGAAGTGGTTTCCTATTGCATTTTTCATAGCTTTGAATCCAGATTTATCCTTCTAGACTAGTTGTCACCTAAAATTAAAAGGACCAGATTACTCTGCTATTTAACCTGATAGGTAAGAGATGGATTCATGTATTTCTCAAAGGTCATTAATGCGAAAATGAATGCATCAGACTAGGCTAGGATTTGAACATGACATACTGATTCCATTTTCTTTACCGATAATCATTATGCTACCTATGCATACACTTTATAAGATAAATTAAAGAATGACGTTTTTTGTCTTAGCTGCGTATGCAGAGCTATTAATGTGTTTGCAGCTTTAATTTTAAATGAACTTAATTATTTTTCAAATAGTTTTTTTTTTTTGATACATAGCGTAATCTTACATTTCTCGTAGTTTACTCATGCTGGCATTGACATTATATATGACATTGATATTTTATTATTTCCTTACTATTATTACGTTTTCACATTTCAATTATATTAATAGATAGTGATTCTAGGATAATCATTTTATTACTTAATAACAATAGAAAACTTCTTCCCATTTTATGCCTAGTAGAATCTCATGTTAATACTAGATTAATCAAGTCATCAATATTGACAGCTTGTATAATAATTAATTTTTTATAATATTGCTTGTACAGCATTAATTTATTATTTTTTTTATATTTTTTAGAATATACACCAAAATAGTTCTGAAATATCACTCTCACTGAAAATAATTCTTTTCTCTTTTATTAAAATAGTTTCTTTCTGATATCTTAAATTGATTTAGCCGTCTTTCAAGGGTTCAGTTCGAAATTCAAATCACCTGAAGAAGGCCGGAGCGTACAACGGTCGAAACGTTGTGACAAATATGGCGACAAAGATGAGGACAATAGTCTGACTAATGTAAATGTACATAATACCTCATCTCGGAAATATAGCCAGACTCTGAAATAATTCTTTACTGACATATACACACACACACACACACACACACAAGTATAGGATTGGTGTATACAGAATAAATTCCAATAACCAAAAATTTCTATTCTTAAAAGATTGCTCAATACAGAGTAGAGCAAATATAATTATTTATTTGAAAATTATAACATAAATATATTATAAAATCACCACAAAAACGGCCATTTTGTTTCAACACTTCTGGTGTCTTGATAAGACTCATAAATATGTTATAAAATCGCTACAAAAATAGTAATTTTGTTTCAACACCAGAGGTTTTTTTTGTAGTGATTTTATAACATATTTATGTTATAATTTTCGAATAAATAAATGGCATCTAGAGACGATTGAGTAGCGCGATGGGCTACAAGCCTGGGCGGGATATATGGAGAACTAGGGCTGCCCAGACGTCTAGTTCCCCCTCTTGACCTTGTTAGCAGAGTCCAAAGAAGGGGATAAACCAATACAGTCTAGTACCAGCGCGGCTGCAAGAATTGCCGGAAGGTAGCACAATGTGCCATCCATCCACCTTAGGGGATCTACTCTGGGTTTGAATTCAGAGTTTTCCTTCTCCTAGACCAGTTGTCATCCAAGGCTATAGAACCCAGTCTATGCTGCTATTTAACCATAACTGGAGGGAGAAGAAGAGGATTCACACTTTTCCCAAGGGTATTAGCATATAAGTGAATGTAATGGATTCGACTGGAATTCGAACTCAGCTCTCTGATTCCTCAATCCAAGCCGCTATCCATTACTCCACCGTGCCTACTCATATATAATTATAAAAAGGAAGAAATTCACAAATTATATCCAAATTATCCAGGACTTTATCATTCGTAATGTTATTCAAAAAAAAGAAAAAGCAGATTTTGAAAATTTAATAAAAGCAAATGCTAAGAGACAGAAACACGTTCAACACATTTTACTGGATAAGAAAAGGTTCAAAGTTATTAATATAAATGCACATTTTTTTTCAATCTTGTTTAAATGCTTCTTTTTGTTGTTTATTTTTCAGATTTTATATAAATTTAAATCAATTAATTTGATGGTGGCAAGAAGTGGAATACTGTTTTGGTGTTGACTAAGTAAAGAGTCTGTTGTGATTGGGAGGCAGGGGGGAAGCTGCTAACCGATTGCTCTCTCAGCAACTATGGGGGTAATAGACAGAGAGGGGAAAGAGACAGGAGGTAACAACAAATAACACTGCCTCAGAAACTTTAGGAAAAAAATGCTCCTGGGACTGACTTCACAAGATGCTCTGTCTTCCCAACTGCCAACTTCTGTTTTCCTCCAAATATTATTGCATGAGACATCTTATAAAGACCTGGATCTTGACCAAGTGCATAGAGGCCCATATCTAGATATGCCAAATTGTCCTGCTGCTAATGAAAAAATACAGATGTAACTGGTTTTAACAAACATGTCTGCATGCAATCCGAGTCCTCCTTTGTGTCTGTACTGACGTGCATTTGCCATATGTTTGTTGTGCAATACACGGTGCTCGTATTGAGTGCATACAAATTGAACAACCTTAAGATAATGAACTTTGAACCTTTTCCTATCCAGTAATGTATTGAATATGTTTCTGTCTCTTTGCATTTGTTTTTTTATTAAATTTTCAAAATCTGCTCTTTCTTTTTGGATAACACTGTATTAAAAAGAAATAAAAAAGATATTATTTTATACAAGCTGAATTGGTCATATCACTTGGTAAAATATATTAATTTTATTTAAATTGTACTCTTATATTATTCTACTGTTGCCTTTTTACAGAGATCATGTCAAATACCTTGACTTTGTTTATAAGTTTTTATTCACATTTATAATGGTTATATTTTTTCTTCTGTAGATGAATGGCCTTGAAGCTGCCACCACGAAAAAGAATTTGTTAATATTAAAGTTTTAAGCTGAGTAATTTGAATATTGAATCTAAGGTAAGTGAATTGTTTTTTCATCTATGCATTATTATACAGTCTTATAAAATGGTAGCACATTGATTGAAGTTGGGATTGCTTGTTTTCTTTTCTTTTTTTTTCTTTTCTTTTTTTTCTTTTCTTTTCTTTTTTTCTTTATTTTCTTTTTTTCTTTATTTTCTTTTTTTCTTTCTTTTCTTTTTTTCTTTTCTTTTTTTCTTTTTTTTCTTTTCTTTTTTTTGTCTTCAGGCTAGAGAACCTTGATATTTCTCTGAAACTGTCTTCACTTATACAATGATGTGGTTTTAAATGGAATGGTATATACTTGACATGTGTAACTGATTATAAGTTATTATTTCTGTTAAATAATTATCTTGTAAATGACTTGACAGATTTAGTGTATAGAAAGCATCAGAAATAACACTTATTTTTTCCATCTTGTGACATCAGAATAATTTGTAATTAAAGGAATAAAGGTTAAAATGGAATTACTCTTAACAATTTGAAAAGAAAAATGAGCAGTTTAAATTCTGGCTGAGATTGTTTATATAAAACTTTCACATTTCTTTAGAATAGTGTGGTGAAAGAGAAAGTCACTTACCAAGGAAAAGGGCACATGTATTTTGTATGATGTGCCGATGATAAAATAACCAAAATAGAAACTAGTCAGTTGCAGGTGTTGCCATAAATGCATCTAGGATATGCTGATATTGTGTGTCCTCTCCCACCTGTTGACCAATGAAAAAATTGTTTTGTCAATAAAAGCAGTTGGTGTTCTCAAATTAGGAGGGTGTTTTGTTTTTCTACTTTGTTTGTCGGCTTGCCTGTTGGATTTCTAACCATTTACATGTATTGGAATTTGTGTGACATTGGACCTGCGATTCATGATTTCAGCATTTCTTTCTGTCCGTCGACCTTTGAGTTTGGACTTGCGATTTGTTTATTTTGTTGTGGAATTAGGCTGTCATATCAATTATTTGAACACATTGTTTGCAAGGAAAGAAAAAATGGTTAAAGCTTTTTTGCTACAAATAGGTGTGAATCTAATTCTCCCTGTGTTTTGCTCTGTCAACTGATCTTGATCATAGTATTATGTCCCTAACATGACACAAAAAGAGGTAGTTTATTTATATCTAATTCAGCCTATAAGATTGTTGGGGTGACATGTTGGCATGTCTTTTTTCTTGGCATTTCTTAGAGCAATGGGAAATTACTTGGTGGCAATGCCCATCCCCTCTCCAAGTGACAGATAAAAATAGGTGAGTGAATACATGGGCAAGCCTCACTTCTACAATTACCTATTTATACAGCAGGTATAAGAGTGGATGAACAAATACATGACAATGCTAGAATTTTTGAGAGGCACCACCAACAGATCATCCTGGAAGAGGTTGCCTGTTTCTTCTGTCCTTACGTCCCCTCCAACAATTGAAGCAGTCAAGGGACTTATGATTATACAGCAGCAGAAAAAAAGTTCTATCATCATCGCCAAGGACAATGAAGCATAATAACAGTGGAGTAAAGCACTGTTACGAGAATTTATATTTTGTAAGTTGAAAGGCCATGAAGAAAAGTGAATTCATGTAAGTATTGTACAACATCCAAAATGTTTGTTAAACATTGATGGTGAAAGTACATTGGGTTACCTTGAATTTAGTTTCACTTCATCATATAGTATATATTTGACTAGTATCTTTCCAACAGTAATTCACTAAACTCAATTGACACATCTAAAATTACACTTCACTATTTTAGTCAAATGTTTGAGAATTACCATCATGTCATATTAAAGATAGATTAAATGAACAACTTAACATCTCTTCAAAATTTTGCCTGTAGAAATTGGCATGGAGCCTTGATGAGAGTAACCGTTATGATTTGAGAATGTTAATATGTATTGATCTCATGGGCTTCATTTATTAGGTTGAAGCATTTTGAAATCATACACCGAGATGTTCTCAATTGCTCTTGAGAAGTCAATTTTCTTTCTTGATATTATGTAGGCTTTGATGTAAGTGAAACTGATAACTATAAAAGCTAACAAATATCCCCCCCCTCTCTATATATGTCCTGGGTATGATGATAAACTACATCCAACAGTGAAGGCCTTTGATCAGGTGGTTTTGAGGAGTGTAGAACCACCTCTCAATTGCTGGTGCTTCCAGGTCCACCCTGTCATGGGGTGGTAAAACCTGTTAGGGTTCCAACTATGAGCAAATAGTTAATCCCAAGCTGGGGTCAAAATACTATAAAAATGTAAAAATAGGTTTAATACCAGAAATACTTTGTGAAAAAATTATTAGCAGCAATAAATTCTTGAAGAAAATTGAAAAAAGAATTTTACCAGCTATACATTTTTGAAGGAAAAAAATATTACCAGTAATAAAAATGTCGGCATTAAATAACCCATCGTGGTTAATATGCCGTAAAACAAAACAGACCAAACCTGTCTGTCTCTCTCTGTCTCTTTTTCTCTCTCTTTCTCTTTTTCTCTCTCTTTCTCTTTTTCTCTCTCTTTCTCTTTTTCTCTCTCTTTCTCTTTTTCTCTCTCTTTCTCTTTTTCTCTCTCTCTCTCTATCTATATATATATATATATAACTATAGAAAATTTTAGCATCATTTTTATTGTAAAAAATACATTGATTTGGAAATTTTTGCAAAAATTAAGTAATTATTGGATTTCAATGAAATTTTCAGGACTTATTCACAAATGAATGAAAATATTTTTGAAATTACTTTTTTTAGAAAATCTTGTTAAATTTTTTTTTTCTTTTTTTCTCACGTCTGTTAGTCACTACTTATTTAATTTTATGAAATTTTGAGAAATTAAATTTCACCCATTTCATTGGAGAATTTAAATCATCTATTTTATTTTGTAAAATAGAAATACCATTTACTGAAAATCTGCTCTAAATCATAAAATAAGAAATGCAGTAAAACTATGCCATTATTTAATTAGAAAACTTTAATTGCTTTTATAAATAAGATATATTAAGAACACTTTTCTTAAGAAAAAAAATATTTTTTGATGAATAATAAATGTTTACAAGAATTGTTTTCATTATTTTTTTTAAATTTTAATTTAGAATAATTTATTAACTTTTAAATCATTTAAAATTCAGTATTAATTTCACTCTTAGATGATATTAAGGAAAAACTATATTTACTAATCATAAATAGAAAAGAATAGTACAAATCATCAAAGACAAATATTTTTAAAAGAATTTTGAATTTTTTTTGTATGTGTATAAATGATTTTTGTAGATATGGGCAACTTTATCAGAAAATAAGACTGGTAACTATAGTAAATTTAAAGTCAGAAAGTATCTAAGATTCAATAAAGCATTAGATTATGTAGAATATGTTCTTAAATTTTTAAGATTACTGAGTACTTAAAAATTATATATAAAAGGTGCTTGTCTTATATTCACTTATTTTTTACGACTAAAACCTCTAGAACAACATTACATAAAAATCAATCTGTCAAACATGTCAACAACTTAAATAAAGTTACTGCTGTGTTAAAAAAATGATTTCTGCAATATTTTAAAGTAAATAATATTTATTTCAAATCAGATTAATTATACTAAAATCAGCTAATATTCCTCAAATAAAGTTTCAGAAAAGTATATTTTGTTTTTGGAAGATTTTTAATAAAGAATTACATTACAATGAAAGACAACTAAAAAAGGGCACTAATCAGCTGTTTTAGAAAAAAAAGAAAAAAAAAACTGTTTCAGTAAATTTAAATTAGTTTTTGAAATTAAAACTAAAATAAAAGTTTCCAGAAAGATTTTTCATTTTTAAAAATTAATTTTGAACCTTGGGTATTGTGTTTTCTGTGGGAATATGTACATACCTTATTAGCTGCAGCTAGAATCAGGCTTTCATGATTTTAATAATTATCAAAATATTTATCAAATTGCAAAAAATAGATACTCTATAATTTCATTTTTCATTTTTAAGTGAACAAGAAATAAAATTATATTAAAAAATACTTGAATCTTCAAAATTCTAATCAGTGAAACATTATATTACATATAAGTGTTTGAGTGTTTGTGTGTGTCTGATAAAAATTGTCCAAAATTTTGAGATTAGATGTCATTATTCTGCAAGTTATTTAGATAAGTATCCTCATCCTTGCTATTTTTAATTATTATTTTTTTGGTGAATATCTTCAAATTTCTGTTGCTGTTTAATTTATCCAGTCATTTCTTCTAAAAATTGATGTCAATGTTTCCTGTACGCAACAATAAACCATAAGCCAATCTCAAGTTCACTCCTTACCTTTGTTTCCCTCAAAATTACCTCCCTTGAAACACAAGTCGAATAGCATTTGGTTTTCTGCAAATCAATACCTCTTGACTGTTAAACTATGTTTAACTCTACTTTAAGCAGCTTTCACTAAACCTGACAATCATCTGATCAAAATGCTGTATATAAAATTTTTTTTTATTAATTTGAATCAAGGTAATTAAATTTAGGATGTTCATAATTTAGTTTACTTATATAGTAGAAGGAGTGAGGTACATGACCAAGCACTTTTTCTAAATAAGTTTTACTAAAAAAGGATAAACATGCCATTTGTTGTGTTGCAGTTCAGACCAGGCATCAAGTTCGTTGATAGGGTGCAGTTTCTCCCAGTCAAATGCTTGTGGCTTAAAAATTAACCTTCACCAGATCATTACCCACGAGTGAAAAACACAAAAATTTCTAGCAGTAAACCATGTTTTATTCTTGAGTTGTAACCTACTGCTATAAGCTAGCGAAGTAGAGATGAGTCATGGGTGAGGGGTGGGGAGTATAGTCCAGTGACTGTTTCCTCTGTCTGTTCTCCGAAGAGGCCTACTTTGTCCCTTCTGTGTGCCTTTTCATGGGATGGTCAGTTTTATAGATAACAATTTTATTTGTCTAAAAAAAGTAATTTATCTTCTGTGACTTTCTCTCTATTTGATCCTCTTGCTCTGTACTTTGAAGTTGATTTCACTTACTGATAACTATCAATTGAAAGTAAATGTTTTGTATCCATTTTTGCAACAGGTTCTGCTGTTTTCAATTTTACAAGACCTCATCCGACTCTTGCTACACTATTGAATTTATTCATCGTCTTTTCCAAACTGCAAATCACTTTCTGCAGATGTAGAACCTATCTGAAATCAAGGTTGTGTCGAAGCATTTGACTTGAAATAGAGTTAAGTCAGGGATGAAGAAAAGAAAACTAAAAAAATTTAGCTTTTTTTTTTTTTTTTTTTTTTTAACTGAATCTGAGAAGTCAAAATGCAGAAAGTCACATCAGCAACATGTATCAGTTACATACAATGATGTTTTTATTAATGTATAGTTTCTTTTGTCAAATGTAAGTAGCTTCAATAATCTTTAGTTTTTTGGGGTTTTTTTTGTTGGATTTATGCAGTATTTTAGTGTTGATAGGGAAGCATTGTGTAATGTTATTTGTAGATAGTTATAATGTATACTAGTAATTGTTGACAGGGTTTATTTTTCTTGGAAAATGTTCTTCCGTTCTTTGAAAATTGCCAGAAGATGTTACAGTTACAATTAACATTTGAATGTGTTTTCTTTTAAAAGTGCTTCTCTTTTTATCCAACTTCTTTCATGGTGTCTCTAATCATGTTTGCTTTTAAGACATAAAGGTCGAGGAGAGGGAAATAAGACTTTTTTTGACTTTCTCTTCATAAGCAACCCAACACATTTACAAAAGACTTCTTCAATGAAAGATTTGATGTTAATAAAAAGAATCAAACTTAGAAAAGTAAATAGTTTTAGATAGGTTCACCTGTCACATACTCTTCTCAGTCTTTTCAACAGGAGTAGAGGTTTATCCCTTATTTCCTACTTAGGATTGGGTTTCTGTTTTTTTCTAAGGTTTTTTCATTCTCTTTCACTTCCAGTAGTACATTGTGTCTTAGTGGCATTATCGCCTTCCTCGCAGCACCAGGTGTCTGGGAGTCATTCGGCAGACTGCATGTAATAGAACTGGACATACGGATTGACAGATGGACAAAGAAGAAGTCGAAGTCGGTGTAACTGAGTTGGTGTCTGTTTCACAACTGCCTAGTATAATGGCTGAGAAAGGGAATCCCGCAATCCATTTCCTTGAGAGACCGATGAAGAAACAAAAAAAAAAAAAAACCATCATCATCATTTTTTTTTTTTTCCTCCTACAATCAGAAACATTTTTTGTGTCAAAATTTCAAGGAATGTACTTGAAACAAAGTGTGAATTCCAGAAATGTTCTTGAGAGCCTCTCTATAGAATGAAGGATATATAAAATTGTGTCATAATGGATACCACCTGCCTTACCTATAATTATAATGGATGGTAAAAAAAAAAAACAGGAATTGTGGGTAGGAAAGTGGCTATGTTAGTCATTGAGAAATGAGTTGATGCAGAGGCTTGATCAAGCATCAAGACTTATTGTTGAAATCTCTGAAGGGAAAAGTTTCATCAAGGGAGGTTGACAAACCAAATCCCATATATGCGGGGTTTATGGGGAATTTTTGCCTATGGGCTCAGATCGCCCCACATAAAAATCGGACTTGTGCCACCTCCTGTCTTGTGGGGAGGTCAGGTAAATACCGGCTTGATCAAGCAACTTCAATGTAAAATCAGTTGGTGCAGAGGTTTGATCAAGACATCAAACTCTCTGCTTTCAGGCAAAGAGGAACCCAGTTGCTGAGTGTTTCTCTAAAGAATGAAGGATATGCAAAAATTGTGTCATAATGGATGCCACCTGCCTTACCCATAATTATAATGAATGGTGAAAAAAAAAAGAACAGGGAATTGTGGGTAAAAAAAGTGGCTATGTGAGTCAATGAGAAATGAGTTGGTGCAGAGGTTTGATCAAGTATCAAGACTTATTGTTGAAATCTCTGAAGGGCAAAGTCTCATTTGGGGAGGTTGATAAATGCGGGGTCTATGGGGAATTTTTGCCTATGGCTTGGATCACCCCACATAAAAATCAGCCTTGTGGGGAGCTGAGGTAAATACCGGCTTGATCAAGCAACTTCACAGGTTGATGATTAAACAAATGTAACACAGTGAAAAAGGAAGAACAAAGGAAAGTAAGAATCATGTTGAAAAGAAAAGAGAAACAAGTTGTTTTACCCTCTAAAACAACAGGATAAGTTGAACTTACTCCGTTGGAGAAATAGAGAGTGATGTGTATAGTCTAAACCAATGTATGGCTACTGCATGGAGTGCTAATTTTAGTATCCTATCCTGCTCTCGGGTCAAAGTAAAAGAAAACTAGCTTCTTTAGATTTACAGCATGCATGCTCCCAGTTTTTTCCATGCATACTCAAAAGCTGAAAAGGGGTTGTTGCTGGCAGGGTTATCAACATATGCTGGTTTAGCAAAAAGGTTCTAACATCTGCTCACCTGTACAGCCTCCTTCACCTGACACAATTCTATTATTTAGTTTCATTCTAAAAAAAGGTTCTGTGACTCTTCTTTTTTTTTTTTTTTTCTTCTGTCTTATTTACCATGAGCAACTTTAGGGATTATGACTTTGTGATGTTATTCACATTGTTGATTGTGTAACTGTTATGAATGAAGAAATAGGAACTAACAATCTGAGTTCAAATTTGAACCTTGTCTGTTGGGTTCACTTTTGTACCTATGCACTTGAGAAGAACATGAATCAATCTTTTATCCCCTAGCTGTGGGTCAAATAGCAAAGTAGATTGGATTCTATAGCCTTGAATGCTAACCAGTCTAAGAGAAGGAACACTTTGATTTCTAAACTGACAAGGAGAAGATAGCCACTATATTTCCCAAGCAAGAATAATAATTCATAGATAATACAAAAAAAAAAAAAAAAATGAAAAATTTTTGGAGAGCTATCATTGCCTAAATCCTAAAAGGAAATAACATTAAAAAAATATTAACGTCTAATTTTTAGAAGTTGACTGTTTTCTTCATCATATTCCTTTGCTACAATTGTATGGGATGATATACAGGAAATTTTTAGGTCATATATTGTTTTTAGGTTGTCTGCTATATGTGGAGAGATTTTGTAATGTAGTTTTGCTATGGGGACACTTCTCAGATATTGGATGAACCACAAATTCTTTGGATTCATTTTTTGGCAAACCTTCTTGTGTAAATTAGATTTGGTATTTTGTGTTTATGAGCAGGAATCAATTTAAGCCGTACTTACAAGGATACCACATACACACACACGTTCAACAGGATCATTAAGTTGAGATTATTTTATCTGAGTTTTCATTTCTAATTGTCTTTTTTTTTTGTTTCTTTTTTTTTTTTTTTTTTGCAGATGGTGAAGGCTGCTTATGACTCGGTGAAGAAGCTGCCTCGCTGCTTGCGGACTGAAGATCTACCAATTCATACTTTCACACCTCGGACATATCAGGTGATTCCATGTGAATGCCAAGTTGTACAAACATGTATGAAAGTGTGCTTGTATGTGTATACAAGGAATTGCTGAAAAATTCTTTGTTTGGTCAGATTTGGGGAAGTGGGTAAAGCCAGGAACTTTTCAGCTCCTCCTTGTAAGTCATCTTGATGCTTGTGTATATTTGTTGTCTAAAGAAGAGTCAAATAAGGAAAAAAGAACAATGGCGTTGGTTTCTGGTAGATTCTCATAGATCTATGTTTTAGTATATTGAACATTTCTATTTTTTTTTTTTTTTTTTTTTTCAATGATGTCCACATGAAATATTTAATATCAACAGGAGATGGAGGATATGTAGGCCATTGCTAGTCACTTGTTTCAAAGTATGCATCTCTGCTAAGGTAGTTCACCCTGTTGCAGATATTTGCTCGGGTGGATTTATGTTACTTCAATAACCACAGCCAACTTGTGGTTTATATTGCAACTAGCATGATCAGTAGTTGAACAAAGCCACTATGCTAAAATCCTCAGTCATGATGACTTGTGACTTTATGCTAGTACAGTAATATTTCAAACAGTTTTGTTTACCCAATTTTGCTCATACGGCTTGGGTCAACCTGTGGTATAATTTTCAGGTATTAAATTTCTGTTAAATCAACTTTGACAATTTTTACATGGAAATGTTCTATTTAATTTTCATGTTCAGCCCTGACTTTTATTGGTCTTTTAATTTAAGAATTGTGCTCTATGCTTTCATTTTCTATATAAAGAATATTAACGCATTCTAAATATTCACAATCAAAAAAGTTTTTAAAGTCTTTTTTAGAAAAGATTTAATTTATAATTACTTTAATGATGATTAAATTTTCTGTGTTTACGATTTTCAATTCAGATTATTATAAGTAACACATAAATACTGTTAATTGTTAAGATTTTTTTACAAAAAATTGACAGAAAAAAAAATAATTTTCTTGCTTTGTTTATTAAAGCCAAATTAGATCTTAATGTTTTCATATTTAGAGTTTTAAAAGAAGTGCATAAGTTTTGTCTCTCTGTTCCTCATCCTGCAACAATGATGATGGCCTTCATTATAAAAGGTGCCACATTGAAGCTGAAGCCTAATCATGTAATGCAGTATCTGTGCCCTTTCAGTAACATTGTTTGGAAAGGCCACAGTGACTGGTGTCCGTGGACCTGTAGGTCTGGGACTGGGAGAGCACCAGCTTTTTTTCAGTCAAGAGGAAGGGATCTCGACATGTGGACCATCAGAGTTTTGTGTTGAGTTGGATTTTAGTGTCAGAGTTGGAGTTTACATTTACTTTATTTAGAAAACCAGACAAGACAAACACATTTTGTTTATTTGTGTGTGTGTGTATGCTCCACTTATTAAAAACCATTACTATTGGTGAGAAGTAAAGAAATTTTATTTTAAGGAATTAGTTACTTTTAGAATAAATATAATTTTATTATTTTTAAACTTTTATTTTTAAACTTCTTGTCCCAGAATATTCCTAAAAAAAAAACCCTAACCGCTTATTCCAAACTAAATATTCCTCGGAATGATGTAAATCTTAAGCTTTGTTAAAAATTAACAAATTTCTGAAATGAAAATGAAATTGAAATTAAATTTTGCAATATTTTCAGCTTGAATTATTGGATGCCGCTCTTCAGCAAAATACAATAATATGTGTCAATTCACCACCAGGCAAGACTTTCATTGCAGTCATGCTCATCAAAGAGATGGCTGTTGATATTCGACCTATGCCTATGGACTTCAACAAACGCAAATTCACAATTTTTATTGTGTCAGCAGGTAAATAAAAAATACTTTTGTTCAATTCTTACCAATTATTTTTATCTGATTTCTTATATTTGCAATGTTTGCAATATTACAAATTTTCAACAGCAACATATATCTTGAGATTCTCGGCAAGGCTGGGAATCCTCCCCCTGCGATTCTCGGCAAGGCTGGGAATCCTCCCCCTGCGATTCTCGGCAAGGCTGGGAATCCTCCCTCTGCGATTCTCGGCATGGCTGGGAATCCTCCCCCAGGGATTCTCGGCAAGGCTGGGAATCCCCCCTCTTTCATGTTGTAATATCATATCAGAAAACAACTTGGAACAGCTGTCTATATTTCTGAGTTGAGATATTATAACTATTTACATTGTTTGGACTGTTGTCCTCATCTTTATTGCCCTATTCATGACTTTTGGCTGCTGTAACTCCAGCCTTCTTCAGGTGATATACACTGTGATTTCAATACCTGGCCACAACAAAGGTGAACAAAAACTTGGAGAGTTGAGTTATTAAAAGGAAATAACTGAAACCAAGATGTCTAGAAAAAGCATGGCATGTGGAACTAGAACACTATTGCAGTGGCTGAAATAAAGGGTTTGGTTTGAAATTCCAATGTATATCATATGAAGAAAGCACATCAAAATTTCATGAATATGACAATAAAGATGAGGACAACAGTCCAAACAATGTAAATAACTTAGAACAGGGAATATTTTCTTATAAATCCTCGCATTTTTCTACATGCTGTTTCTCTGTCCTCTTATTATAGATATGGACTTTTATTTAAATTCAATTGCTGTAATGACTTTTTGTAATATAATTGTCTATTCAACTTAATTTTGTATAAATGTCAGGCAGGGTATTAGATCAAATGGATTTGCCACCTTAGTGTTTTTATCAGAAGTTGGTCAGGTCAAGAATGTTCAGCACCCACTTGTATATTTCTATTTGTAGAGTATATATTTATTTGTATATTCAACAGTCTTTTATCTATCATTCAACAGTCTTTTATCTATCATTTAAACTAATTTGATACTTTAATAAACTGGTTTTTCACTTTGTCTTAACTAAATAGAACATATATATAATCAGTGGTGACTCCAGGGGTTGGGCATGTCAAGCTTAGCCTGAGTTAGTCAACATTCAAGTATATCTATTTCAAAGCAACAAAAATCTTTTGTAGTATAGAGCTTTGTTTAGATTTTTTTTTACTTCAGCTGGATACAAAATTAATTGTTATAACTCTGTGCCTCAAAATATTGAATGAAATACATTTCGTTGATATTGTTCATAGTAAAGAAGAAAGAAAAAAACAAAGTAAGTAAAAAAAGAATGAAATAAAATTAACATGACTAGTCGGGCCACATAGATCTGAGCTGGAGACATACTTAATAGGCAATGTATTTCTTACTTTAATTCTATAAATAATCTTTTAAAAATCTTTAATGATTTGTATGCCCTGTTTTTCAGAGAATACATTTTTATTTCAACTGTTTTCAAATGTCCATTTTAAATAATTTATTCTGTACAGTATAAGTTTTTTTAGCACAATATATCTTTTGAGAAAGGGCAAATTAAATTTAGCCTTAAATTCAGCAAAAATCAAGGAAAGTGGCAGCCTTAACTCATTGACTAGAGTGTTGGGGTGAGGAGTGTGACTGGGGCAGTAGTGATCATATACATACAATAAATTAAACTAAAAGAGAGATACATAAACACACACTCAAGATATACACATTATTTAAAAAAAAAAAAACATATCTGGCCAGAGATTTTTTTAAAATTTTATATATTTTAGAATAAAGGAATCATTTTAGCATCAAAGTTATACCAATAGTATATTTTGTTAAAGATTGTAATGAGTCAGGCAAACATTGATGACCTAAAGTTACCACTGATACACATACACACACACACATATTTTCTAAGGAATCAATGAAATTTTTATCCAGCATTATTTTCTACTACACTAAATGTTATTTTGTGGATACCCATGTTTGAGTAGATGTCCAGATTTTTTTAAACCAGTGTGAACGATGACTACTGGCCTGTACATTCGAGTGACTTAAAAAAAAGAAAATGCAGGGACCATATTTTCTTTATTAGTAGGCCAGTAGATGTAATTCACACTGTTTTTTAAAACAAAAAACAAAAAAATAGAGCATCTACTGAAACATGGGGTGTCCATAAAATAACATTTGTATTAGGAAGTACACATGCACATACACCTAATTTTATTTCAAAAGTGTTTTCTTTTTAAATCCTTGACTCATTTGACAATTTTTATATATATATAAAATGAGAAAGTGACAATGAGGGTATAGGGATCAACACTGTCTAGTGACTATCAATTTCACACTTCACTGTCTATATCTGTAAATGTTCTGTTTCAGATATTGAGCACTCTTCCTGTCAAAGTTGTGTATTTTGAACGCACACACACACACACATATATATATATATATATATATATATATACAAATGACAATAGGAAAACTGGTAATTGCTGATGCGTTTCGTCCAATGTGGACTTTATCAAAGCAAAATCCGAAAGAAAAAAAAAAATTTTTTTTTTCGTATTTTGCTTTGATAAAGTCCACATTGGACGAAACGCGTCAGCAATTACCTGTTTTCCTATTGTCATTTTTATTCATAAATATTGTCTTCTCTACTGGTTAAATCGGAGAAATTTTCATATATATGTATGTATATTTAGGCAGAATATCTTCATTCAAACGGGTTTTATTGAATAATATAGACATATTATGTCTATTTATTTTTATAATAATCCTTTCCAGTTGTCTAATCAGTTTCTTGATGTTAAGATAAAATTCATCATGAAAGGTGTCGTAGTTTTTTCCTGCCCAAGTACTTTTGATCTCTCCCAAAATCGTCCTCAGTGGGAATTACAAAGCCAAACTTATTGTAACTGATAAAATTTGCATTTCATTTTGATCATCAAACTAACATATATACTTATTTTTTTGTCAGGTATACAATTATATAAACACACTTTAAAAAAAAAAAAAAAAAAAAAAAATTACACTCAAACTTGTACATGGAATGTAAAGCCTTTTTCTAAGCCAATACTTAGATTTGGCTACTGTAGACTGCTTTGGTCATTGGGCACAGGGCAGTTATTTTTTTTTTTTTTTAATACTATAAAAATAAATTTTCTTTTATAAATATCAAGGATAGTGGCATTGTAAGTTGTAGTTTTTCATCATCTCTAAATATAAAGTAAAACCTTTTTATCTTTAATCACAAAAAAAAAAGATTTACATTAATTGGCTCATTGTAGCATTTTAGGCAATTTTGATAAACTGGCTGATTGATTTCTCTTTTGTCTCTTTAAACTTTTTAGAAGCTCAGTTGGAGTTACAGGCTAAAGTGATTGCTCACCACACAGACTTGGTTGTTGCTCATTATGCTGATGAGGAATTACTTAGCACCTGGGAGAAAGAAGAATGGAGTTGTGAACTGCTGAAGTGCCAGGTGCTGGTCACCACTGCTAACTTCTTGCAGAAACTGTTGGAGTGTGAATATTTTTCTTTGGTTTATGTAAACCTGTTACTCATTGATGAATGTTCTGATATCTGCAGCAGCCAAGCACATATGGAGGTAGGCTTGTCCTTTTCATTTTTATTTTGTAATTGCTTTTGTTATATTCTTTACATAAATAATCTCCACATTTTGTCTGTACAAAGAATTATGCTTTTTAAATCATTAAAAGTCAAAAAAAATTTCCAAAGAAACAAAAGAAATAAAAAGCAGTATATTAGCAATAATAAATCAAATTAAATAAATTGAACATCAAATCAAACAGGATTTTATTTTTTCTATTTTGTATTTAAAATAGAATTAAAGTGTACCTTTTACATGATTTTTTTTTGTTTCTGTTTTCTTAAGCTTTTTTTTTAAATTTCTGTTTTTTTGAATTTTCTGTCTTTTCTTTTTGCTGTTTTTTAAATTTTCTGTTTTTTTTTTTTCTGTATTTTTTTTTTTTTTTTTTTTTTTATATTTTTATATTTTTTTGTTTGTCCTTTTTCTGTTTTTGAAGGTTCTTTAAAAATGGAAATTATTTTAAATTTAATAAAAGGCATGAATAAGATACGTAAACCGTCATGAAAACTGATTTGGTAATTTTGAAGCTTTTGCTCTTACTGACATGCAAAAAAAAAAAAAAAGAAGAAATGTTGGCTATTTCTAATTGATGCATCAGGTGCAAAATTGAAGCTGGTGTAATAAACAAAACAATTTCTCTCTCTGGGATCCATGGAAATTTATTTCCTTCACTTTATTAATAGGGAATAATGTATCTAAAGAAGTTAGCCTACTCCAAAATAGGTAAAAAAAAAAAAAAGAAAAGTGTATTCAAGTAAAAAACATTCAAGAAAAAGAACAGATGCAACTAATTTCAATACATAAGGCTTAATTTTTTTATAAACAAAAAAAAGTAAGCTAATGTCCTTTATAGTGAAACAGATGACGGAAAAACTTTGATCCCCATTTACACAATAGCTTTTATTTGTTTTCTGCTTATTTTTATATTATATCTTATATTTATAATTTATGGCGGTCCAATAAAATGATTTTTCTTAAAAATGAAAGAGCAACAGATTCAAAGACATTAAGCTGAAAAGACAGGGAGAATTTGGATGAACAGTTAGTGCAACCATTCAGTAACTTCTCTATATTACATTTTACTGCTCACTATTTGGTATTTTTTATAATGGGACTGACAACTTGCGCAGGATATGGTGAGGGGAAATAAAAGATGGGACTTTTGAAGCAGACTCCCAAATGACTAGAGATTTGTATTGAAATGTTTTTAATAATCAAAAATGCATACACAGTGATATCTTTATTTGTGATTCTTGTATGTGAGACTTGTTTTTTTATTTATTTATTTTTTTTATTGATTCACAATTGGGTTTGTTAAAATATTTTTCTTTCAAATATGTAAGAGAATACAAATCTATGTGATGGAAGGAACTGCATACTTTTTACTACAAGTTTGAGTTTTATGCACAATAACTTTCACCCTCATATATATATATATATATATATATATATATATAAGGAAAAGACTTAATTAGACATCATATAGGCCCTGTCGGCTGGGGCTGTAGAATACGCCGACTGCACCTCTGTAGAGGGGTAAGGCCCCCCCCAATGAGGCCACCTGTTGGCCGTGGGTGGCGACCCATAAGGTGCTAGGACGAAATCCTGGTGGTTGAGCAGCCATTGATCCGGCAACAGAGTGGTCAATGGCTTGCAACACACCACTTTGGCCCTTACTTGGTCTGACGGGCGGTCGGATTGGGCCCGATCCGATCAATCGGCTGGTCCCGACATTCCCTAGCACATATATATTTATTTTTCTTCTGACTGTACTATTGAATCTACTTTAGTGGAACATTTCCCAACCCTTTATCATATATGTGCTAGAAGGCGGGGGCTGAGGGTCAATTGTGTTGAGAGCAAAAGACTTTTTGACTGCTGTTGAATTTTTTGGCACTAAAACAGAGTTTGGCAGAGGCTCAGAACTTCGCTCCCAATATGAGTATACTGGTCGTGTATTCCCGTCTCAGCCAAGGCGAATGGGTTACCCCCTTGGTTCATTCCCTTCTCAAGTTGGACTCCGTGGTGGGTGGTGGAGCACAGGGCCAATGAATATAAAAACCCAGACATGGCATCTTTTAAAAAAACAAAACGTAACTTATCCAAATCAGACTCTGAGTGTGAAGCAGCAGACTTCCCCAGATTTATTGTCATTGAATCCCTGGAGGAGGTCTGTCTTGCTAAATTCTCCCCATTTTTGATTGAGAAAATTATTTCGGCACAGGCGACCCCAAAAAACGTCAAAAAATTAAGAAATGGGAACTTGCTTGTTGAGGTGGATAGCCAAAGACAAGCAGAAAACATCTTAAAAATGAAAAATTTTTATAATACCAAGTGCAAAAGCTACCCACATGAAAGTCTCAATGTTTCCAAAGGCATCATTAGAAGTTAAGAGCTGGCTTTAGCCACAGAAGACGAAATGACAGCTGCCCTGGGAAAACAGGGAGTAACTAATATAAGAAGGGTTAGTATAAGAAAGAGTGGTGAAAAAATCGAAACAAACACTTACATTTAATCAACCACAAATACCTAAAGTTGTCAAAATAGGCTATTGTCTGGAGAGAGTTGAGCAGTACATCCCAGCTTCCTTGAGGTGTTTCAAATGTCAGGAATTTGGACACCACAGGGACGCTTGTAGAGGACGACAGACATGTGCCAAATGCAGGGAAAAAGAGCCAAACCATAAAGAGGATGAATGTTTGAAACCTCTTAGATGTCCAAATTGCCAACAAGACCATCCGGCATACGCAAGATCTTGTGACATTTACAGAAAAGAAAGAGAAATCCTGGAGGTTAAACATAAGAAAAATGTGTCCTTTCTGGAAGCCAGGAAAATTGTAGGGTCCTATATGGGTGAGACCAGCTATGCCTTTGTTACACGGAGGGCTGAAACTAAATATAGAACCCTGATAAATAGACTAATAAATTTGGATCCAAGTGAGTGAACAAAATTCCAGGAAGATCTTAAAAAGGAACACACCAATAGTATTCAAACATTTCGATTGGAAGTTCCAGCTAAGATTAATACATCTGATGATAAAATTAGAGATGATAAAAAAATAACCAAAAAGACATCCCAGACACAAACCACTCCTCCCAAAAAACAAAACCTGCAATGATCACCAATCCGTCCTCCAACTTTAAAAATTGATAACCTGGGGAAAAATAACATATCAAACCCTGAACCTAACAATGATAAAGTAGAACGTTCCCCACAATCAAAGAGAGATCATACCCTGACTTCATCCTCACGGGAACGTTTAAAGTTATTGAATCCACTAAGCTAATCTTCAGACCCATTAACATCGAAGATTGAGACCAAAAATAGGTTTAGCATGATAGAAAAGATGGATATAGAAGAGCCAAACAGTAAAAACAAGTTGAAAAAAAAAAAAAAGCAATAATTCCAACTTGACATGAAGGACCTGCAAAATAATTCAATATTACAGTGGAATTGCAGAGGAATTAGAACTAATCATGAAGAACTTCTCATACTCCTCAAGAAATATAATCCCAAAGTGGTATGCCTTCAAGAAACATTCCTCAAGGACAATAACTACTTAAAAATAAAAAAATACAATTCATATAATCATTTACACAAAGACGGACACAGAGCTTCTGGAGGTGTGTTGATCCTAGTTAGGAAAGACATACCCCAACATCAAATAACCATTGACAGTGATCTTCAAGTCACTGCTGTAAAAACAACATTGCACAAAACAGTCAGTATCTGCTCCATCTACATTCCACCTCATGATCCAATTAATGAAATAAAACTCAATAAGCTAATTAACCAAATCCCTAAGCCCCACTTATTATTAGGTGACCTTAACAGTCATAATACCACGTGGGGGTGTCTTAAAACTAATCAAAAGGGTAAAAACTTGGAAAACATAATCAATAACAACAATCTCTGCATCTTAAATGACAAATCTCCAACCTATCTCAATCCATCTACCGGCTCCTATTCAGCTATTGACATCACTCTATCTGATCCTTCCAGCTACATGGATTATACGTGGAAGGTTCATGATGATTCTTGTGGCAGTGACCATTTCCCAATCATAATAAATATTACACAACCTTCCACTGATAATAACAGACCTCCCAGTTGGAAAATAAATAAAGCTGACTGGCAACAATTCAATACATTATGCAATACAAGACTGGTTCAGACCCAATTAAACACTTTTCAGAAACATTAATCACAATAGCAAACGAAACCATTCCAAAAACTTCTCCATCAAACAGGCGCAACACTCCTTGGTATAATGACGAATGTAAAATAGCAATCCGACTGCGTAATGCTGCTCTCTGTAAATTCAACAAAGAACCTTCCGCCATTAACCTCAACTCCTTTAAATTGCTCAGAGCAAAGGCCTGGAAAACAATTAAGTTGGCCAAAAAGAATAGTTGGCAAAATTACGTAAGCAAAATAAACTCCTCCACTAAAACTGCTACAGTGTGGAAAATGATCCGCAAAATTGCGGGCAAAAACAATTCTACCACCATTAAACACCCCATTAAAAATAATGATGAGGTAAACATTAAAGACATCGCAAATACACTGGTTGAGACTTTCTCACTAAATTCCTCCTCTGACAATACTAATACAGAATTTCTAAACTATAAAAATAAAATCAAAAGACAGAAGCTTAATTTTAATTCAGACAATACAGAAAATTACAATGGATTCTTCACATTAAAGGATTAAAAGAAGCCATACAAGCTTCTCTCAACACTGCAGTCAGACCAGATGAAATTCATTATGAATTTCTCAAGCAACTACCACCAAAATCATTAGAATACCTACTATATATATTCAATTTAATTTGGAAAAATAGCACTATCCCAGAATCGTGGAAACTAGCTACCATCATACCCATTCCTAAACCAGGGAAAAACAATCTCTATCCTACAAATTATCGTCCAATAGCACTAACCAGCTGTCTGTGCAAAACTATGGAACATATGATTAATAGAAGGCTAATTTGGTATGTAGAATCCAACAACGTGTTTACCAACTCCCAATGTGGCTTCAGAAATCAAAGATCTACGATGGATCATGTGGTCAGGTTGGAGACCTCTATAAGGAAGGCATACATCCAAAAGCAACACCTTGTAGCCATTTTTTTCGACTTGGAAAAGGCTTATGAGATCACTTGGAGGTATGGTATTATGAAAGACCTGCGTGACATGGGATTGAAGGGCAGACTACCAAACTTCATCAAATCATTTCTTTCAGACAGGAAGTTCCGAGTCCGAATTGGTTCAACCCTGTCGGACATTCAAAACCAAGAAGAAGGTGTTCTTCAGGGGAGTATACTGTTAGTAACCCTCTTCAACATCAAAATTATTAGCATTACCAACTATCTTAATCCTGGAGTTGATAACTATTTGTATGTTGATGACTTCTGTATAACCTCCACATCCAAATACATACGTACTGCAGAACGTCAGCTGCAACAAGGCATCAACAAAATAAATAGATGGGCTATCACAAATGGCTTCAAGATTTCAAAATCAAAAACCCAATGCATGCATTTTTGTCAACTAAGGAAAATGCATAATAACCCAACACTAAAATTAGACAAAACAGAAATTCCGGTAGTCAAACAATATAAATTTCTGGGAGTTGTATTCGACAAAAAACTGAACTTCATTCCCCACATACAATATCTAAAAGAAAAATGCAGTAAAGCCCTAAAACTACTTCGAGTTGTAGCCCACAAAGACTGGGGTGCAGATCAACAAACTCTCATTAAATTGTATCGAACATTAATCCGATCAAAACTGGATTATAGCTGCTACATATATGGAGCAGCCAGAAAATCTTATCTAAAAACTCTCAATACAATCCATCATGAAGGATTGAGACTCGTCTTGGGGGCATTTAGAACATCCCCTGTGGAGAGCCTTTATTTTGAAGCGTACGAACCACCACTAAAACTTAGATTCACAAAATTAGGTCTGCAATACTACACTAAAAGCAAATCTCAACCCACCAATCCAGCCTATAATTGCATTTTTAAATCCAAATACCAAGCCATATTTGATCAAAAATCAAAGGCCATAAAACCTTTTGGTCTCCGAATGAAACATACAGTGGAAGACAACAACATCTCAATTACAAACATCCACGAAACTGTTAAACTAAGCTCACCTCCCTGGCAACTTAAAGAACCTGTGGTCAACCTTGATCTCAACAAACTCCCTAATAATAAAACACACCCATTAACCTATCAAGAAAAACTCTACAATATTCATGAAAAGTACCCAAATTACTCGCACATTTACACTGATGGTTCCAAAAACAGCAATATAACTGGATGTGGAGTAGTTCTTGGTAAGAAAACAGTGGAAAAATGTCTCCCAAATGAAGCTTCCATATTCACTGCAGAAATCTGTGCAATAAATTTGGCTCTTCAGATTGTTGATGCCAGCAACATAAAAAAATTCATTATTCATTCCGACTCAATCTCTGTCCTACAATCCATAAAAATACACAACAGAATAACCCTCTTGTTGTTAAACTGTTGAACAAACTGAACACCTTGACACATAGCAAAAAGGTGATATTTTGCTGGATCCCAAGCCATGTTGGAATCCAGGGAAATGAGAAAGCTGATTCCTTAGCCAAAGCTGCTCTTAACATGACACCCGACCAAAACATCAAAATCCCATTCACTGACCTAAAACATAAAATCAAGACAACAATAACACTAAAATGGCAACAACTATGGGACAAAAATACCAACAATAAACTCTATCAAATAGCACCAATTCTAAAGGAAAGGCAACTGAATCTTAAAACAAGAAAAGAACAAACCACCATTGGCCGACTACGCATTGGACACACAAGACTGACTCACTCTTTCATACTAAAACAAGAACCTACTCCTAAATGTTCCTGTGGAAAACAATACACTGTAAAACATATACTAATAGAATGTACAAATCTCGTACATATCTGTAGAAAATTCTATAACATGAAGAACATGAAGAAATTATTTGCAAAAACTGAACCAAAAAATATATTGGATTTTCTAAAAAGAATTGGTCTCTTATCAAAGATGTAGACTGATGTATAAACATCATATCCTACCTTTTACCATTTTGCAAATAAATTGTCCTTATCAAATGGAAATTCTTGACTTAAACAAAAATACCTAGGATTATTTTGCAGTGTGCAAGCAAATAAGCTCTAGCTTGCTAAAAATGTTCCATACAAAATAAGCATTTAAAATTCATATATTTGGCATATATATATAAACTTGATTTGGCATTAAATAACCCACAGTGGTTGATATGCCATAAAACCCAACCAACCAACCAACCAATAGACATCATATTATCAGTTATAAATTTATTTCAACAGGTTTGTGTGTGTGTGTGTGTGTAATATAATATAATATATATATATATATATATATATATATATATATATATATACACACACACCTGCCTCATCAGACAAATATTACATTTTATATAAATTTATACATTGAGCTCTCATCAGGGAGTTAACTTTTCAATATTTATATATTAAAAAGACCTCATTGGAATAATCCTTGCCACTTACAGATTTGTTATATATAGTACAGGTAAAAATCTTTTGGTATATAATCCAAGTGGGTCCTAATAATATAAAATATTAAAACTGATCCACAAAAAAAAGCTCAATGTATTTATTAGAACAGATCATATAAATTACACAACAGAGAAATTCCAATTTACCTCATGGGTATAGACTATTCCAGATGACATCAAGTACGTTAAGTCTTATTCAATCCAGATGGCAGACTGTGTTGGAACTAGAGATTTAAAATTTAATATTTAAGAAAGACAGCAGTTGAAAAATTGATACAGAGCCTACCCATATCGAAGCCTCAGCAGGACAGACTGCCTGAGTAGTGGTAAGGAGAGGGTGGAAGTTATCTGTCTTGAAAGGAGCTCCACAAATTCAACCCAGATATTAACCTTAAAACTCTTGGGTTATAAGATGAAATGAAACGAAGACCAAAAAGGAGTTTTATAAAACAAAATTATTAATTATATAAAAAATTGTTCTCCCTAAAAAATACCAAAATATGCTTACAAATAGGATATATAATAGGATTAACAATAAATTGTATTTAGATAGTTTATATTAAGAAAGAATATATTAAAAAAAATTCAAATTATTAAGAATGCAAACCATACCCAGAAAAAAAGGACCTTTTTAAAAAAAATTAAAAAATATATAAGGATAAAGAATTAAATAATTTAAGAAAAGGGAGTTCATAAAGTAGTGGACGGTTATAAGATAGGATTGATATGGAGAAGGCAAAATATAGAAATAACTATAGTAATATGTTTAACATTAGATGGGTTACATAATTAAAAATAAAGTAAGATCAATAATATTATAGAAGTCTAAACCTACCTTGATGACAACATTTTAAAACTAATTCATTCCTTTGATTTAATAGTTTGCTTTGATTATTAAATTTTATTATTCTAATTTTCTCTTCTAAACATGGGTTACACCTATTCCTAAGACTATTAGGAGTATGAGCGAGACCTATAATTTTCCAGTCTATCTGAGGGTTCAGACCTTTCTCCTTCTATTCCCCAAATTTTTGGGAAAGAGCTGTCTGATATTTTAATTTTGGATTGGTATAAAATGCCTATGGGTGTAAAGTCTTTCTTTCCATTTCTCCGCAAAAATTCCAATGTAAACATTGATTTAACCTATTTGGGATACATGGTTTCTTGGTATATCAACTATTTCTACATTTACAATAGGATTCCATACCAGGTTTATTGTTAGTCCAATGGAAATTACTTATAGTTATTATCAGAGTTGATAATTTTGTACATGTTATTGGTGCAGGAATAGCTTATTTTAATCATTTTCGTGTTGAAGATTTTACTTAGAGGATTGTTTTTGTGAAAATGTTCATTTATTAACTTCAGAAAATGTTGTCTGATATTAATATTGGATAATTTACAGAAGAGGAGTTGAACCATATAATTTTTCTGTTTCTATGCCTACAACCCATTTTAGATATTTCAGTGTTACTTATTTATTTTTAAAGCCACTTTCACGGAGAGCATTTTCATACAATTCTTTATTCTTATTAAAGATGTTTATGTTAGATGTAATAGGTATTTGTCTCACAATGGCATAGGGGTGGTTGGAATTAACATTAATATAGTTGGGGGTTTCATGCTCTTTATGGTAAGCTTTAAAGGTATTATTAAGGTTAAGGGTGATATCTAGATAATCTACTATTTTGAGGTTAGAAGAAATCTTGATCCTAAACCCTAGTAATTTAAAGGCCCTAATTATTTTCTTCTGTAACTTCACAGTTAGTGGACCCTTGCTATTAGGAATGAAAATGAGTCCATCATCTCTATATAGGCCTACTAGTTTTGGATCTACAATTCTACTAAGTATATCTAAAATATAAACTAGATCTGCAACCTGATCTGAATTGTATGTTCCCATAAGGACATCAAAATCATCATTATGGCACTTAATCCAGGTAGAATCATTAAGTGCTAACAGTGATTTCCTAGCAGTTAAGATGATATTAGTCTCATCATCCATTATCTCCATATGGTTTTTTGCAAAGTTGATACAATTAACTAAGAGGTCTCTAGAGATAGAGGAATAAAAATCTATTATATCAAACTTAATAAAAGTTGCTCTTTCTTTATCACTCATATTGACAAACCATTTGATAGTATCTGATAAATTCTTCCAAAGATTAGCACAGGTTGTAATTAATAGTTTATCAGTTATTTTTTTTAATTATATTTTTTGAATTAGACCTAGTACTTGGCATCAGCTGAAATAGTCTATACCCATGAGGTAAATTTGGATTTATCTGTTGTGTAATTTAAATTATATAATAAAACTGTTTTTACAGACAAGGTTTATCTTGTCCAGGAAACTGTTATATTTTAAAAAAAAAAAAAAAAAAAAAAAAGTGCTTGATACACAGTTCCAAAAAAAATCAAAAGTGTAGAGATAGTTCAGGTCTAAAATATTACAAACACAAACCTTTTCTGCTACCACAGTTTTCACCAATGAAGATTTCCTTAGGCAGTGAAAAACCTGAGGAAACCTTCATTGGTTGAAACCATCGTAGCAGAAAAGGTTTGTGTTTGTAATATTTTAGTTCTTATACTGAAAAGTTCTTAGCCTAACCAGGGATTTCCAAAGAATTTAATATTTGTCCATGTTTTGGGGAGTAGGTGAAACTGAGAACTTTTCAATAACCCACATATCTCTCTCTCAAACACACACATAAATTTCACATATTAATATATCAATAAAGATAAAAAGAAAACTTTTCTTTAACATGTTTCATCCACTGGGGGCTTTATCAAAGTAAATGCAAGGATTTTATTTTGCTACATGTCTTCATAAACTGAAATAAAAAATATATCAAGTTTTCAACATTTTTAAATTTAAAAACACTCTAAAATATTCTTAAACTGTAAGTCAAGGTAAACTATGGATGACGCTAAGTGATGTCATTTAATACCTAATAAATGAAAGTGAGTAAATGTTGAATTTTTTAATGATTTTTTATATACATATATATATATATATATATATAATAAATAAACATTAATTTATGGCTGTTCTATTTTTAATATTTTACTTTTAGGTGATGAAGATATGTGAAAAGTGCCAGCAAGGAAAGCATCCACGAGTTGTGGTTCTGACAGCAACTTTACTTTCTAGCAAATGTAAAGATCCTGTCGAACTTGAAAACACCATCACAATGCTGGAAACGACATTTCATTCCACGGCTGAAACATCAACTCTTGTCTTTTCTGAACGGCACGGTACCAGTCCAAAAGAAGCTCTCTATGAGTGCAACAATGATTTTGATGAAATCCAACAAATGCCAGATGTTGCTTTTATCCTCCAAGAAGCACTTTTGTTTATCGACAAGTGCGTCTTGTCTGAAAAAGAACTGGAGAACTGCAAAGACCCCCTCCAGGTCCCAAGGACTGTTCTTTCTGAATGTCTCAATATACTTGATGTTCTTGGCCCATGGTGTGCGAACCATATTGCTGAAATGTTTATAAAGCAGTTGGATAAGTTAATAACGCACGAGCAGTCCGAGATAAGCAAGATATTGTTACGTTATACAGCTACCCAGTTGCGTTTTGTCACAAAGATCTTTGAGAAACTTTTCAATATCGGTTATTGTATTGATGAGTTCTTGCAGTTTGTAACACCTAAAGTGATAAAGTTGGTCAACATTCTTCGCAGTTATAAACCTGAATTTGAATTTGTGATATTGCGAGATGAGGAGGCTGACGGAATTCTGGACTCAGATGATGACACTATAGATGACATGTCTGATTCGGATGACTGTGATAGCTCTGGGCATCAAAGCAAAGATCTGCATATCACCCTCAAGCATCCCACTGCAAGAGGTGAAAATTCAGATGCAGATCCCCTTGAACAGGATGAGGAAAAAAAGTTGTGTGGACTGATATTTGTGGATTGTAAGTATGTTGCCTATGCTCTGAATAAATTAATTGAAGAGGTGTGTGCATGGGATGAGAATTTATGTTTCGTGAAGAGCAGTCACATCACCAGTTACAAGAATGGCCTCAAAAGAGATTCTACCAATTACCGGAAACATGAAGAAGTTTTACGCAAATTTCGGATGCAGGAAACCAACCTTTTGGTAGCCACGTCCAATTTTGAAGAAGGTATCGACATTCCTAAATGTAATCTTGTGGTTTGCTTTGACCCACCTAAAGATTACAAATCTTACAGTCAGTCAAAGGTAGGAGATGATTTCTTGCTTTCTTTTCTCTCTTAGCCAGTTGATTTTACCCAGAATTCATCTGTAATTTTTAAACAGAAAATTAATATCATGGAAACAATTATTAATAGTTCTTTGGAAGTTATTTTACTAAATGTTGTAAACCAGGCAGTGAATTTGGATGTTAACCCCTTCCCTGGCATAGACATGTACATACATTTTTACCAAAAATGTCTTTTTTCAGACATGGACAAGTGAAACATGTCCAAAACATAACGTTCAAAAACCAGCCGCAGATGTGTTTTATACATTGATCTTTTTTCTTTTTATGCCCTTCTGAGCTTGAAACACGTCTAACTGTCAACTCATATGTCTCATAGAGGTATTAGCCACTGCTTGGATATTTCAAGGTGCCTCAGTTACTTAGTTACTATATTAAAAACAAATTTGTCTGAAAATGAAATGTTTTTCCAAAAATAATTGATGGGGAAGGAGTTAAACTTTTAACACTCTATTTTATTTACTGGTATTACTTCCCCTTCCCAAGTATATAGCAAATCTTCAAATACAATAGCCTAATTCTCAATTTCCTTCAAGGTCATTTTTTTTTCTGTTGTGATAGAAGGATATGACAATACAACTGCAAAATTAAAACACACTATCACAATGATCAGAACAAATTGCAGTGGCAATACCAGATTTTTGTTTGGTGAACAAAGTTGCCAACAGAATGTTAAAATTTAATGAACATGGACACTAGTGTAGGTTGATTTTGGAACCATGGTAATGCTGTAAATATTTTTAATATTTTATCATTCATATATATATAGCTGTATCTGGCTGGAGTGGTGATACATTAATATTATGTTTTTGAGCTTCAGGAAGCTGTCCTCTATGAAACATTATCTCTTCTTTAGAAGGTGGCCATGGTTATTACCTGCTGCCATAGGCACTCCCAAAGGGGATAGTGGTACTAATTCATTCTAAACTTGGCCATGTAGTTAAATACCTACTTAAGGCAGTTAACCAATATTTTCTAAATCTGTTTATAGTTTGTATTTATTGTTTTCATAATGGCTGTTCTTGAGGACTGCTTACTTGTATAATTTTACAAAATAAACCATTTCTATGCTGTAAAATTTATAAGTGATTTGAAGAGAATTTATTAATCCTTTGAAATCAATGTATGAGAGGAAAAGTTTTCAGCCATAATCTGACCAAATATCAGAATTTGTTGAAAAAAAAAAGACTTCTTGGTTGGGTCAAGAATTTTTTCAGCACCTATTTCGTATTCCATAATGTTCTCGAGACCAAAGTTATTTTAATCTAGCCTAAAGAATAAGAATGATATTTGATATAACTGTACAGTAAATACAAACTTCTAAATTATCTTTATATAATACAAGCATTGTAAATACATACTGCAACTATTGACAAGCTTTCCATTGACCAGCCAACGATTGCCCCACATTGTGTTCTGATTCTTGATCTCCTCAGTGTGCACTGAAATCTGGGGAAGAGCGTGTTGCATGCTCACAAGTTAACATGATGAAAGACAAACACCACGTCAAGAAATAAGTATGTGAACCCTGTTTAGCATATTATATGTAGATGTTTTATTCAGGGCTTTGCCTGCTCATCTAGGTGGTTAAGTAGGTGATACTTGGGACAACTTTTGCTATGTCAGCTTTTCCTCCTACCAATTCCTCACCCATCTATTCATCCATACATAGTGGCTGGCAATATGAAATGGAGGCTTCAGAACTACACAATGGACACAGTGGATGCTACTTAGAAGACTGAACTTCAAAAGGAACCATCTGCTGGTCCATCGTACAAAAACACTTGAGGTCTAGACAAAACCACCTCTTCCCTTTCTACATGGGTGCCCATAGTATCGTAGTATAATACCTGTCAAAAATAGTGGGATTATTACATATAGATTAGCACTTCTGCTTAGAATCAATATAATAACAGTGTGCAAAAGGTTACATATGTATATATGTTAATTGCCATACAACGGTAGAATTGGTTTGCAGCCATACCATGCTGAAAAATTGATTCTCGTTTGATCACCAAAATTAAGTCATATCAAGACCAGTCACAACCTAGATGGGTGACCGCTTGGGAAAGTCAGGTGCAATAAACTTGGATATGCAGGAAGTGTAATGTATAATGGCCTGGCATGAGAAATCAAAGCCAAGTTAGAATTCGAGTCACATTTTTTACATTCACCTATGTGCAAAATAGCTTTGGGAAAGGTACGAAGCCATCTCTTCTCGATCCAGCTATGGATTAAATAGCCGGATAGACTGGATCTTGTAGCCTTGGTTGGCAACCAGTCTACCACAAAAAGTAACAGCACTTTACTCTGGGAATTCTTCTGTTGTGTCAATTATAAATCGAAAAGAGGCATTACCCAAGTGTGGATCATGCATGGCACTTAAGGAAGGAAAAGGGAAGGGCTGTCAAGGGGGAAGAGTAAAGAGTAAGAAAATTAAATGAAGAAGAAAAAAAAAAGAATGGATGGAGGTGAAAGACAGACAGGCATGTTGTCTGAGTTTTATTACTCCTTTACCCCACTGATCTTTTCAAGTAGATGAAGCTTTATTTTTTTCTTTTGTAGTGTGATGCACACCTTATGTAGGAAGGTAGCTAGATATTATAGTATTACTATATAGATGAATTGAAATTCTTTGCATTTAAAATATTTACCTTTTTATATATTAGATGATCTAAAAACTATTTTTTTAAAATGTTTCCATTTGATTTTTTTCTCATTAGGCCCGTGCTCGAGCCAGGAATGCAAATTTTATTATGTTGGTTGATAGCGAGAAAGCCAGACCTTTCAATATTGAATTGAAAACCTACAAAAGAATTGAACAGGTAAACAATTTAGATTTCATAAATCATAAGAAATTATTATTATTTTTATTATTATTATTATCATGGGGGACTTTAAGGGAACAAAATAGTGAAAATGGTTGGTAAGTAGAGACTGGGTTGATATGTAATGAATGGGGAGCAAAAAATTGGTACACATTTAATGGTCAACTAATAACCAATACCTGGTTTGAAGGAAAAAAATCCAAAACTCTTGTGGAAATGGAAATTCCTGACAGAAGATAGTAAAAAGCTAAGTAGCCATCAGCAATTTAGAAATTTAGGTTTAAACTCTTAAAAGATACTTGCCTGTGACTGCGAGAGTGATCATCTCCCACTCATATGCAAACTAAGAATAAAATTGCAAAAATTGAAGAAACTTAAAGAAACACTTAAAGTGCATTGCAGCAAAATCTGTATGAGTGACAACAACAGAAAAAGTTGTCTAAAGGAAAGAAAGACAGGGGGGAAAAAAAGTGGATGACAAGTGAAAGTCTTGATCGAATAAAGAGCAGATAATGGATAGAAATAACACGGGATGTATGATGTTAAAGAAAAACATCAAAAATAAATACTTGCTAGCAAAGTCCCAGGTATGATGATAAACTACATCTGACAGATAAGTCACCTGATTGAAAGATTGAAGGCTTTGAGGAGTCTGGAATCACCTGTTAATTGTTGTTTCCATATCCACCCTAACATATGGTAGTAGCACCTGTTAGGGTCCCAGCTACAGGCAAATAATGAACTCCCAAACAAAAACAAAACACTATAAAAGTATAAAAATACATTTTTATAGTAAAATAGCAGCAGTACATGTTTTTTTTTTTTGTTTTTTTTTTGTTTTTTTTTAAAAAAGAGCCACAATACATATTTATAGCAAAATGACCAACAATACATTTTATCTGTCATTGAAGGCATACAATTGCATTCAAAATGTGTTTTGTTGATGCCATAAAACTGTTATGAAATATTTAGATTTTGGTATTAAATAACCCATAGAGGTGTTGATATGCCGCTAAACAAAATTAACCAACCAACCGGCTATTCTGCTGGTTCCAGTACTTTCTAAGAGCTAAAGAGGAAGTGGTCTAACCAAACTAACTAAGCAGTGGCTGACCCAAAATATACCTAAAGTAAAAGGGGATGAACAAAGGGAAATAGAACAATGGAGGGTGTTCTACAAGCATGTATGCATAAAAAAAATAAAAGAAATAGCAGAACAGAAAACATTCTCTTTGTCATAAAAACTAAAGAAAGGACATTTATGATATGAAAAACCTGCTACAGAGATGGTATGAATAACGGAGGTGGGAAACTTACAACATATAAAAACATAGAAGGACCCATAGTATTAGAATTGTAGGTTAGATAAGCACTGGTCAAGATTAGAACAACAAAACAGCAGGGATGAGATTTTAATGAAGATGCTGAACATTGACAATTCTGTAATTGATAAGGTTACCAAAGTGATAAATGAAATATGACAGTGACAAAATAATGAAAAATCTCAGTAGATCAATTTTCATATTGTTATCAAATAAACAAATGAAAGTGATCTCCACTGAACAATCAGCTTGATCAACCACATAATTAATTATCAGAATTCTAATAAATAGAGCTCATAGCAGAATTAGATCAGAAATTGTGTCTTTCTTCAAATCACCCGAAACAAAAAAATGCAATTTTTCTAATCAGAATATTATCAAAGTTTGAAAATACAAATGTCCTCATCTTTATTGTCATATTCACAAAGCTTCGACTGTTGTATGCTTGAACCTTCTTCAGGTGATATACATTGGAACAATGGCCAAAACATTGTGAATATGACAAAGATGAGAACAGTAGTCTGAACAATGTAAATAGTTACAATACCTCATCTCAGAAATATAGACAGAAATGCAGAAAGATCTGTATGTATGTTTCATATATTACAGAAAGGCACTTGGTAAGATAAGACACAAGGAGCTCTGAAAATATTAGTAAAGCTTGATCTACATGGAAAAGATATTCAAGTAATCTGTAATCTCTTCTGGGGACAAACAGCTTGTATATGGATTAAAAAGGCGTTTAGTGAATACACAAAAATAGAAAAAGGAATAAAATGAGGAAGTGTTTTTTTACTGAATTTATTTAATCTTTATAGCAAGATGATTCTAAGAATACTAGAAAACCTACCAATCAGCAAATATAACAGAATGTGCTGTATTGATAACACTGTGCTGATGGCAGATTCAGAAAGAAAACTGAAAAACAAATAACCTATTACATTAGGTAGTCAATGAAACTAAGACTTAAGGATTAATTCTTGACTATAAGATGACAGAATGCATGATTGTCAGTGAAAGAAATCTCAAGCTGCAACATCTAAAAGTGTATATGAATAACAAAAGATGCCTTTTAGAAACTGAGCTAAATAATTATCACAATGTTTTGGCAATTGTGCCTTCTATCCTCCATAGGTATGCATCAATCCAGGTACGTGATGTTTTATACATTCAACATTTTGAATTATTCTGTATCACCTGAAACAAAAGTTGGAAACTCAAGAATATATTGATCTATTTTGTTGCAGTATATCATAAATGTTTGCAGCACTCACTTTTTTTTTATAATTTTAGGGAAATCTTAGAAATGTTTTTCAATGTTTACTCAGCTCTTTCTTTGCTTGTGCATTCAGTCAGTTGTAGCATCTCATTTGCAAGTTGTAAGAAAAAATCTAAAGTCAGAAAAATGAATTGTTGGTTCCAATGTATTATGGAATGACTGGAAAACATTTTCCCCTCCCTAATTTATAGATAGAAGCCCACAAATGCATACTGGGATAAGATAGGCTGGTTGTCAGTTTCATAAGATTTGGTCACAGTCTGTCTTGTCTTGAAGTCAGAACACTACGTTCGTTTGTCCGAACTTGCTTTTGCGTGTCAACCCCAGTTCTTAGTTTGTGAGCTTTTTGCCATATTACTGTTATTTTGTCTTGCATATATTGTTTGCTTGCTTTACATTATTTATTCTTGTTGCTTATTGCAAACTTTGTTGGACATTTCTGTCATTCATTTTACATTTAATCATGTCAATTCACTCTACAGAATTCCACATGAATTTACAGAAAGGAACATCAGTCGGTAGTTAAAATAGTTGATTTAGCTTGACAGAAAAATATCAGTTTTTGGACAAGATAAGGACATATAATAAAAAATGAATTTATTACAAGAATCCAATATGAGGAAAAATTTTACTACATGCAGGCGAGATTTTAACATTTCAGCAAAAAACAAAATCTAGTGGAGAATACAATTTTAATGAAGTTTCGTTTATAAATTACCAAAACCAGGACAAATTTTTACTGTGCAGTATTACAGATGGTTCATTTGAATGTTGCACTGGAAGAAAAAATACCTTATTTTTTAAAAGAAAATTGAGTAGTGATTTTTTTTTCTGCATGTCATCTGATGTTTCAAATGTGATGCAGCAGATGATCATGGAGCTTGATTGGGAAGTCCCTCTGCAGCTTCCCTAGACCTTCACTCTGTCTATTCAGTAGTTCCAAGAATTTTAAGAAAAATTTCTCAAAAATCTAATCAAAATAATTTTTTCTTATTTCAGGTTTTGTTACGCAAATACAATAACCAATTGGATCCCACCAAAGAAGAACTGAATGAAATTTTGGAGAAGTACCCAATTCCACCATTCCTGCCTTTAAATAACAATAATGATAGTACGGCTCCACCAATTACCTTGTTCTCAGCCATTTCTATCATCAACAGGTTAGTCGTCCTAAAAGTTAATTTTTTAATTTGCATAAATCTATTTTTATTTTTGGAGGCAGAAAAACAAATTCAATGATCAGCTCTGTATTTTTCTCTGGGTTTTTGATTTCCAAAAACAAAACAATATTTTGAAACCTTCTAAATCTCTTAAAACTAAACTTTTTACTTATTCTTCAGCTCCGTCTTTAATTGTCATTTTATACTCAACTTTAGAATGGTTAAATGATCCTTTGATGGATATTCTTAATATAACTTTCAACTTAAAATTCTTGAGCAGACCAAGTAGGTAAAAATAACAGAATCATTTGAACTTGTATAACATGTAAGATGTATAACGTATAATATACAAAATGGTATTAGAAATTTTCTGGACTAAGCATTATAACGGATACCAATCATGTGAACAAAAATGGTGATGGTCATCATGGATAACTTCATTAATTTTTTTTCTTCATATTTTCTGACATTTTATTGGTGATTGTTCTCCCTAAACGCCTAATTACAACTGACACTTGACCAGCCTTGAAATATATGTTCCTTTTTGAAAACTTGTGTTCAACTTAAAGAATGTTTGGCAAAAGTGATGAAGCATTTTGGAAGGTATCTGTATATGACAGAGGCATGTTGCTTGAATTTTCCAACCTTTGTCAAGATCGCAGAGCTATTACAATACAATATCACAAAATCTTGCATAATAACTGCAAATGAGTATATAGCACAAGGCCTATTGGCAGACTGACTCAGTAGGCTGAGTACCATTTAGTGTTAGCACATTTTCATTGAATAGTACAATCACAATATAATGGACTTGTAACTTTTCAATACCACTTCCTCCAGGTTATCAAGTTCTCTTTTTGTATGTCTTGCAGATACTGTGCCAAGCTGCCAAGTGATGCCTTTACTTACCTGACCCCCAAATGCAGTGTAGAACAGACAGATTTCAAAAATCATCTTTATTATGTTGCTACACTTAAGTTGCCAATCAACTCTCCTGTAAAGAAGGAAGTAAAGGTGGGTAAAAATAATTTTGCTTCATACAACATTTTTTTTTTTTTTATTTAAAAAAACATTTTTTTTCTCATAATTTGCTTGCTTTTTTGAAAAATATAATGAGATGCAAAATCAGAGGAGTGTTATATTTGCCTGAAGATTGGTTAAGTTGGGAAAATAGATGTTAATTTCAAAATCTGTTTTGTTTAATATTATATTAAACAAAGCAGATTTTGAAATCAACACTAATCAACCAATCTCCCAAAATTCAACATATTTAATATCATTAGATGGTATCAAAATCAATTAAAACACATGATTGAAGAGATACATACCTATAAAAGATGTGAGTTAATAGACACCACTATTTTTTTCATTTGATACTTAAAAAAGATTTACTCAAATCTAATGCAAGAGTAAGAACTATATCATAACTTCAAGATTTTTTTTTTCGATGAGTTTGGGAATAATGACTTTTTGAGTGAGAAGGTGTATATATTTTTGGCCAATCTGAAAATGTAATGAATCAGTGTGTCAAAATTAGAAATTCTACTTATAACTGTAAAGTGCATAGTCTTACAACTGATTAAGAAAGTGTTGGGGGCAGAGCCCCCACAAAATCTCGTTTAGGTCATTATGAACATGTATAGTTGCTTGAGAGAACAAATGAGACAGCTAAGTACCACCAGTGAGATGAAAAGAAAACAAGAGTTGTTCAAATAAAATTTTTGTGTTGGTAATATAAAGGATCAAGGCAGAATATCTCATTGTGGGCAAGGGAAGCAACTTGGGGGATGGGGAGAATTGGTAGGGCTTGGAGTTGATGCTTGGTGCAAGTCACTAGCAGTGACAATGACAGCCTGCCTGCTCACCTATTGACTGCTTTCAGTGTAGTGAGTGGTGCCCTTAAAAGAAGATGGAGTGGATTCATGACTCGGCATTTTTTGTCATGCTTTCACTTTAGTGGCAATATTTGGCTCCTTTTAAATTGTATTTTATATTGGGTGAAGGGGGATTTGTTTTGTGGGTGAGCTGTGATGTTTGGAGCCCCTGCACAAAGTGGCTTTTATTTTTATTTTTGCTTTCATAAATTCACCCAGCAGGTGTTGATGTAGGGTGAATCCAAAATGGATTTACTTTGAAATAGAGTAGGTTGAGTAGGGTCATTAAAAAGTTGTCTTCAGTCAAAATTGACAAAAGAATTTCTGTTGCAAAGCAGCAATATAGTATTTTAATTGCAACTCACAATCAAAGATAACAAGTTTTTCATTATGGCAAACAAGTATTAACTGTTCAGTTTTGAAAATGTGTGAAAAATAACAATCTAGAAAATTCCATATCCGTTCTGTAAGAGATTTTTTCCAATATCCACTGCTATGTTATTTGTGCTAAACTAGCAACTTTTTCATGGAGAGTGCAACTTCATGCCATACAGCAAAAAAGACTTTATGATAGGAAGACCAAAAAGATATGAAGAACTTCTATAGTTAATCCAGAGTTTTATAACATGAATCCTGTTTGACATATTTGAATCATTTTGGATTGAAAAAATAAAACTATCAAAAAATTTGCATTGTCTTTTGGACAAAACCTAATTACAAGAAAAGATTGCAAATCTAATAAACTTCAAAAGTAACAAAAATTTACTAATGGCAAATCTGAGAAATATTCATTTTGATACCAAAATTGTTTAGCACCTTGAATATAGGTTCTTGTTTGCAAATAAAAGAGTTTACTAAATTTCGTTATATTTCTGTATATGTATGTCAATATCATGCCCCACCAAATTACAAGGCATGCCAGCAAGCAGAAGGGTGTATGATACAAATTCTTTTTGAAGTGGATGGAGATTCTATCAACTATGCTTGGCTCATTTTGGGATATAGAAAAACAAAGTAGAAAATCAAGTGTTGTATTAATGAGAACAAATTAAAAGTTTGGCAAACTTTTAAAACTAGTGTTACTGCCATTTGAGATTTTTGGAAAACAATGTTGAAGGCTGAACCAGACTTTTACCTATTATAACATGGTGATGAATTGAACATGTATTCAAGATGTCATCACAGACAACCAAAGTTGTTTTTTTCTTTTTTTTTCCTCTTAGCATTGCCTTTAAATAAAAAACTTGTTATATCTACAAATTATTGTCATAATTAACGTCAAATAGCCTGAGTCATGAAACTATTGTCAATTACAAGACAGAGTGGATTGGAGTGATTAGTGCCAATATTCCTTCCCTCCCATTATTCCATTGATATAGAACCAATCTACAACAATTACCAAGACAATCAGCCTATAGGCGTCAATCCTTAACATCATCACATTCACTTTTATTGGCTCCATATCTGAGTAGTCAAATAAATCTATTATGAGGAATTTCCTTTATAACAGGTGAAGTATCTAGGAAATCTCTCTCCTCCTCTCTTTTTATCTCTCCCTCTCTCTCTACACACACACACACACACACATAAAGAGAGACAGACGGACAATCACTTTGTAGTGTTGATTTCTATGTCCACACAATTTATATCTACAAATCCCTTATATTGAGCACTCTTCCCCTATAAATAAAGTAAGTTTTAAACATATATGCACATCTGTCTAGGTATTCTGAGATGAGGTATTATGTACACTATTTACATTATTCAGACTATTGTCTTCATCGCCATATTTATTACAACATTTTGGCCGTTGTACACTCCGGCCATCTTCAGGCAGTTGGAATGTTGAACTGAACCCTTTATTTCATTCACTGGGGTAGACTGTTCTAGTTCCACATGCCAAGGACACATGGCACAGTGGATAAAGGCGTTAGTTAGATCCAGTGACATGACGCAAAGAGTGTGAGTGTGAGTTCAGTACCCGGTTAAGGCATCGGAGAACTTAAAGAGGGGAATTAACAGGAGATAACTGATAACTGACATCCATTAAACATGGCATGGGAAACTAGAACAGTCTACCCCAGTGAGCGAAATAAAGGGTACAATGGCTGAAGCGTAATAAATATGACAACAAAGATGAGGACAATAGTCTGAATAATGTAAATAGTATATATGCATATGTGCATGCACACATGGACACACGCATAAGTTTAATTATGAAAGAGTAAATTTAAAATGATGAAATTACAAAAGAGAAATGAATGAAAGTTTCTGAAAAGAAATTTTACTTTAATTTTATAATGAAATTGTTAACTTTAAGTTATTCCAGCATTTAATATTTGAAGCTATTATATAATCAACCATTGCTGAAAAAGAATATTTTTAATAATTTTATTGAAGTATATTACTTAAAAATGATTATAAAGCAAGTGTTTTGAGCTCAAAAAATATATTTAAAAAGAACAAATTATATACAAAATGTAAGAATATGTAAACTATAAGACTGCATATCAATCAGGTGAATCTATTTCAAAATATTAGTTGAATTTAATACAATCTCACATCATAGTATGTGTTGTAGCAAACCTACAGACGATAATAGGTATGTCCCCCATTTTCATAAATACAGTAGTAAGTACTGTATGTTGGTCTGCAGTTGGATTCATTGTGGAATTCACTTAACTCACTTTTAGCAGTTGACTACTACTTCTACATGCTGCTGGTAAATCTTATGTGTTGTTCATGTCCTAAGTATTATTGCTCATTACCAACCTACGTTTGATTATTCTATTCAGTAAACTTCCCTAGGTTACAACAGTATGAATGAGTGTTAAATAATTTTTTTGCTTTTCTTTTTAGGGTGTTCCAATGCCAATAGAAAAATTGGCTAAAATGTCTGCTGCACTCAAAATGTGTCAGGAACTTCAGTTACAAGGTAAAGATATTTGTTGCTGTTTATTTTCTTCTTTTATTGTCCACCTGTTTGATTTTTGCTTGGAAGTACATTTTTTTATTAATCAAAGATAAAATAATGTAAGTGTTATGATAGGCATTCTCTCTGACATATACTCTTGTCAAGAGAAGGTAAATTGCCTATAGGTATAGTGATACTACCTTTTATACTGTACCTAATTTACATTAATTTACATCCTTACTTGCATTATCTGTTCTTCTACTTCATCTACCTCCTCCTTTTCCATAACTTCATACTCTCTTGTGATTCTAAATTGGTCTTTGTGAGCCAGTATGCCCTGCCCATTCTTTGTTAAAACAGCTGTGTTAAATCCCTTTTGCACCACAAAATTCGCCTTTTCAGGACTTGAATCCTTGTACTACACACTTTCATTTGTTGCAAATGACATAGTAATCAGAGCTTTTATTTGTCTTCCCATATGAGCTTTGTCTTCTGCCTGCATGTGGAATAGGTCTATAACTTAAGAGTAATCTGGGTAAATAATGCTCTATATCACAATCCACTGGATAGAATACTTTTAATCCTATTTTTACTATTTGAACCATTCTCTCTGTAATTCCATTTGACTGTGGGTTGTAAGGTGGTATTTTGTATGGTTTGGTTTATTTTACTTTACAGCATATCAACCTCAACGGGTTATTTAATGCTGACAACATTTTTTATTGCTGGTAATATTATGTTTTGTCAAAAATCTGTTTCTGGTAATATTTTTCCTTCAAAATTGTATTACTGGTAATATTTTTTTTCAAAAAAGTATTGCTGGTAATAGTTAACTATTTTCCCATAGCTGGGACCTTAACAGGTGCTACCACCCTGGGTCAGGGTGGACTTTGGCACACCAGCAATTAAGAGGTGGTTCCATGCTCCTCAAAACCTCCTGATCAGAGGCCTTACTGCTGGATGTAGTTTATCGTCTTACCCAGGTTGCAGATGTAGTTTAACATCTTACCCAGGATGAGGTATTTTGTATGGAATGCAAGCCAATACATTTTAACCATTTACATAAACTTTCTTCACAAAACTCTGGTGCATTGTCAGAGACCAAGGTTTTTAGAACTCCATTTCTCGAAAACACTATCCTGAACATCTACGTCACTGTAGCGACTTTTTGTAGTGAAAGAGATAATCACCTACCGTGGAAAAGAATTTGTGTTTTTGTGTATGATCTGCTGAAGAAAAATTAAAAAGTAGTTAGCAAAAATCTACTACTTTGGGTATCAGAATCTATGCTAATGTTCTTTCCTCCCCTAAATGGCGTGGCCAATCATAAAAAACTCTCAGTGAATAAAAGCTGTTGTTTTATCGCATGTGGGGAAGATTTTTCTGAGCTTGGCGGACGAACACACGTTTTTGCTGGTGAGAAGTGAAGGTTGGACGTGTGGCCCCATTTTGTCGTTTCTATGTTGCCTGTTGGATGGATTGTTACAACAGACTATCGTTTGAACTGTGATTTGGCTACAAGTGTTGCAGCCAAGAGACAGAAGAAACCTATTGCAAGCATTTATTGTTACTATAAGTTTACAATTTTTTTCTTTTCTTTACTACAACACTTTTCTATTCGCACCTTTAATAACAACTTCAGAGACAAGATAACAAGTGAAGCTGTACACATGTTTATTCCATGATGGTCAACAGTAGAAAAGAGGGTTAGTACCATTAGTGACTAAGGGAGCTAATTGCTCTTATTTCTGGTGAATTCCATTAAGGGAGATTACTAGGTAATACAACACTTTGTTCCACCATTTTGTTCAGCTTAGCAACCACCAAGAGTAGCATGTGAACAGGAACTTTTCAGGCTTGAAAATACATGGGTTGGCTGCTTTTCTTAAGCAGAATACTCACCTCCATATCCCTTAATAATCCCATATCTAGTTCTGCAGATTTCATAGAATTTGCTAGCTTTGATTTATCCACCTCTTAACATGTCAATTCCTAAAAGACTGTGGCTTTTGATGTTTTCCACCACTATAATTTGTCTTCAAAGCATCCTAAAATTTTGATGATTGACCCATCAAACTGTTTTAACTGGAGATTATTTTTCTTTAACTTTGGTCTACCCATTCTTTCCCCAAAATTCCATATGTGCATACTGTCTGGAAATGATTCCTCTCTTTACACTTAAAACACCATTTTCCAAAGGCCGGACACTTATTTTTGCTTTTTTTCATGTTCTTTATTGCAATATCTGCATACAATTAAGCTTCTAGTAGCACTGTAAGTTGCCATACTGCCTTTGGAGGCATTAAATTTTTGAATCAATTCTAATTGTTGTAAGAACTGCACAAATGTACCCAGATTCATATTGTGAGCTTGAAGCTGCTCTATAATTTTACACTTGTATGAGATGTCAAACATTCCTTCAATCAGTTTTAGCAAAATTAGCTGATCCTTGATAGACATTTGTTTCAAACACATTCTTCTGAATTCACAATATCTCTACACTTCTTTCAATCACTGTACATATTGCATAATAGTTTCATCCAGTCTTTATCTACTTTTGAGAAATTTAATTTTATTATTATGGTGTGAATAGAAGTTTGAGATCTTTTTTATTGGTAGATTTACAATAGACACTTAGTTTTAGGTCATTATCACTATGGTTATCAAGGAAAGATAGTGTGTTCTTTGTTTCTGTTTCATAAGTAAATTCTATTGTATGTTCAATATTGTTCAGTTTATTTAGAAGATTAGGTAATATTGTTTTATAGAGATATATTAATAGCGTGTCATCAGTATATTGGAAATATGTTGATTGCTTAGGCAAAATATTTTAAAAAGGGCCAGTCTCTTTCCTTTCATTTATTTCTCCTTTATGATTTCTCTTCCTCTTTTTATTATTTTTTTATTTTATTTTTTTTTTAAAGGTGAGCTTGATGATCATTTTCTACCTGTTGGCAAAGAGATTTTAAAGTATGAGGAAAAGGAAGCCCTGAAGGATCCTTTGAAGTATGGAGAAGATGGAGAATGGGAAGAGGAGGAGGAGGAAGAAGAGATGGTTGGATGTCCACGACCTGGGACCACAAAACGCAAGCAATATTATTTCAAAAAGGTTAGTAATGTTTCCTTTTATTTCTCCTGCATTGATGTTCCTTGAATAAATATTCTTTACACTTTTTCAGATGTTCTTGGATTAAGAAAAGAAAATAATGACTTTGAAATGTTTTCTAGATAGTAATGTGGAAAGGCACAGTTTCTGCTCCAATTTGTAAAAAATGAAAGATGTCACATCTTTAGATTTGTTCTTCATCTTTTGCTTCATTATACAGACTATCTCAAAAGTTACTATTTTGCTGAAATCCACTGTTTTTCACATAAATCACTATACTGTCATAAAGATTTGCCTTATTCATATTTTTTGTTTTTGTAAAATGTTAATTGAGGTTTATGTCAATTTTTGTGTAAGTGAGATTAGAAATCTTATGACTGATGTGGTTCAAAGAATAACACCTTGAATGCTGGAAAGTGTGTTTCAGAAAGCTTTGAGCTTTGTAGAAACACTGATGGTCACTCTGTGGAACATTGTGTGTAGCGTATACCTTGAAATAAATATTTTTCATATTTTAACTTTTTTTCATAATTCTAATTAATTCTTGAAATAGTAACTTTTGAATATGAGGAACTATTGAAAGTTCACAAACCAGCATTTTAATCCCTGAGACTATTGTTCCATGGTCCAGAGTGTTAACTATGCTGACTTTTGTGGTTCTACTTAGAATTGAACTCACGATCCTTTGCTAACAAATTTCTGAAGATCTCCCACTCCTCAGCTTAATGGATATGTACTAAGCAGTGGCAGTAGCTTGTCTCCCTTACTTTGTGTTTAACCTTTACTAGGCTAATTTTTTTCTAGAATTGTTCCCCCTGCCACTCCATTTTTTTTTTTTTTTTTTCTTTTTCTTTGAGGGTGAAAAAACATGAACACCTACTGTTTTAAAATTGTTATAACTTTCTTTGTATTGTGTGTATAGATTTTATTTTTTGTATAAATACTAATAAAAGTATGAATGAGTAATATTTTGATGTAATGCATGCAAGTTTCAACGTTGGAAACAAAAAAATTGAAACACAAAATAAAAAACAAATACATTAAAAATACATAAACAATTCAACATACTTTAATTTTTATTACTCCTTGTAGAGTTCTGGGTGTGCAACAAAAAGCAAAATCTCTAAGAAGGCTTTCATTTCATAAAAAAGTGATGCGTTTCCTCGTGTTTACATAAAAATAGGCATGGATGATAGTAACCGCCAGTGGTCATCATTGCTTTCTTCCATGTCACTAGTGTGGTTATCCGCTTCAACCACTTCACCATCAATATCCACTTGAGTAAAGCCTTCAAAATCATCATCAGAGTCCCAATCAAAGAAAAACTCCTGAATAAAAGCTTTGTTGGATGTTGATGCAACCATTTTTGTTTGCAAAAAAATTAACATGGGTTTAATCAATGTTACACCTCATGTAGAGTCTATAAGAATTCAAAATGAAGTTTAATCTTGTTCCAAAACAGTAGTAGGTGGTTTTCAACTTAAAATACTGGAAATAACAGTTGACAAGTGTTTATTTATAGCAATTGTCTCAAGGTGACAGAATGCATCTTAGAGCTGCAAAGGGAGAGAATTTTACAGTGACAATTTTCGCCTGCAGCATGGTAATGGTTAATTTGTTGTAATCCATTTCCAGCACTGCTTCTCTGACTTTACCATTTAGACTCAAAAACACAGTTGGCAGTTGGAGCTCTTTTCCTCATATTAATATTTGTTGCCATTTTCCAGAACTTCATTTCTTTTTTTCCAATGTCCAATGCGTGATAATAACAACGAAGATAAGTTTAACAATAGTGTAGGAACTACTTCCCTACATACACTTGATGTAAACCCCTTAGTGTAGCCAAATAGGAGTTGACATGCCGTTAAATCCAACATCCATCCATCCTTAGTGTAGGAACACAACTAGAGGAACACTTGACTTGGGATTCAATATGTACTCTAACTTATTGACTGTAAATAAATATTAATAAAATATATTAATATAACTTTGCCTTTCACTCAATACTTAACAATAACCAAACCTTACAATAAGGAGAATAGTTTGAGTGTAAATAATGTACATCATGTTCATGTTAGCACCTCATCCCAGAAATTCAGATAGAAAACCTCATCTTTATAGCCATCACCACCATATTTTGATAGACCCAAACTCTAGATGTATTTTAGGATCAGAAAAGGTTAGACTTCCTTATCCAAGTTAATGAAGATGCTTTTTTTTTTTTTTTTTTTAATAATCTTTTTGCTCCAGGCAAGGCTATAAAGCCACTAAGATGATTCAAGGGGTTACTGAGTCTGAAAAAATATGAGCAAAAGCAAAATATTATTAAGGAGACAGAACAATAAAAGAACAGCAGTTAAGACAAAAAATAATGATTGACATTGTATTTAAATTTTTGAACATCAAAGTTGACTTGAAAGTAAGAGGCTGGAAAAACTTCCTCAACTGAGATGTGTGAGAGAAAAAACTGTTAGTATAGAATTTATGGTTACATATAACATATATCAACTGTAAAATGATGAGACCTTGTCGCTGATCTAACACTGTACTTAAATTTGTAAAGTTGAGGTGCCAAAGAGGAAAGTTCATCAGAACAATTACTGTGAATATATTTATAGAAGAGGCATACATTTAAAGCTATAAATTGAAATCTGAATAAATCTTTCACTTAAAATAAATAATAAATATCAGTTGTTGTTGTTATGATTATTATTATTATTATTATAACAGAATAAAACTTTTGATTTAAAAATTGATATAAATGGTGTAAATGAAGTGGCTTAAGCCGAGAACTTTTCAGCATTTCCTCATGTCATGTCATGTTTTATAAAATAGATTATTATAATCAAATCTTGCCATGTACGCAAAATACTTTATCCTTTATTGTGTTCTTGTTGCCTTGTCTGTAGTTTTTAATTTCAAGAAAAAAACTTATAAAATCTTCAGAAAATTGATATAAATGGTGTAAATGAAGTGGCTTAAGCCGAGAACTTTTCAGCATTTCCTCATGTCATGTCATGTTTTATAAAATAGATTATTATAATCAAATCTTGCCATGCACGCAAAATACTTTATCCTTTATTGTGTTCTTGTTGCCTTGTCTGTAGTTTTTAATTTCAAGAAAAAAACTTATAAAATCTTCAGAAAATTTGTAGAAATTCAACACCTACAAACAGGAAATAAGCATAGAAAAGATGTAGACTAGACAAAAATTGGAAATCAATGATCGCACAATTGTAGCTGAATATATTAACCTGTTGGCAATTCTAAATGTCATTTGATATCGTGAAAATATTAGAATAGTTATTTGAAAAATTATATGAAATGAAAGCCAATTTTGGAGTTTAAATTTCTTGTAATATTTAAAATTTTTCTTGTAATTTTAGGCGGCAGATGCTTTAATGAGTTGCCACATTGAAGTTGGTAGGCAATGTCAATTATACAACATTCACATGGTATTGACAGGCCCCATTACAGAAGAGCAGAACACACGTGGACGCAAGATTTATGTCCCAGAAAATACACCCCGTGGATTTGGAATCTTGTCTTCCAAAAACATTCCGCAGGTAAGTAACTCTGCCATTGTCTTGTATTGGAATTCATCTTGACTATTTTGACCTAATTATTTCTATTAGGGTGACTAGGAAGTTTTGACTCAGTCAGGAAGCTGAAAGAAAATAACAAAATTTTATGGAGCACACCAATGTTTATTCTTCAAAATAAAGTCCATCATTCTCGACGATCGTCTGCTAGTGATCAGCCAGCATCCAAATCTGTCCCAGATACCAGTCTGCTGGCTTTGAATCAAAAAAACTCTGAACAAGTTTCCCTCATCAAGTGGTTGGAATGTCGAACTGAACCATTTATTTCGCTCACTTAACCACAAGGACACATGGCACAATGGATAAAGGCATTAGTTAGATCCAGTGACACGACCCAAAGAGTGTGAGTTCAATACCCGGTTAAGACAGTGGAGAACTTTCAAAGGGAAAATTAACAGGAAATAACTGATATCCATTAAACATGGCATGTGGAACTAGAACAGTCTACCCCAGTTAGCGAAATAAAGGGTGAAGTTCGACATTCCAACCACCTGAAGAAGGCCGGAGCGTACAACAGTCAAAAGATAATAAATATGGCGATAAAGATGAGGACAATAGTTCGAGTAATGTAAATAATGTACATAATACAGAAATATAGACAGATACTGAAGTGTCCTTCACATCATCAAAAATGTTGAATCACTGGTCACGGAGGAAGTGTGCCATTGAGTGGAATAGGCCATAGTTACTTCGAGCAGCATCCAAACTGAATGGTGGATATGGAAGAATCTCAACATGATCCATCTGTTTGAACTTAATAAACCTGTCAGTGTGTGGCTTCACCTTGTCTTACTGAAGCAAAGCCTGATGTTGATTGACCAAATCGGGATACTCATTCTTTAGTTTGTCGTATACACAGTCTAGCTGCTGGCAATACAGTTTAGCATTGATGGTGTAACCATGTGGAGCATGTTTGAAATGCAGTACTCTTTGGAAATTCCACCAACCAGAGATCAAGATTTGGTCTTTCCACTTCTTAAGTTAGGACTTTCTGGCCAACCTAATATATACAGTATTTGCTCAATTTCTGCTTTAAAAATGCAGTGCTGAATGAAATGGCATTATATGGAGTCATTATGATCTGCTCTAAACAAAGATGTGAATTTAATAGGTTGTTTTTAACGATGATAGAAGCACAAATGAATCTGATTGACATTGCCAAATGAATGGTAACATCATTGTCTATGATGAAAACCAATTTTACAGCCCAAACCAACAAACTCTGCTGATAACTAACAATGGACTATTGTCCTCATCTTTGTTGTCATATTTATTACGCTTCAGCCATTGTACCTTCTGGCCTTCTTCAGGTGGTTGGAATGTCAAACTGAACCCTTTATTTCGCTCACTGGGATAGACTGTTCTAGTTTTACATGCCATGTTTAATGGATGTCAGTTATCAGTTATCTCCTGTTAATTCCCCTCTTTAAGTTCTCCACTGCCTTAACCGGGTATTGAACTCACACTCTTTGGGTCCTGTCACTGGATCTAACTAATGCCTTTATCTACTGTGCCATGTGTCTTTGAGGAAGAAGGCTGGAGCTTACAATGGCTGAAATGTTGTAATAAATATGGCGACAAAGATGAGAACAATAGTCCGAATAATGTACATAATACCTCATCTCAGAAATATAGACAGAAACTAAAAATGGATTTAATGAAAACAAATTGAAGAATTTGAAAGTACATAAGGATTAAAAAATTATTAGTCTATGTAACCTGGTTGACCATCTTTCACTTGGTAAATTATTCTAGCAGTAATTTTACTAATTTAGGAGACTTTGGTCTTGGCAGTGTAATAGAACTTCTCCGGATTTGTTGACAGCATGACTGTTATACTCTCCCAGTGAAAATATTGTCAGTAGTCATTTAGAAATATTTGGGTGTATGTGCGTTAATGGTATCCCACCAAAAACATTGTACCAGCAATCATTTAAAAGTATTTGGGTGTATGTTGTTGTTTTATCTCATGTCCAAGAATTTAATTTCTTCTTTGCTGACTGCTTCCTTTATGATGATAGTGTTGAGTAGAAGAAAGTACCAATGGTGTGAATTTGTTTAAAGTGGACTTCAACTTGTCAGTTAATTTTTACCGATGCATTTTGTCCCAAGGGACTTTATTAAAATAAATGTGATGATTTTTTTTGCATAATGTATTTATAAACGAAAATAAAGCAGATGAAAATATCTTTTAGTTTTCAAAGATTTTAAATTTAAGAACACTCTAAAATATTCTTAAAGTGTAAGTAAAGGTAAACTATGGAGGATGCTAAGTGATATAATTTAATGCCTAATAAACAAAACTGAGTAAATGTCGTTGAATTTTTATTTTTTTATTTGTTTGAATATATTTATTTTTTTCATGTAATTCTGTCTTATTTTTCTTTTAATTTAATTCAGATATCTCCTTTCTTTTCCAAGCCAACAGACATGATTATAAAAAAATTTTAAATTAAAAGAAATCAGTTAACTCAAGACTGTTAATCATTTAAAATAATCAATAATAATAATAATTTATCAAATTAAAATAATGCTATGATTTTCATTATTTCCTTCATGTTATTTCTTTTTGTAGGTCCCTCGTTTCCCTGTCTATACTAGATCAGGAGAAGTTACTGTGTCAGTGAATATTGTTCAACCAGATTTATTTATTACTGAGTCCCAAATGAATATGTTGACTGCTTTTCATCGATTTGTCTTCAGTACTGTTCTACGTTTAGAAAAGGATCCAATTGACTTCATGCCAGAAGAGGCTAAAGTTGGTTACCTTATTGTGCCACTTATTGAAGGTAACAAATTTTGGTAGTCTGTAACTATTTTTAATATTAACTTTGTTGATATTTCTATTCCAAATCTATTGCAGATTTTAAAGAATTGACTAAAGGGAGATAAATCTTTCTAAAAACTGTATAAATCTTTCTAAAAACCGTATTGCACAATGCTGAAAAGAGCATTAGAAGTTGAGAAATTTGTATTTATTTATTTTTGGTAAAAAAAATTTCTGATAATGTTGCAAATTAAGAAATTTTTATTTTTCTGACTTTGTCTTTGAAGCTTTGTTATTGGTTCTTCTGAAAACTTGAATTGATGTTTATTACCCAATTTTGGTACATCTTAAAAATCTAATAAGGAAATGTTTATATTCTAAAGTATACTTTGTAATTCAAAACTTCTATTCTATCAAAAAATGTGTCCATTGTATTTCTTACTTTTTCAACAGTACTTTTAACAATGAAAGCAATCTTTCATTATATGACTAGCATATTAATATTTTGCTCTATGTAATGCTGTTAATTGTATTAGAATTTCTTTAGTACCTGTTGAAAACATTTGTCTTAAATATTTATCTTTCTCAGTGTAAGAGATTGTAAAAAAAATGTTTTTCATATATTATTGTTTCATAATTACTAGTTTGCTACCTTTCATTTTACTTAAAGCCAGATGATCAAATTTCAAATCTAAATTGTTTATTTAAAACACTACATTTATTAGGAAATAGATTCAGTTTAATAAAATACAGAAGCAGTTATAAAAAATGGGTGCTGGGCAACTCATCACTGCTAAATCAACGTCATACAAATTATGAATTTTTTTTTGTTGACTTTTTAAAAACAAATTAATGTAATTTATTAAGGATCATTTTTTAATGCATAACTTTATTTTTAATTTAAAAATTTATTGAAAATTGTACAGAATTCCCCCTCAAATATACAGCTGGAGATCATTATGAAAAAGAAGAAACAATCTGCAAAATTCTTTCATCTGCTTTCATAGATTTCTTCAATTTAGGTGGATGGGGATTCTGTATTGGCTGCTAACAAATTGTGGGAATATTTGTTTACATCCTTGATGATTGCTCTAAACTTTGTATGAATCCTTGCATTTCACCGAGAGCCTTGGATACACCGCCAACATTTTATGTTGCTGTCTCTTTTACTAAACTTATCAAATACAAATAAATGGCCTTTGTGTGTAAATTTTTCTTTTCCTCTTTGACTAAGAATTTTCATTTTTGGTGTCATGAAAAATTTGAAAATTAAACACTAGTCAGCCAAATCGACTGTTGTAACTAATAAATCAGTAAGGCCAAACTTTCAAAATCTCTACAACTCAAAGCCGATCTAAGAGATTTGCACATTATGACAGCCAACACTGGTTGGCTGGTGTGGAGTTATCAGTAATGAAATGTCCTCTCCCGATTTAAAAAAAAAAAAAAAACTTAAAAAGCTGCACATTTTGCTTTATACTCTTGTTACCCAGGGTTGTTGCCAGACAGATGTCCATTTCAATTTCATTCATATTGTGTGTGCATGTGCACATGTATATTATTATAATTACATGATAGAATATATATATATATATATATATATATATATATATATATATATATATATAATTTTATCATATAGACAAAAACAGTTTACTCACTACAAAGATGCAACTTTATTTCAGTACATTTCAACTGCACCCCAAGGGGTGAGAACTAAAAATGGTGATGAACAGTCCTGCTAATAGGCAAGCTGTATGTGAAATGTTAAAATTTATATGTACCAAAACAAAGTTGCATTTTTGTAGTGAGTAAATTAGTTTTGTCTATATGATAAAATTATAATAAATAATTATCACTCTACTATCGGTATCAAGCCCTCTTTTGGATTAATGTTGTGAATGTTAGAATTTATATATTACTTTCATTCACATTGCATCAGAGATATATATATTTTTTAATTAACATGTTTTTTTCTGAGAAATTAGTTATACCAATTTTTTGTAGCCATTAATTTTAAAAAAATGTAACCTCAATTCACATTACTGTCATAAGTAATATTAATAAATTGAACATTTACTTTGTGTCCATCTCTATGCTGTCAGGTTTTTGGTACTAGTAAATAGATATGCATAGACTGATATTGATATGTGATGAACATGGATAGATTGATATCAATAGATAGAAACACTTCCACTCTAGGTGAAAGAAAGAAAAGCTGATTATTTTTATTTATTTTTTAATTTTATTTCACAGTCATAGACATGTAAGCAAAAAGATAGGTTGATGGTCATGAAGCTATTGACAAGTTTGTTTTTTGTTGTCTTCAACTTTGATTTCTAGTGCATGAAAAAAAAAAACACTTAAATCTATGCCAGAAATCTGTAAGCTCATGGGCAGTTGTTTTTCTGTTTTATAAACACTATGTCTGATTTCATTATAAAATTTTACAAAATTGCAGTACTGCTGTCATATTTGGGCAGGTGCTGTCCAGTCCTCACTTTCTAGTTTTGATAGGGTTCAAATCCTTGTTGCAGAAGAATTATTTACCACCCTTCAACCTCTCTCTCTCTCTCTCTCAAAGGTGGGATGTGGTAAGTCTCTCACTATTTTATTGCTACTTCCATGGAAAGTGCTCAAATGAACTACATTCCTTGGTTCTGCCATTTCTAACCATCATGGTTAGGATCCACCATGCCACTTGCATAGTAGCAAACCACCCACATTCCCTCCATATTCCATCAGTCAGAAGTAAGTTTCACTCAAACAGCTTCTTCCTGTGAACCACTGCCCTGTGGAACAGATTCCCAAGAAGATGTTTCTCCAATCACTACAATCTTGACCTATTCAAGTTTAGAGTTAACCATTATCTTTCCCTCCTATCCATATAAACTACCTGTTAATGTAACCCTCTACCTTGAGTGGCTCCCGGGGCTTGTACAGGATGAACCTTACTGTGAAAAATAAAAATAAGTCAGTGCTTTCACATTAACATCTGCTGATGTTGCTAAAATTTTCAGAATTATACAGTGTGTATCAAAAATACTTTTACAAAATTTGGGGGTAGGTTCCTCACACCAAAACAAGGTAAAACGTTTATATAAACATATGTTCAAAAGGCCATCATTGTACCTCAACACAGCAACTTATAACAAATGTTCAAAATGTCCTCCACTTGCTTCTACATACGCCTGCACCTGTGTTTTTCACTGTTTACGTTCACAACATCAGTTTCTTCAAATATTTTCTTGCTGATGAATCCAATTTTCTTGCTTCCAACCCTTTTAATTTTTTCTCAAATCTGTTTTTGTGACATTCTTAAAACCAGTTTTTTATATGTGTGTTGTCTCTTATAATTTTTTCAATTTACTTTTTTATTATTCTGATATCTGTTCCACTTTTATTACAATTTCCAATGTTGTGTTCTTGTCACCCAATATCCCTGCAGTATCTTGTTTCTCTTTTCATATGACATATTTCTTACAACTTATGACAATTTTTATATATCAGAAATGAAAACAATATCAAAAACTAGACTTATATATATAATAAAATAATAAAAAGGTTTAAACACTAATATTCCATGGTCATAATTTATTCCATTGGAATCATAAATACGATTCAATTCATCAGACCTAAAAATTCAAAAAGAAAACAGAAAAAACAACTCCGGGAATAATATATATATATATATATATATATATATATATATATATATTATAAATTAACTGATTTAAAATGTTTTTTTTGCTACACAGTAGCAAAAAAAAACATATTTTAAATCAGTTAATTTATAATATTTATGCTCTGTAAATTTACACTGAGCACTGTTTTGTAAAAATGAAAAATAACAAGAACACTGGATTATATATCTTACTGTTCTTTCTTTTCATATATATATATATATATATATATATATATATATATATATATATACACACACTATAATAAACAGCTCTTGAATATATTCTGATGGATTAAGAACTTAAATTATTTTTCTTACTAAATTTGTTTGTAGCTCATGTTGAGTAAAGATATAATTTAATTATATCATAGCACATGACCTAACGGATAAAAGGGCTGGTGAGCTTAATCATTGAACTAGACATTATAGGAGTATACTGACTTAGTGGGTACAGATTACTGAATGTGACAAATAACTGAGATAAGTGAAAGGGCACGGAGGCTAAAAATGAGAATATTTATCTAAGAGCATTGTTGTGAATTGACAACAACAAAATTACCAGAAACATTTTATTAAATAAAAGAAATAATCATTGTTTTACATTATTTTAATTATTTTAATTCTCAAAAGTTCTGTAGTTTTTTTTTTGTTTTTTGCCAACTATTTTATCAATGCTTTCTTTTCATATTTGATGTTGCTTTTCAGATGAAAACCATGTCAACCAAATCAACTGGAATTTTGTTGATGAAGTACAATCATCGTTCAGCAGGAAACACCCTGACATTTATGACCCCAAGAGAGAAAAGTTTAAGTTTTGCACTGGAGATTTTGAAGATGCTGTTGTGATGCCTTCTTATCGTAATATGGACCAACCACAGCATTTTTATGTTGCGGAGATAAAGTATGACTTGAACCCCAATAGTCCATTCCCATCACCAGAGCTCTATCGAACATTCAATGAATACTATTCTAAGAAATATGGCTTGCATATCACCAACTTAGACCAGCCTTTGCTTGATGTAGACCACACATCAGCTCGGCTAAATCTGCTCACACCGCGGTATATGAACCAAAAAGGAATTGCACTTCCAACCAGCAGCGCCGAGACAAAAAAGGCTCGGCGTGAGAATCTTCAGCAAAAACAGATCTTGATTCCAGAACTCTGCGTTGTGCATATCTTTCCAGCCTCCTTGTGGCGTAAGGCAGTGTGCCTACCTGCAATTCTCTATCGTATCAACTACCTTCTCATTGCAGAAGAAATTCGAGTGAAGATTGCCCAGGGAACCAAAATTGGTGTAATTGATATTCCAAAAGGCTTTCAGTTTCCAAAACTTGATTTTGGGTTTGAGACTAATCCTGAAAAAATAATTGACAACAGGAATGAGAATGACTCCAAGTTTTCAAAACCAATTAACAGCAATGGAAGTCTGTCAATAGAAACCGTTCCTTCAATAAGCACCAGTTGTGAAAAAGATTCCAAAAGATCTTCTCTGGGGGAAGAAAAGACATTGCATGAAGCAGAGAATGAAGAACCAACCTCTCAGGCTGAGCCCCAAATTGGATGTGAAAATGAAAAGGCTGCAATGATTCATAAAGATTTAAAGACTACAAAAGAAACCGAAAATGACGACATGTCTGAAGAAAGAAACTCATTGAAAACTGCCATTAACAATAAAATGCCATTACCATCTCGGAAATCTGCTAAAATTTCTGCAAATAATAATAATTCCTCAAAGACTGCAAGAGAAAATCGCAAAATCACTGCTGATAATGATGCTTCCTTTTGGAAGCCTACCAAATCGGATAAAGGGAAGGAATCCTTGCAAGAGAATAATTTTATAAATTTAAAAAACCAGGAAAATTGGGCACAGAATTCTTCATCAGTTGATCCACCACCAAAAGAACAGACATCATTTGCAAAATCAAAATTTCCCAAACTTCAGTCTTCTGAGAAAATACCAGAAGCGAGAAAGGAGGATTTTAAGATAACTTTTGACATTCCTAGGGATTTAGGAGTTCCCTGTGAAAGTCCAAATGATTTTGTTGCATCAGATTCTTCATCTAATATCCAGTTCCAAAATGAGAGTTTGATGAAAGATCTGGAATCTCTTGACATTCGTCTCATCTGCAGCAACACTACGTATCCAAAGGGAAGTACTTTCAGTGCGGTTGATGAGCAAATCAGGAAAGAAAGACAGGAGCAGACTATTTCAAATTGGATAAATACACAAACTGTGAAGGAAAAGAAAGAGTCTTCAGCTCCTGTTGAACTGGTGAGATCAAAATGCAAAATCGTAGAACTTCCTCAAGATGACGATAAGGAAAAATGTCAAAATAAAAATTTGGATGAAAACTGTGATAAAACAAAACTCGACAGATCTTCACCTTCTGTGACTGTCAAGAATGATTCCTTGTCCATATCTGCCCCACCCAAAACCAACTCTGATCAAACATATTCTCATCAAGTCCCCTCAGAAACTAGGAAAGATGTAGAAATTAGCTCTAATAAAACTGACCTGTACCCTGCTGAGATGAATGGCAATGTCTGCTTGAATAAAACCAATTTAGAATCTGCTGGAAGGGCTGCTGCTTTTGTCACCAAGGCTTCCACACCAGACAACCTCTTGCAATTGTCTGTGACTAAAAACTGTGACAATAAATCTGAAATAGTCCATTCTGCTGTTGCTTCTGAACTCCAGCTTGCTCACACTGCCACAGCAGACATGCCAGAATCATCATCTTCTTTATCATCTTCATTGTCATCATCTCCCACAGGTTCACCTTCTCATCATTTACCAGCAGATGCCGCTGTCACCACCAACTCATCTACACAATGTCCATCACCTTCACAAGACAACCAGCTTCAGGAACATTCTAAAAGTCAACATTGTCAGTCTTTATCATCTGAAGAACAGGTTGAAGTCCAAGACTCTGGCCCCATTTTTTCTTCCCTGAATAGTATTGCTCACTCTGAGGATCATACCATCAAGAAAATGGCATCACTGGCATTTACTTCTCTTCCCGATTGTAAGGCTAGCACCAATATGAAAGCAGATCCACTCATACCATTCACCACTGAGAACAGTAACAGCTGTATTCAAAATACCATGGTTCAGTCGCCTCCTTCTACTAAAAAGGCAGCAATGAGTGAACTTGGCAAAAACGTCCCTCCCTCGTCCACCACCGACAACAATGCTAACTGTGATATCCCTCCCACCCAAAAACGTGATTTGAATGCCGATGTCTTTCAAAATGTGACATCCTTCTGTGGCGAGTCGGCACAACTAGATACAAGCAAAATCTCTGACTATTGTATTATTGCCGACAAAACGAATGCAAACTCCATTTACAGCTATGCTTCATCTCAGGAAAATAAAACAGCATCACCTTTGCTGCCCTCATCACCTCCGCCACAGATCTGCTGTCCTCCTCTACTTTTGGACACTGACATTGAATTGAGCAGCTTTATTGGGCCAAGCCCATGTGTCATTCTACAAGCGCTTACAATGTCAAATGCCAATGACTTTTTCAGTCTTGAACGACTGGAGACAATTGGGGATTCCTTTCTGAAATATGCCATAACTGTTTACTTATACTGTCAGTACCCAGGTATTCATGAAGGTAAACTAAGTTATTTACGCAGCAAACAGGTGAGCAATTACAATCTATATCGACTTGGTCGCAAAAAGGGGCTTCCTGAACGTATGGTGTCAGCGAAATTTGAACCTTATGAAAACTGGCTGCCTCCAGGTTATGTTATCAACGAGGAGCGAAGACGAGGCCCGGTGCACAAAGTACATATCACTTCCAGCAATGGGAAATTTGAAGGTCGATCCTTGAATAGCCGATTAAATGGGGACATTTTAGACGGAGGCGACTGTTTCCCAAAAATTGAAGAATCAAAGTATTCAGTTTATAATTCTGTTGAGACAACAGTCAAGTCAAATGATGATTCATTGAATTTTATCAAAGACTTTGATGATAATTTTCCAAGTCATGTTTGCAAAGCAAATCTAGAACAGTGGAAGTTCAACCAGGAACTGGAGGAGTTGAAACAATCACAAGAACAGGATGGTGTCAATGGTAATGGAAACTCCCCAAATGAAAAACCATTGATACCATACAGTTTGCAGACTATCCACAGCATTCCAGATAAAAGTGTCGCTGACTGTGTGGAAGCTCTCATTGGGTGTTACCTGACTTGCTGCGGCAAAAGAGCCGCTTTATTATTTATGTCTTGGCTTGGTCTCAAGGTTCTCCCACAAAAACATATCTTGGCTGACAGAAGTAAAAATGATGATGTATGTTATTTTCTTTCTTTTTTTCTCATTTCCACTTTGTGTTTTGCTCATTCTGTTGTATAAAAATATAAGATATTTCCTGCCTGTTTACAATTAGCAACATAGTATTACTTTTGTATGATTTTTTATTTCAGAATTTTTTCTTTCTTTTTTCTCTATTTTCTTTCTTTTTTCTCTATTTTCTTTCTTTTTTCTCTATTTTTTTCTCTTTTTCTTTTTCTTTCTTTCTTATTCTTTCTTTCTTTCTTATTCTTTCTTTTTTCTTATTCTTTCTTTCTTTTTTCTTTCTTATTCTTTTTTCTTTCTTATTCTTTCTTTTTTCTTATTCTTTCTTTTTTCTTATTCTTTCTTTTTTCTTTCTTATTCTTTTTTCTTTCTTATTCTTTTTTCTTTCTTATTCTTTTTTCTTTCTTATTCTTTTTTCTTTCTTATTCTTTTTTCTTTCTTATTCTTTCTTTTTTCTTATTCTTTCTTTCTTTCTTTCTTATTCTTTCTTTCTTTTTTCTTATTCTTTCTTTCTTTTTTCTTATTCTTTCTTTCTTTTTTCTTATTCTTTCTTATTCTTTCTTTTTTCTTTCTTATTCTTTTTCTTTCTTTTTTCTTATTCTTTCTTTCTTTTTTCTTTTTTTTCTTTATTCTTTCTTATTCTTTCTTTCTTATTCTTTCTTTCTTCTTTCTTATTCTTTCTTTCTTCCTTCTTATTCTTTCTTTCTTTTTTCTTTCTTATTCTTTCTTTCTTTTTTCTTTCTTATTCTTTCTTTCTTTTTTCTTTCTTATTCTTTCTTTCTTTTTTCTTTCTTTTTCTTTTTCTTTTTTCTTTCTTTTTCTTTTTCTTTTTTCTTTCTTTCTTTCTTATTCTTTCTTTCTTTCTTATTCTTTCTTTCTTATTCTTTCTTTCTTATTCTTTCTTTCTTATTCTTTCTTTCTTATTCTTTCTTTCTTATTCTTTCTTTCTTATTCTTTCTTTCTTATTCTTTCTTTCTTATTCTTTCTTTCTTATTCTTTCTTTCTTATTCTTTCTTTCTTATTCTTTCTTTCTTATTCTTTCTTTCTTATTCTTTCTTTCTTATTCTTTCTTTCTTATTCTTTCTTTCTTATTCTTTCTTTCTTATTCTTTCTTTCTTATTCTTTCTTTCTTATTCTTTCTTTCTTATTCTTTCTTCTTTCTTTCTTTCTTCTTTCTTTCTTTTTTCTTTCTTTCTTTTTTCTTTCTTTCTTTTTTCTTTCTTTCTTTTTTCTTTCTTTCTTTTTTCTTTCTTTCTTTCTTTCTTTTTTCTTTCTTTCTTTTTTCTTTCTTTCTTTTTTCTTTCTTTCTTTTTTCTTTCTTTCTTTTTTCTTTCTTTTTTCTTTCTTTCTTTTTTCTTTCTTTCTTTTTTCTTTCTTTTTTCTTTCTTTCTTTTTTCTTTCTTTCTTTCTTTTTTCTTTCTTTCTTTTTTCTTTCTTTCTTTCTTTTTTCTTTCTTTCTTTTTTCTTTCTTTTTTCTTTCTTTCTTTTTTTCTTTTTTCTTTCTTTTTTTCTCTTTTTTTCTTTTTTCTTTCTTTTTTTCTCTTTTTTTCTTTTTTCTTTCTTTTTTTCTCTTTTTTTCTTTTTTCTTTTTTTCTTTTTTCTTTTTTCTTTTTTCTTTTTTTCTTTTTTCTTTTTTCTTTTTTCTTTTTTCTTTCTTTCTTTTTACTTTTTTAGCCTTTTCTTTTTCTCTTTCTCCATTGTTTTTCTTACTTTTTTTCTTTTGCTTTCTCCTTTTACTCTCACTTTCTCCTTTTTCATTCGCTTTTTTCTTTCTCTTTTCTCCTTTCCCTTATCTTTTTCCTTTCTCTTTTAACTTTCTTTTTTACCACTCTTAAACAATTTGAAATAGTTAAAATTAATACATTGAAGTATACTGTGAAAAACTTCCTGTAAAATTTTGAATCTCAAATCTATTAACACAGTTCTTAAATATTTGATTGATATTCTCTGCAACAGTTTCTCCAACACTGAATTCCTACAGGTAGGAAATGTAAAAAACCATCAGTTGAAAGTTTTTATATATATGGTACTATGGATAAATTGTTGTCTAAATTATGTAAAAATGAAAATAACACTGACATCTCATTTTAACACATATATTTACAAAAATTAACCAAAAATATCTTGAAATAATAATGAGTAAATTTATTCAATAAAATCGCCGTTAGCTTCAACGACAGCTTTCAGACAACTTTGGAATCTCCAGCAACTCTTCTAGACAATCTCCTTGTTTAAGTTAGTGAATGCTGCCATAATCATTGCCTTCTGTTAATTTTTAGTGTTAAAAGGAGTTTTGTTGGTCTCTTGCTCAACTGTACCCCACACATAATAATCAAAGGGGTTGTCTGGAGGCCAGATGTAAAGAGTGATGTGGTTGCAGAAATTGTCTGACAGCCATGACTCGGTTCTCCTGCTTGTGTGGCATAGTCCAGAGTCCTGTTGCCAGACATAGGGTCTTTCAGCAGCCACCCTCTTGACCCAGGGCAGCACTACTTCCTCAAGGCACTTGATGTAGGACTCTATGTTGAGTCTGAGGCACTGTGGGAAGATGAATGGAGTTATAATGCCTGCATCACTAGTGATCACTCTGAACACCTTTGTAATCACCATTAGACTCATCCAACTCTTTCTGAATCCCCTGCACTGTCCTCAGATTGATACCCAAACACTCTGAAATGTTTGAATTGGAGCTTCTGGCACAGATGAATAGCAGTACAGCTTGCCTTTTACAAATTTCTAAGTGAATTACATGCTCTTTTTCTCACAGACAGTACCCAACTGACCTTACCATACTGTGCAGTCAACAAAATTAAAAACAAACAACTTGCAAGCACAAAATTAAAAATATAAAATGGCAATAATTGAGCCATCACATATCTAAAAATAAAATCCTTTCATGTTGAAAATTTTCTTAATTTCCAGGTTGTAACAGAACATCAACTTGAAGAATTGGAAAGTCCGATATCTCCTCTGTTAACTCACATATCAAATGCTAAAGAAGTTCTTGAACACTTACTTGATGGTTATGAAACATTTGAAAAGGAAATTGGGTATCAGTTTCGTGATCGCTCATATTTGTTACAGGCCTTCACTCATGCCTCTTACCATTACAACACAGTAACAGATTGTTACCAGCGGTGAGTAGAATTCATTTTATTTCAATAGACCTAACAAATGTAATATAAATAATGTCTGCTTTGTAGTATTGTTGCTTTAAGACGTCAGATTTTGGAGACTCCACAGAGCTAAATGAAAGATTTTTTTTTTTTTTTTTTCATCTTTTAATCTTGAAAATTGGTTGACATTAGCAGCAAGAACATTATTAAATTTGTATAACTCATCCATATATCATTGTCGCTGGTGGCGACTTTATCTTGTATCCAAGAATTAAATTTTTTCTTTTCTGATCACTTCCTTTATGATGATAGCCTTGATAACTAAGTAGATGAATTCTTTCATGGAAGGACCGATGACATAGCCGGCATAGTAATGTTGGTGGAGGATGAGGTTGATTTTGTTAAGTCTTTTTCTCTTGTTGTTTAACTTCTTCCTTTTCTCTTCTGGTTGTTTCAAAGTTTTTAGTTCCAATGGTTATGGAACACCACCAGCGGATATGGTCCTGTGCATGTGTTTCAAACAATTTAAACTCTAGTGACTGTGTTGTTTTGAGTTGGCCCTTATATTTTCAAAGAGGCTGAACTTGTAGTCTTTTTCCTAAAGTGAGCTCACTGAATAAGACTTGATATGGAAACTTTGACTTCCATTCTTGCTATATGTTGTGACCATCACAGGCTGTGTTTAATGATCAGTGATTCAATGCTTTGAATTTTGGCTTTTTCCAGGATTTTAGTGTTGGTCACATTGTACCCATTTGATGTTCAAACTTGAATGAAGATTTTGCTGGTGAAAGCATTTTAATTTTTGGATGTCATGACAGGGGAAATATTAAAGAAGCCAGGTCTAGTATTCACCATGCGTGAGATAGATATTATGCCTTTTCTTGCAAGATCAATGCTCGACAAACGTACATATAAGTTTTAGATTAAAATAAAATTCTTTTCATTTCTCATTCAAAATACTTGATTTTAGGAATACGTTTTCACAACATCGCCCACGTGACCATATTGAAACGGAACACTGATCTTGAAAAAATTTCAGTTGTCTGTTTTGATTAGTCATACTCTTATGTCCATCGTCTTTTCATGTTGAATTAAATATAGTCTAATGTTAATTATGTTTTATGAATATGTCCTGAAGATGATCTACTAGAATGAAACGTCCGACATTGACATATTAAGATTAAAACAGCATAATTGCATATTAGGATCTTTGTTTGTTTTTTCCGTATATTTTTCTTCATATATGTAATCCAACATTTTTTTTCACTTCAGATGTTATTATAGTGGATACCCATATTTGAAATAGATGCCTCTATTTTTATTTATTTTTTTTGTTTTAAACAGTGTGCATTACATCTATCAGCCTGTGCATTTGATAAATTTGAAAGGAAATGTACTCTCTGGCAGGTATTGAACTTGCATTCCTATTTTTTTAGAAGAAAGTTGGATGCAAGTTCGATTCCTGCTAGAGAACATACTTTCGTTACTAATGCACTACACATAATGCACCACTGACCATCATATACAGGGTGCAATGGATAAATTGTCAACTAAATTATGCAAAAATGAAATTAACACTGACATCTCATTTTAACAGATATATTTACCAAAATGACACAAAAATATCTTGAAATACTAAAGAATAAATTTATTCAATAAAATCGCTATCGGCTTCAACCACAGCCTCCGTACAACTTCAGAATCTCTTGCAACTCTTCTGGACAGTCTCCTTGTTTAAGTTGGTGGATGCTGCCATAATCCCTGCCTTCAGTTCATCTTTGGTGTTACAAGGAGTTTTGTTGGTCTCTTGCTCAATTGTGCCCCACACATAATAATCAAAGGGGTTGCAGTCTGGGGGTATAGAGGGCCAGATGTAAGGAGTGATGTGGTTGCAGAAATTGTCTGACAGCCATGACTAGGTTCTCCTGCTTGTGTGGCATGGTGTAGAGTCCTGTTGTCAGATATAGGGTTTTCAAGGAGCCACTCTCTTGACCCAGGTCAGTACTATCTCCTTAAGGCACTTGATGTAGGACTCCATGTTGAGTCTGAGGCACTGTGGGAAGATGTATGGAAACATGAGGTCACCATCACTAGTGATCACTCCAAACGCCTTTGTAATCACCATTTGACTCATCCAACTCTTTCCAAACCCTTAGACTGTCCTCAGATTGACAAACGAACACTCTGAAATGTTCATATTGCAGTTTCCAGTACAAATGCCAAGCAGTATAGCAAGTTGTTCCCAAATTTCTGTTGGAATGAATTGCATCATGGTGCTATTTTTTCTCACAGATGGTGCCCAACCGACCCTAATATACTGTGCAGTCAATAAAATCAAAAACAAACAGCACACATGCATGAAATTAAAAATATAAAATTGCTACAATCTAGTCATCGCACCCTTTATAAATAGTTGAACCAAAAAAACAACACACATGACCTGTCAATGGAAGCATTTAAGCATAAAACAGACTGTCGGCCTCTGAGTGTTAATGTCAGTGTCCATATATAAAATAAAGTTATAGAAATTAGAAACATCGAATCTCCACAAACCTTTTCAATTTAATGTCTATAGTCTATATTGTGTAAATTACTGCCTTTTTAGAATTTTCAATTCCAATCACATGAAAGCATTAGCAAATATCTCAATTGTATGATTTCAATGATCCTAACTTCAACTGAATTGATTCAATTGTTTAGATTGAGAAAAGACGACTGACAGCTTATAAAAAAAGACCAAGAAAAGGAAATAAAGGTTGAGAAGAGTATTCAATATTCTCCTATTTGTAAGGTGAAGAAAGTTAAGGATATAAGAGATAAGATGTTTACAGGATATAAATCAATGCATTTCAGTTTAAAACAAAAAAGAGGAGGAAGGTGATAGAAACAAAGAAGCAACAAATTCCACCAACCTTTATTTCCTTTTTTTGGTCTTTTTCTTTTTCTTCCTCTTCTTTCTTCTTTCACTTTTATTAATCATTTGGCTTTCTTTCTTTTTCCATATATAAATCCTTTTTACCTTTTATGGAAAATTTTCCAAAGACAGAAGTTATGCTTCGTTAACTGTATTTCGGAATAAAACATTTTAGTACCATCATGGTTTCCCACCTGAAGAAATGTTAATTTTTAATGTTGAAACAAGATGTAGTGGGTATGTACATGTTCTAATGTAACAGTGCATAATAAATAAATAAATATAAATAACTTATAAAGCTAAACAAATCTTGATGTATGTTATTATTTTAATTTGGAACAGTTTGGAATTTTTGGGTGATGCCATCTTGGATTATGTGATAACAAGACATCTGTATGAAGATTCTCAGCGTTACTCCCCTGGGGTCCTGACTGACTTGCGTTCTGCTCTTGTCAACAACAATATTTTTGCAGCACTTGCTGTTAAGTGGAACTTTCACAAATTCTTCAAGGCTATTTCTCCTGAACTTTTCAATGTCATTGAAAGGTTTGTGGCTCGGCAGAAAGAGAAAGAAGATGAAATTGATTTAGATGAAGAGGTAAGAATTTTTATTTTTTTCATCCTTCAGAAACTATTTTGTCATACTGTATTAAAATGTGTTTTAAAGTTTTAATAATAAGCTGAAAGCATAAAATATAATAGACGCTAACAATTATTGATTAAACTACAGCCTGTCTGAAGTTATTATGCCAATCAAATTAATTAAATCAAACATCAAAAGGGAAGAAAAGTTGGTAATCATGACCTTACAGAGTAACAATACCAAAATTTTAGGATTGCAGGTCTGGATCCGGCCCAGAATGTTTTTAATTTGTTCATGGATTCAGCCTGATTCCAAAATAGTATATGTTGAGCTACAGCATCTTGGAGTAAAGTTCTAATAGTGTGACACACTGACATTCACATTTATTACATAGATTGAGATACAATTTGATTTCTGAGGATATATTTCATGTTAAATCCCCGCTATGAAAAGTGACTTTCTGTGGAATCATAGTGAGTTTGCCTATTATTACTGTAGTGAATTTAAGCTTGATTAGGAGCCCTTTATTCATGACCTTGTGTCAGACTAAATTAAGTTTCATTAATACATAAATCCTCACTGAATATTACTTGCTTTGGGAGTCTACTTGATTTGCTTTTATGAAAATAATGAAAACATTAGGGCTGGAATTTTTGGTCTCATCCACTGAAAATGCATGATTTAAAATATTACATAATTGCATTTAGAGCTACATGACATTAAATGCATTCTAATTCTTTCAGAATCGCTCTGCAATTTTTATGCTATGTTCATAGAAACCTTAAAAAATGTATAGGAACTAAAGATAGGCTTTCTTGGCAAGATTTCTGGTGAAAAAGCATCAGGAGCAAATTATGTTACTTCTCGGAAATTAGATTTATCTTAGAAACAATCTAGAAAATAGTTATGGCTGTTTTTAAAGAAGTGTCAATCTTCTTTTTTTATCGTCCCAAAAATACAATAGTGCAAATTAATGACTTTAGTCGCACATAAAAACATAGTGATAAACTGGCTCACTGAAATGATCTTCACTCTTACAAATTAAGGCACTACTTCAACTGATTGGTCCACTTAATAAAAAAAAAAAAAAAAAATCATAAAGAATAGCTATTTCATTTCTTTGATTCAGTAAAATTTTTACTGAATCCAAGAAATGAAATATCTATTCTTTGCTGACATTGTCAAAAATTTTCCTTAAATAATGTTTTAAAAAAAAAAAGGTGCTGATAAAAGAAA
>OZ010599.1:77305226-77318463 GCA_963932145.1 Acanthosepion lycidas | reverse complement strand
AATTGTAGTTCAATACAATGTATTCTAATCCAAACACCACTTTTAGAAAGAATCTTTATGTATACAAATACAAACTTAACGGAAAAAAATGCCGAAAAATTTTTTGTCATTGATGAAAACCAGATGGCATGCGTTGAACAGATGTCATAATTTGTTGAAAAAGGTACCCTTACCCTATGTAGACTTAACATCTTTTCGAAAGTAACTCATATTTGATACAATAGTTGTCAGTATAAATGAATACGCTACTGCCTCTTGTCAAAGTGATTGGATTTCACCATATCCTTGGAAACAAATATTATGAATGTAAGTGCTTATAAAACTCAGTAAATTTCAAAATAAGTTATTCCAAAATTTGCTTGAAGATGAAACAGAACTAGGGCCTTTTATTTTAATTATATAATTGAATTTGAAGTTTTTAGTTTCTGTTTTTAAAACATGGTAATTCCTGTGTAGCAATAGAACCATATTTTTAAATCAGTTAATTTATAATTATGTATATGTATATATAAAGAAATACCATTTTACGGTATTCTATATTTATGGGATAAAGTGCTCAATATCAGTGTTAGAGCATATGTAAATATAAAAGTGAACATTGAAGTCAACAGACTGTTTCATGCTAAACGCAATCATCAGGCCAGATGATTGTGTTTAGCAAGAAACAGTCTGTTGTCTCTGAGTGTTGACTTATTTACTTGTTTACTTATATATAAAATTTTGGGGAATAATTTTTGTAGGTTAGCATTCATTAGGCCTTCATCAAGCCACAACATTTGTCAGAATCAAAGATTGATTTTTAAAAAAAATTTTTTTTTTATTATTTAGAACAGGGTTCCTGGTTCTAATATACAGTGTCAAATTAATCCCTGACTTCTTAAAGGGTTTGAAATTAATCCCTGACTTCTTAAAGGGTTTGAAATTTACTTACCTAATTAATAACTGCGTGCTATTATGAAATAATGAAAAAGACATCATCAGTCATGCACAATAATCAATGAATAAAACAGTTTCAAAGTCTATATTTGTAAATTAAAATAAAGTACAGATAACTCTTTAATAAGTCAGGGATTGATTTGACTATGTATTTATATTATGAACAGTACCCCCACTTTTAAAATGAAAAAGAAATTAATATTTTTTGATTTTGAAAAATGTGAATAAAGTGAGCTTTAATGAATGCTAACTTAGAAAAATTATGACCCCATCAAATTTTTGCGTCTTTTATGAGCAGACTAATTAACTTTTGTGCCCAAATTAAGTCCTTGTCATAATTGTTGGTACCAGATTGAGAAGTTTTCTTGTTGAATAAAAAACAATTTGGTAAATATATATAATAGTTAAATTTAAATTTTAAATTACTCACCCATCATGTCAAAAGAAATTACTCACCCATTACATCAAAAGAAATTTATAATGGCAGATAAAAAAATGTGATGTTAAATAAAAGTAGGGTAACTTTCTTTAATGAAATTAGCTTAATCAACAAAAAAAATACTACAATGATTTGAGATTGTCATTTGGCCATAGATTGAATTATAAGCTGAACCAAACCAACAGCTGAAGACAGAAGAGAATTTAGCTGAAAGTTGGTGACTGGATAAAATGTGGAAAAACAAATGAGATTGATAAACAAAAAAAAAATATTGTAAATATTTTGATATTATTTCATTAATTTTGTTCTTGGCAAATCTTGCACAATATTTAATTGTGAAAACAAATTTTAATGATAATAATGAGTAAATGTAACAAAAAGAATCTAACACTCTTTATATGTCTGAGATAGAAAAGAAAAGAAAGAAAAACTTATCTTCAGAAACTATTGACTTCTTTTCAAATGTCATTTTTAGTATTTTTCATTGTTTGCATCTACATTTGAATTTGATTAAAAAGAATAACTTTTTAAGCTTTTTACTTTTCTAGTTTCAAATTTCTATGTAACTTTTATTACTTTTATCATTGAAGAATTTTTTTTTGTTAGAGAAATATAACAAAAAAATTTTACAAAATTTATTTCAGGAAGAAGAGGAAGAAAATTCTGGAGAAGAAGTGGTTGAGATGGAAATTCCAAAAGCTTTAGGAGACATTTTTGAATCAGTTGCTGGTGCAATATACCTTGATAGTGGCATGTCTTTGGATGTTGTTTGGAAAGTTTATTACCGTATCATGAAACCTCAGATAGGTAAGATTTGTGCTTAGTACAAGAAAGTAGTCTATGATTTTAAAATAAAAATTTTAAAAGTATAATTGTATTCTCCACATATTTAAAATACTAAGCTATTTGCAAAGGAAAACATGATTTTACCTGTTTGATCAGGTTGGAACGGGTTCCATAAGTTTTGGATCATTTGGCTGGATCACAATGGGTTCCATGGGTTTTGGATGATATCATCAGGTCAGAATGGGCGCTATAGGTTTTAGATGATTTGGTCGGGTCGGAATGGGTTCCATAGTTTTTGGATGATCTGGTCAGGTCGGAGTGGGTTCCAGAGGTTTTGGATGATTTGGTTGGGTCAGAATAGATTCTATAATTTTTTTCTGATTTGGTCAGAATGGATTTAATAGGTTTTGGATAGATTTTTGGCCAATTTGATCAGGTTGGAATTTGTCTTGGATTATATCAAAAGATCTGATGCCAAACCTATAGATACAAGTTGAGAATAATACAGTCTATTTGTCTAGAAAGGGAACTTTTCAGATTATTTGTTTTTTTTTTGTTTTTTTTTTTCTATTTTGTGAAATTTTTCATTGACTGTTTCCTAATTTAACATTTTACTTTCTAATTTCTCTGATATTTTATGGCATCTGAATAATTGTTTAATGTCCATGATTCTTCTTCACTAACTCTTTTAATGTGAAACCATGAAAAGTAAGTGATTGTTGAATTTGAAAGAAAATCCATCTTTCTTTAAAATTCAGTCTCTGTTTTAATTTTTCAGATAAGTATTTAAAGAGCATTCCTAAATCACCAGTTCGAGAGTTGTTGGAAATGGAACCAGAAACTGCAAAATTTGAGTAAGATCTTTTTTCTTTTTTTTTCTTTTTTTTTTTTCAACCTGTAACTTTGTAAAAATGTCTGTGTGTGTGTGGAAGTTTCACTTGATACTTGAAATCTTACATATGAAACTTTGCCATAGTTGATATTTTTTTTAAACTATTGGGAAGATTTAAATTATTTCTATGAATAAACATATTCAGAAAATTTAAACTAAAAAAACTATTTTGAGATTAAATGATTTATTTACAAAAAAGGAACAAAAATGGAATGAGCAAGTCGAGAGAAATGTTTCATTTCTGATTGTTATTTTTTTGCAAATGGGAAGAGCATTGACATTTATAACAATCTCTTTTCTCTTAATTTATTTGTATAAATAACATCAGAATGATATCATGACAGTTTTGTTTTTTAACACGGTTTTCAAGTTAACACCATTTACAAATTTTAAATTTTGTATTTAACATGAAGAAATTTCATACATGGAAAATTGAAAATTTAACATGCATTCTGTTTCCATATCAGAAGTAGCAGGCAGCAAGACAACATTTTACTACTGAGACATATGTCATGGTCTTGTTGACTCATTTTAGTTTGCCGGCAACAGCAGAAGACGATTGCTTCAAATTTTCTATTTTTTTTCTTTAACGTTTAACACTCTGCATTATTCACTATTTTCTTTTCCACTGCATTGTTTTTCAAGGCTCTTCTACTGCACTACTCAATTTCAATTAAGGTCATTTTTTTGTTGCCATAGCAGGATATGACAAAACAACTGCAAAATAAAAACACTCTATTATTCATTTATCTGAGTCCAGTGGTAGGATAAAATTTTTGCTTTGCAAGTAAAATCACCTCCAGTATGTTAAAGGTTAAATTTAGAATATTTTCCTCCATTCAATGGCAATAAATAAAAGTATGAATGCATGTATTTAAAAAAAAAAAAAAAATTACATAAAATTTAATTCCAATATTTGGAGAAATATCAGAGCATTTATTGAACTCTATATGCTGAACTCATTCCAATCATCAGGTGTAACAGGTAAGTCTAGCAATAATTAACAACCTAGTAAAAACATGTTTCTAGTAAATTAGGGCGTGAGTTTAATCTTTCTATTGGGTAATATATATATATTTACATAGATGAAAACAGGAAACTACAAACGACACTACACACTAAAATCACCGACACCCACAACTATCTACACTTTAAGTCTTCCCACCCTAAACACCTCAAAGAGAACCTTCCCTATTCACAAGCACTTAGACTCAGAAGGATATGTTCCAAAAATGAAGAATTAAATAAACACATTGAAAATCTGGAGCATCAATTCACAACACGTGGCTATAAACAACACCTAATCAGGGAACAAATAAATAAAGCAATTTCCACACCTAGAGAAGACACCCTAATGTACAAGATTAAAAATAAATCTAGCCGCATCCCTCTAGTAACCACTTTCAACCCCACTCTGCCTCCACTATCCCAAATAATCAAACGTCGCTGGGAAATACTACATCTCAAACCAGACCTAAAAAAACTATTTAAGGAACCTGGCCTTCTTGCATGTCGTAGACCTAAGAACCTAAAAGAAATCATAGGTAGTAACCACATTTCAGGGGACAAGGTAATCTGTAATAAACTAAGAACAAAAACAACAGGATTTTCCCAACCATGCAACAACAAAAGAAGTTTATGTTGCAACCATGTTGAAAACACGAATTCATTCACTAGCTCAGTCACTAAATCTACTTTCAAAATCTACCACGATTCTAACAGTAGAAGTCATAACATAATTTACCTCCTAGAATGCACACTATGCCAGAAACAATATGTAGGAAAATCTGAATGGCCCTTTTACTACAGAATTAACAATTATCGTAAACGAATTAAGTTGACTCCCCATGAAAAATTGTTACCTGTAGAACAACATTTCCACCTGGAAAAACACGATTTCAAAACCCATGCCAAATTCACTATAATTGAGAGAATAGAAAAGTTCAGAGCAGATAACATTAGAAAGATTTTAGAGTCGCATGAAAATAAGTGGATACAACGTCTAAAAACAAAATATCCAGCTGGGCTAAATCACAAATTTAACAATATATAGATATAACTCAACAAATAAAAAAATAAAAAAACTACCCACATTTCTCACCCACACAAGACAGACAGGCTTACGGAGGTGTGGAGGCTTCACACTTATACACTCACCCACACACTTACACACATCATACGCACTCACTCCCTAAAGAGCCAAATGATAACACACACCCACAGCAATACACACGCTTACATATATCATACTCACTCACTCCCTAAGAACCAAATAACACACACACACAAACACTAAACAGAGACACATCCCCTCACCAAGTCCAATAAAACTGTCAAACTGACCAGAGAATTCATAGCAGCATCCAGCTCTTATCTCAAATAACAACTTAAGAGACTGTTTGACCAACACAAGGAATGTTAAAAGATTCATGTTAAAAAGATAAAAAAATAAAAAAACAAATGAAAACTACAGACAAAAGTTCATTTTCTCCATCAAGACATTCGTTTCTGTAGTTTAGTGCTAGCAGCAAGCAGAAATATTTCTCCTCCTGATGATGATCATTTCGGCCGAAACTAGTCGAGGAATCTAAATGGAATAATAATAAAAAAACGAAAGAATATTAATCTACAACCCAGTGTGTCTGAGGATTTTAATTTTTTAATTTTTATTGTTCAAAAATATATATATATATATATATATATATATATATATATATATATATATATATATATATATATATATATATGCTACAAGCTTTGGGAAGCTTTGCCATCATCTATGGAATGAAAGCAGTATCAAAATATGGGGTTATAGAGCAGCTATTTTGCCCAAACTGTTGTACGGCTCAGAATCACGACACCCCATATGGGTCCCATATCAATCAGCTGGATGTCTTTCACAAAAGTTTTTTCTGCACAATCTGTGGCTATACTTTTGACAATAGGCAGGTCCAATGCTGATCTTCCCGCAAAATGCAACTTTGTTAGAATTGAGAACTTCCTGATGCTGTTACAAATTCGCTGGGTTGGTCATGTTGCAAGGATGGTGATGACAGAATATCTAAGGTCCTTATGTATAACCAGCTTGACAGTGGACAAAGGACTTCGATGACTATGGATCAGGTAGAAAGACAAGCTAAAGAGTAACCTCTCATCTGTCAATGTGCCTCGTACTAACTTTGATCAAGTTGCCCTAGATAGAAATAACTGGAGATATTTGTGCCAGAGTGGTATCAGAAATTTTGAAACCAGTTGTATTGACCAACTAAGAGACAAAAGACAATGGCGAAAATGTTAGCAAATATTCTTGTTGCTATGTCCCAAGATCCTCACTGTTGCACAATATGTGGACTTGTATGCAGGTTACTAGCAGGACTGAAGTGTCACATACAACACAAACATAAAAACTGAATGAGGTTGTTGGATTCTCATATGTTGAAATCAATGGGTGAGTTTCATCATATATATATATATATATATATATATATATATATATATATATAATATTAAAAAGGATAGACATTTTATGCCTATTCAATTTATCAATCATCTTTATTTAAATGTGAATAAACTTCCACAAACATGGCTGCTACTGATGCAAAAATATCTGAAATCAAGACCATGATCAATCTTTAAATTTTCAGGAGTTGTCTTCAGGGAGGTGAGAAAAGAACCAAGTGAAGGAAAGAAAATCACGAATGTTATAAGCAGGTCTTCTTTGAAAGTGTTCTTATAAATCAAAACACAGAAAATTGAAAATAATGTGCAATGACATTTAATGTTTTTAATTTATTTTTTTTATAAGCATTGAAGATTATGATTTTTGGAGACTAGTTACTTTTATTAATGTACTATCTTAAAAGTTGCACTCTATGCAGACTTTAAGCTAACTCATGTGACCCAGCTTAGAAATCAGCAATGATAATTTTGAAGAAATAACTTTGAATTCCTCAGTTCACTCCATGGAACTTCAAAACTTTACTAACTCTGATTCCGGCTATAAGTCCAATCCCGGTCAAAAGACCGATTTGGGCTAAAATTCCAATTCAGTTTGAAAATTGGGTTCTTCAAATCACAAGCACTACAGAACTTCAAAACCTCACATCACAAAATCTCTCACTTTAACTCTGATTCCTTGCCATTTTGAAGAAAGGAAATTGATTTCTGCAATTATGTTATAATGAGCATTTCATTGTCAGAGGAATGGAATAACAAGTATTAGGTTTTTAAACAATGTCTATTTGTTTAATGTACAAGATATATTACAGTTGCTGGAAAATTGAAGGAAATGTTGATTTTGGCTGTTGATTGTTAGGAAGGGAATTAGGTGTTAGGATACACACACACACACACACACAAACACACATATATATTTAAGTTATGAAAAACTTGGTACTCCATATGGGTAGTTTCTTTAAAATATATATATATATATATATATATATATATATATATATATATATATATATATATATATATATTTCATTAAATAATATAGACAAGTTGTGTCTATTTATTTTAAGTAAGTTCCTTGTCTGATAAGCTTAATCACATTATCATTGAAAGACGAAAGGAAATCACCATATTGATACATGTTTAAATCCTATCTAAGTTTTCGGCTTACATAAGCCATTATCAAAGATGACAATTACATTTCAATATATCAAACAATACACGGACGAAACAATAATGATAGTCTGTTTTTGTTGCATGAAGAATTTCAAAGCAATGGCAAACTCATGTATACAAGGCGCGGAAGCGAAAATCGCATCGCAGCTCGTGACGTCACATATGACCACACAAGAGTGAAAACAAGAAGTATTAAGTATGGGAAGCCATTGGTGTAAACCAATGGCTTCGGTTATCAATTATAAGCATTTAAGAATATTTATGGAGATTTCATAGTTTTTGTTCAGGTTAGGTTTCAACTGTTTTATGTATATAGCTTCAAGAATTTTTAGTTTTTAATTATTGTTTTCATGTTTAAGTATAGTTGTGTTTTCAACGAGGATTTTCCGGAATTGTGTACGTGGCCAGGCATGTTGTTTTAAATGCCTACACAATATATATATATAGTATTCTATATTTATGAGTTAAAGTGCTCAGTATCAGAGATAGAGCATATGTGAATGACATTGAAGTCATTGCCCAGTGGCAAGTCTGTTTCATGCTTATATGCAATTGTCATGTGTTGTGTTTTTGCTCAACTATTTGTATATACAGGTCAGTGATGCATTGTGGATAGTCTGTTGTATTCTTCTAACGGTCATTTTGGTGGATGGTAGTGGTTATGTTTTGAATTATTCTAGGGGCTATTGTCAGTAGCGATTCTGGAACTCTGAAAGTGAGGGGACCTTGAGGGCCGAGATTTTTTCTATGGAGGAGGGGGGCAAATTCAAGCAGCATCTTTATTTTCATGCTACACCACTATCGTATACACAAATTAGGAATGAGTTTTGGTATAAGTATGTTACTTCACTAAAATTAAACAGAATAACTTTTCATTCATAGTAGTGGGATTCTAATCTATTCTTGCCCTCTTTTCCCCCTCTCAAGCTGTTGAACCACAAGAGAGGTTAACTCCAAAACAAAATCAATGGGTTAATACTAACGTCAATACTAGCAGAACACAGTAATTTGTCTGCCACGATTTTTCCCCCCCCCCTCTACAAAACTGTTTTGAAGAACAAAAAATAAATGTGTGACAAAAATAAATGCGAAAATAAAATAATGCAACAAAATCAATGAAAATGCTGTGGGCACTAGAGGCGTACAAAAATCAGTTAAAAAATGAATCTATTTTTTTGGCAAAATTTGGCCATATGATAAAGAAGCTACTTTGAAATAAAGAAATAATCTAAATAATATAATTTCTCCATGATCCTGAAACAAAACATCAAATAGGGCAGCTGGATTGGCACAAACCCAAGTTAACATACTATGTTAATGTAAATTATTTGACATCAAAATTCAAATCAATTTACTTCTTAAAGAGAAATCAATTTACCCTACTTCTAACTTGATTGAATGGTCAGACTCAGAGTATAGTTAGTAACTGGATAATTTGTAGCAGATGGGTTTGCTTATTGGAGTTTTATTTTGATATCTCTAAACTAGAAATACTTATGCATTAAACGTAGTCGGAGATATCGCTGCTGCTAACAATCCTCTTGATACAATAAAGTCAGTATTTATTCAAAAAGTGGTAAATTAGAATATTAGAATCATCAGTCAAAAAGTGGCAAATCAGAATATTAGAATCATCATGTGAAACAATAAAAGAATTTGTAAGTGTGTGTATATATATATATATATATATATATATATATATATATATATAAAGTGCACATGTATGCAGAAAAGAGAAAAGAACACGGGTGCATAATCCGGAGTTCCTTGGTATTTTTGTTTTTATTTTTAAGAAGACAGTGCTCCATACAGAAGTAGAGCTTAATTATGATATTTTTTTGTTTAAAAATGATTCCTTTGATACATAAGAGTTCTCATGTTTCAAAAACGAGAGTTGAAACCATCCAAATAATTATTAAAATTAAGTTGAATTTAGGTGTTTAGTCCTGTTTCATCTTCAAGCGAAATTTTAGGAATAAGCTATCTCTTGGTTTACGTGGTGTTTTTCGGCATGGTCCGTTGTAAAATTCATTATTGTGGGAGTGTCTAGGCTTGTTTTCTTCGTTAAGTGGTCAGAGGATTAATTCTTATCAATAGATTCGCCATCTTCTGAGAGGTTTTGCTAAGGTTGGGTAGGGTGTCTATTTCACGGCCAATGTTGGTGGTCATTCTCTAGTTAGTTCCCAGTGGTGGGTATTTTTATGGCGCGTCTACAAGTTATGTGTCGGGAGGATTGTGTTTTATTATTGTCTATCTGATTATCTATTTATTTATTTGTTTATTCAAGTGGGTGTTTTGTATACAAACCGTATTACACTGAGTTTCAATTTGCTTTTTGACGACTACAGAAAGGGTTTTTCTTATTTAATGATTTGACTAAGCTATTAAGACTTTTATTAAACTTTGGGATTTTTTTTTTTTTTATGCTAATTATTTAATGCGAAAATTTGTTGATATCTGCAAAAAACCGTTAACTCCTGCCTATGGTTTAATAATTTTTCATTATTTATAATCTACACATTATTTTTTATTAAGTTTAAGACATTTTTTTATATCTATACATTCTTTTTATAGATAGAAATATTTAAGTAAATGCTCTGTTTATAATAAACAGTATTAAACAACATTTACCAGCCTGAATGTCTGAGAAATTTTCACAGAAAATATTCGTCCTCTGACAGGATTCAAACCTGTATCCTATACGGAACCGTCATTTAGCTTGATATGCCTTTACCGATTTGGTCACAGAGGCGCTTTCGGTTAGCAAGGTCGAATTTACCGGTCGAATCAAGCTAAATGAATGTTCCTCTGTCGGAGGACGAATATTTTCTATGAAAATTTCTCAGACATTCAGGCCAGTAAATGGTGTTTAATACTGTTTATTATAAACAGAGCATTTACTTAAATATTTGTATCTATAAAAAGAAGTATAAGCATAAAAAAAATGTCTTAAAATAATTGTCGGACTTTGTCCATTTCATAATGCTGCTTTTGGCATATGTAAATAGCTTCAATTATCTATTTTTAGTCTTTTTTGCTATTGGATTTATGAATAAATTTATTGATAAATTGGATAAGCATACAATGCTGTTTAATTCTACTATGGAAAAATCAAAGAATTGGTTACAGTGTCAGCCTGTTTTAACCATCTATCATGGATTTGAAAAATTCAGTTACTATTTGTATTAAATTTTTTATTTTTTTTTAAATTATAGGAATATTTAACTCATAAAGGAACTTAATTTTTAAATCAAAAAAATCTGTCATTTGCTAAAAATAAAAATACTTTTCTAATAATGACATTTTGTTTTTTTTTCTTTCCAGAAAACCAGAACGAACTGTAAATGGCAAGATCCGCGTAACAGTTAAGGTGGCAGGCAAGGGTGTGTACCATGGAGTGGGGCGAAATTATCGGATTGCAAAAAGCGCTGCTGCCAAAAAAGCTCTGCGTGTTCTCAAAACTATGCAGGCCCAGGGTCTCATTTTGTGAGCATTTTCTCTCCCGTAATTCCTGAAACACTTTCTCTATCCTTACTTCAGACCCAGTGTTGATTTTGTGGTCACAGATTTGCCAGTTGAAAATTTGAATTGTCATATCGTGTAAAAATGTTTGTTGACAGATTTGAATCAGTTTATGGTATTTGCTTTTCAGTCTCTCTGTGATTGTTCTGTGAACATGCAAGGTGCATCCAAGTCTGTATACTTGGAGATATGAATGTTTGTGGATTGTTGATGATTACTGTGAAAATGAGTTTGAATTATCTGCTCGTCTCCTTTTACAGATTTCTCTCCCTTTGCTCACTCACATTGATCGTTATTCACCTGCATGGATGTGTTGTGTTGGCTAGAGAAAGTGTTTTAGCATTATGTGGATGACTCTGGGATTGCCTTGCAGGCTCTTCTTCTGCTTTAGTCTTTTCTAACCTCTCCAACCCGACCCCTTCCTATTAAAAAATTATGATTCCGTGACTTGGTAAGTCTTCTGCTATATTGTCATTGAGTCAGTCTGTATGGATGAAGGTCAGCATAGAATTATGGGATATGTAATTATTGTGAATGTGTGTGTGTGTGCTTTAAAATATTGATTTGAACTCGTCAATGAGGAGATATTTTATATTTGAAACATTTTTTCTTTTATGTTTTATTTAAAAAAATGGGAAAATTTAAGTTAAGATCAGCTCGTACCCTTAATTATTTTATGTTTACAAGATTTTCTTAACTTTTAAATCACATATTCATTGCTACATGACTGATCCAATATCTTTATTCTGCATTGCAATAAGCTTAAGATAAAGTATTTCCTTAACTGAAAGGAATTATCTTAAACTCTGACTAAAATGAATACAAAATTCATATTTTCATTGAAAAATTTTAAAGTTATGGTATTGTGTTCAGTTTGTGTACACTGGCATTTGAAAAGATTCCTTCCTCCCACCCCATCATAGGGTTATAAAAATTTTTCATACTTAATGATGATTCTAAGACCTGTGATTTTGAATTCACTCAAAATCTCTTGTTTTTATGGTTTTTCATTTTTAGTTTGACATAATCATTGTAAAAAAAATAAGTCAGTTGCTCATTAAAATGTTATTTCACTTGAAGATGAAGGTTCATTCCAAACAAGGATAGTGAAATAAAATTTGTAAGACAAATTCATTGTTTAATAAATTTTTTAATGATTAATTTAAAAATAAATTATTTTTTCAGAGTTATTTTACAGGGAACACTTTCACAATTAAGTGAGATTTAGAAATCACCTTTTAATTAAGATAATTATTTCTTAATTTCAAATTAGAAGATTTTTAAAAATGACATCTCATAAATAAAACACATTTTCAGTAATAATTTAATAATTTCTTTTGAGTGATCCATGAAAGGATTGACAAAAGTTAATCTTAAAAAAATTCATAATTTTTTTTTCTCTCCTACTGACATGATGATATTCATAAAATTTTATTACTTCTAACATATATATGTAAATAATGTAATTAATATTACTGTTTGAATGTGTGTGTTGGTCTTATGAGCTTACCACGACTAAGGGTATTTGTTTGACTTGAAATATGAGGAGGGTATCCACTTGTGTACATCAGCTAATCCTTCCCTAATCCCAAATAGTGCTGTAATCGAATTTGTAAAAAATTGCTACAGACTATGAAAAACGCGTCTTAAAAATCAGGGTAATTTTTTTTTCTAATGAATTTCTCATTTTCTTCAGATTAGCACCCTCATCTATAGTTTTTTCTTTTATAGATTAGCAGGAGAATTTTTAGAATTATTTATTATTTAAAAAAACAAAAAAAAATCAATTTCTTCATCCTTTCGAGTTGAGACAGATGGATAGTTTTTAGATGTTTCCATTATTTAATGCAGGTAATTGATTTACTTATTCAGTAGAAGTGTCTGTACCAAAAATCTAATTACTGTGGACAAAACTTTGGTGTGGCACCGTGTGCTCACTTCTTGGCCATCATTGAAGTCCTCTTGTTCAAGGAAGAAAAAAAATAGAAAATAAAGAATCACTAGATTTATTATATTTATTAAAATGTTTTATT